>JAYESA010000015.1:123874888-124154888 GCA_036927795.1 Iris macrosiphon
GTAAGCCTGACAAGACTTTGGACTTGGCCAACCCCCCTCCAAAGGGCAACCTTTCAGGTCATTTGGTTTTCTTATGACCGGCCTAACCCAAATCCAACTTAAACCTATATCTTTCCAATAGAGGTGAACGGCAACCAAAATTAGCTCCGGTTAAGACAACCCAACCCCCGGGCCAACCTGATCGTTACTGCACCCCCCCCCCCCCCCGAGGGGGGGGGTGCTAATAAAAGTTGACAACAACTAGTATATTGGGCTAATAAAAGTTGACAACGAGTATATTACCACCGAAGTAATGGTTAGATATTAACAATGAAAAATCAGTAAAAGAAATATGATACCATGATAAGTGCAAGATTTCAGACTTTTGTTAGAGGATATATTTCCCTCCTAATTTAGATTATGATTGTCAAGTTCAAGTGATGAGATGATGCAGGAGACCATGTGTAGGATTCATGCTAGCTTGCTTTACTTGCTATTTATAGTAATCCAAATGCTTGATTGTCACTTGGTATCTTGCAAAGTATTATGTAATATGCTAAGCTATGATCACATATACAAAAGCATTTTCTTTACATGCTTGTCTTGTTCATGTTTTTATGGACTCTTTGGTTTTTCCATTGAGTAGTGAACTTTATTTGCTATATCTATAAGATGAATTTTCTTAAGGGTGATGAGTTAATATGTAAATACCGTGTCCACTCTCATACCTCTCCTCTTTATTATTGATAATATATATGTCACGGCCAGGCCCAGAGGCTCAGGCCCAAGCCTGCTAGCTTCCTAAATGGATGCAGGCCGGAGCTCCTCCCAATCCTGAATCTCTCTGATACACCAAAGCTTACGAGATATTGGCAAGATAATGATCAAATATTTATGGACATCTCTCATTAATCCACGGACTCTATAAACCCCGTCCATAAAACGGTGAATCTATTTATTCTTTGCCTTGAAGGTTAAAGCAATATATTTTTAGATTACATCCTTACCATGAATCTAACTTTGACAAGCAAGAAAACAAGTCCTATATATAGCACCTCATTCTCATAAAGGTACGTTCACTTTTTACCTTAAAACTCTGTCAAATTCTATATCCACCTCAATCTTACTGACTTAAGCGTCAGAGTGGCACTTGGGGATTATCCCCACCCCGCTCACGCGTGTGTCCATGTACGCAGGAAAGCAAGGAGACGAACAGAAGCAAGAATTTCTGGACATATGGAGAAAAGGGGATCTATTGATCCAAATCGTAGAGCTTTCCGAGGATCCTGGTGATAAGAAAACATCATCAGATTGGCACCAACCGTTGGCCCAAACAAAATGTCGTGTGCTCAGACTCTAGTTCAGTATTTTGAGTTGCGCCTGTCTTTTGCTCAACAAGATGCCTATCGGCACGCGGTCGTCTGGAGTACCACGCCTTAGGCCACCCGAACTCTTCATGGACGAAAGATAAGTTCATGAATTTCGTTTAAAGTAACATATTCTCTATTACAATTCACCTGTCGAACTAGCGGGAATAACTTGGTTATATTTTGCCCCCACAGGATTCCTTATTTTATAATTGCTTCCACTCTTTGATCGAGTAAGTAGAACAGATAGGAGCTCTCTTCTGATGGAGGTTCGTTATTGAATGCTCTGATGTACAGGCTCTCCTCAATAACCATTTGGAAGCATCCTCCACAATAACCACAGGCCTATAAGGTGTTCAGTAAATTGCTATAGCGGGAAGCTAGGACGTTAGCATATCAACTCGCTCGTGCTATCAGCAGCCTAGATCATGATGTCCTTGCATGTTCCTTACGAGGCACAAGCCCCTAAACTCGCCGCCGCTAAACCTGGTTGCGGGCTTCCCAAACCCGTGGTGTGGGTCGATGCTTATCTAGCATCGCAGCTTCGCACCTTAATACCACACGGCAACGAATGTCCAGCCCCTAGCAGGTTGGCCATGGACCTATGATACAATCAAAGGACACCACAACAGCCCTTGTCCACAAAGTGCCGAGGAAATTCTTTGGTAAAGAACATAGCCTATGCAAGGTTCCTCGACTGAGTTCCGCATTCCTTCAGATATTATGCGAGTTGTGACTGGCCAAGATCTCACAGAAGCTCGTCCACGCCACCCGCAAATGCGACGAGGACCTCCTTGAACTCTCGCCTCAAGCACCCCATCTCTGACCTCAAGCGCAAGCTCACCCGGCTTGAAATGTACTGCCTCGACCAAAGGTCCTCCCTCACTCCCACTGCATGTTCCTCTCCACAGTGTCCTCCGCTAGCACCGCTGTCCGGGCAATGGAAGAACCTCCACCCTCGACAAGCAAATTGCTTCCATAGGTTCTGAAACCCGAGCACTCTGGCATCAACGTCCAGCGCATGTTTATCAAGTGCCTCAGAAGGATCAAGTCCAAAGACCAGTGTTTGGTCACGCATGCAGGGGCACTCTTTGCCTTCGGCCTTACCTTGCTCTTGCCTCTCTAACCGAATCTGTCTCAAGATCGACAAACTGCCTCAATGTAGCAGTACCCAATCACTCAAGGTGTCATGCCCTCGGCTACAATCAGAAGATGAAGAGAAGCACATACATCTACTTTCAGTTTCTACTTATAACAAAGCTTCATTATTTAACATGTAGCACCAAGCTACACTGCATAAAAAAAAGGAGGAAACCTTTGGCACATCCCCTTCATATTATTAACCTGTAACTTTCTCCATGATCTAGGACTTCTCCACCGTGCTTTTCGGCCACCACATCAAGCTGGTCGGGAAGGCCTAAGCGTCTCATGGGGCGGTCACTACAAGACCGATCAAGAGATACCCTCTACGCGCTGTCCGCTCGACCTTTCAGCCACTGACGGCCTCGAACTTGCCCGTGTTCCCTAGCGGCAGAGACAATAAGACGCTCTTCACTCTAAGATACTTGGTGAAGATACTTCCAATGAGCCCTAGAAGGACCCAAGATGCTGGTAGAGACGTCACAGACCCTCGGGATTCACTCCATCCTTTCTACACGAATCCAGGATGCGCCGGTAGAGGCATCACAGACCCTCAGGATCCACTCCCTCTTTTCTACACAAACCTGTATGAAACTTAATTCTCTAGTAGAGGCAACCTCGAGCCCTCAAAGATCTAGACAATAAATTTTACTCTGGTAGAGGAGCCCATGAGCCCTAGAAGATCTAGAAGATGAACTCTACTCTGGTAGAGGCGCCCCCAGGTCCTCGAAGATCCGGACGATGAACTTTATTTTGGTAGAGGCACCCCCAACCCTTGGAGATCCACACGGTGAACCTTACTTTGGTAGAGGCATCATAGACCCTCAGATTTGATCTCTTCGTTCTACACGAGTCAATCAGACTCCGGTAGAGGCACCCCCGAGCTCTTGGGAATTACTCCCTCCATAATCACGTGGTCCAGACAACAAAATGAGATCAGTGGACGAGTCACCACACACAGTAATCCCTTGGCTTCCACGAGGGTCCATCAATATGAGGGAGAATATCTTACTTATGGACCTAGTATAAACTTGGGCAGGACTCAGTACCCAATACAGCGATCTGAACAGATAACTCAAGAGTCTAAGACAAGAAAATGTCAAAGCAATATTGCTTGTTCATTCATTATAAAGTTGACATTATTAGCTTTTCACCAGTTGTTACAAACAAGAAAACGAAGATACATCATCTCTCTTCTAAATCCTCAAGTTCGGAATACTGAAGCGTGAGCTCGAATTCCGAAGAGGAATCTCCACCCCGATTCCTCCAGGTAACTGAGCTCAAGATCCTCAGAGCGCATGGTAGGATCCTTCCTCCTCACATGCCCACTACGGAAGCATAGGGCTGAGTAGTTTTCTCTCGAGCATCGCCCCTAATTTGGGACTGACGAGTTTCCCTTCAAGTTTAGGGGCAACCTAGCAGTAACCACCCTAAGAACACTACGAGACCTCTGCAAGACAGTAAACTCCGCCTTAACAACTTTGAGTCATTCCTTAAAGACCACCCCTTCGAGGGAAATAGTCAGGAGGGATTGAGGGTTTGCCCTCATCGCAGCCATCTCACTAGCTAATAAACTAGTCTGAGCCTCCTCAGCAAATGATTCCCCTTACTCTTAACACAAGCTTATTTTCCAAACTTAAAGGTCAATTCGTGCATGGCAGTACCATCAGCACAAAAGAGTCGAGCACGGCAAGCCCCCCTGCAGCTCAATCCTTGGCCTCGAGTTCGATTTCTTCACCTCGAGACTAAGCTTAGCATCCCTTCCCCCAAAGCTTGTTTTGATATACCGATAGTACAAAACCAAGAGGGTTCCTTTAAACTCAACAGCTTTAGCCTCGACCTCGGCCTCTTCAATTTGAAACTCAGTTTGGAGCTCGCTCTCCCTTGCCTGGAGCCTCGTCTCAGGCTTAGTATCCTCAGCTTGAAGCTCGATCTCTAATTCAATGTCCTTGCCCGCAACCCGGACTCCACCTCAGCTTCCCTAGCCCAAACAAGTCCATCTACCCTTGCGTGGAGCAAAACAACAAATTGGTGCTTGTAGTTATATATCGGCATATACATGGGTCCACCAAAAGAGTAAGAGACTATCTTGCCTATAAACCAAAACCAAGGTAACTTCATTATAAGCTCTGCACGAGCCCTACAAGTCCTCAAAAAATCGCAGGACCTTCACGAGCAAGCTATACCACCCTCACCCTCATCCTCTCTGAGGCTTTTTCGGAGAGCTACTCCCTCGAAGGAAGCAACCAGAGGTGCCACTCCTCTGGAGGCCTTAAGAAGGGTTTCTCGTCCCATCCTCATCTCAATCAAATCTCCAACCAAAGAGCTAGCCTTAGTCTCCTCGGTAAGAAGGTTATTTCGAGGCCTAGCATGGACCTCCTTCTCAGTTTAGGATCTCCTCACAATACAAGTGCAGCACAGTGCAAGCCTTTTTTAGGCCAGGATCTTGACCTCAAACACGACTTGTCTAACTCGAAGTCCAACGACGTGGTCAGCTCTAATCACCTTAAGTTTAGCCCAAACCTCTCCTTCCTAACTGAAAATCCAGCCTTGATATTGGTTCCCCTCACTCAGAGTCAGGAACCCTACCACTAGATCCTTGTGCTTCATCAACAATGAATATTTTGGCCTTCGGCGATGAGTAATCAACAAACCCAGGGTGACACCATAGCGTCTTAGCAGAGTGAGGGGCAATGCACACATCCTCGGGGTCCCCTCCCCCTTTATTCCACCCTCTGCAGCAAACAAAGAGCAAACCTTGCCTGGTATCTTCCCTTTCCGGCTAAGAAGTATTCTCGCCGAGGCGTTTGAATCCTTGGTATGCTTCTCAACATCCTCGGACGACTTATTTTGATCCTCGTTAGGACATTTAGAGTCCCCGGCCAAATCACATGGATGCTCGATAGGCCCTTTCGAGCCCCTTCATCAATTTTCTCTGAGGACTCAAGTCTAGCTTTAAGCTTAGCCTTGACCTGGAACTCAACCATGAGTCCAGCCCCTCTCGCCTGGAGCTTGACCTCGACTTTGGCCTCCTTGGTACAAGGCCTGGCATCCATCACATCAAAAGCAACATAGACGATGCCTTAGTAACATAAGATACTATCTCTGAGAAAATTTACTAACAGTCTACATTCCAAGAACCTTCTTACTCGTGGGGAGTACAACTCATCGAGTCATCGGATCCAATTCCTAACTGGAGCACTCCCCACATGTATGCTCCCTACCCTAGAAATTCGAAAGTCAAGTCTCATACAAGTTTCCATCCTCATTTGGAAGCTCGAAGTATTTTTCCTTTGTTGTGATGAGCGCAGGTCACCTCGTCGTCCGAAGTAGTCTCGGAGACGGAGGGTCTCCCTTCCTTTCTCGTTGAGGGCCCGACACCAAGCTCTTTGCACCTCAACTGAGGACCCTAGGAGACAAGGGAGTTGACCCTCAACATGTGGACACATGTGGACAATCCACTTAAGTTGCATGGGACCCACCATTATAATTGTCTATAATTTCTAAGGAATGAAGATGAACCACTTCTACCAAACCAAGGAAGTTTAACGTTGAGGGATACATGTACGAGGTCTAAAATGAGTCCTCTTAAAATTATGTGTCTAGAATCTAATACGGACACCAAGACCAAGCCTTGAACACGAGCCTATGCTCTTCTAATTATTGATTTGTCCAATGCAAAATGAGTCTATTTCTAAGAAAATGATCAGTCGAACTCACTCCTCCACTTCGACTAAAGACTTGAGGGCTTCTGATAACATATATGCCGAGGTCCGAGCCTACTAGCTTCCTTAATAGATGTAGACCCGAGCTCGATCCAATATCTTTGATATAACAAATCTTAGGAGATATAGGCAAGCTATTGATCAAATATTTATGGATTCTCTCATTAATACACCGACTCTAGAAATCATGTCCAAATACGGTAAATCTATGTATTATTCGCCTTTAAGGTTACGTCACCAATATCTATTTGGATTACATCCTTGTCATGAATCTAACTTGACTAGGAAGAAAACAAGGTCTATATCCAGCATATCCTCCTTCTTATAAAGGTATCTCACTATTAACCCTAAAACTCTGTCAAATTATATACCCACCTCAATCTTAGTCTGACTTGAGGATTGAAGTGGCACCCAGGGACTATCTCCACCCCTCTCACGAGTGTTTGTGTACGCATGAAAGCAAGGAGAAGAACAAAAAAATTTAGCCATCCGGAGAAGAAGGGATCCATTAATCCAAATGGTAGAGCTTTTCGAGGATCCTAGTAGTAAGAAAACATCATCACTAATCAATCTGAAAATTATTCCTATTTTCTAGTTGTTCTTCTTACCTAGTAGTGGAAGCAAAAAAAAATTAGGGGAGTGAAAATACACTAACTTAAAATTTATTGAGGTATCATGTAGAACGTTTATAACAAAAAAATTAATCATAATGTGGCTAGTGAATTTAAAGGGAATTTATAAAAAAAAATTCAATCATTATGTGACTAGTGAATTTAGGGCTATGTTACGACTACAACCAAATGCCTACAACTCTCATACAACCGCCACGTGGCGTCCACGTGGTGGTCACGTGGCGGCCGCTCATTGGAGGAGGGGGGAGAGGTGTGACCCAGTGGCTGTCCGGGTGGGCCGTCACGTAGCAGCCGTTCATTGGAAGGAGAGGTGGGACAGGGTGTGGCCCACATAGCGGGGGAGGAGAGAGAGTTGTAAGAAGGTTGTAAGCATTTGGTAGTAAACTTAGCATTATTGGTGAATTTAAGGGGGCATTTTATGGAATTTACAAAAAAATATCAATCATAATGTGGTTAATAGGTTTAAAGACCTCTCAAGTCTTAAGTACAAATCTATCTCTTGAAATTAGTTGATTCTTTTATTGATTGTCTCATTGGCATTATATAGCCTTACAGTCATTAATACAATGATATCAATCATTATGACAATAATCTCTTAATGGAATATCCTGTGACATATTCTGGCATCCCAAATATGTCCTCAGGATATTCCCATGTGCTTATACTATACTTAAATATGACACCCAACATATCATATCAACACTCCCCCTCAAGATAGGTGAAAGATATTCACTAAGCCCATCTTGTCACATCCTCTAATCATGCTCACTGAGGCGAGTCCCTTGGTTAGTCTATCTGCTACTTGATCCCTGGTTGGAACATGGCCAAGCTCCAGTAATCCACTATCCAACTTCTCTTTGATGAAGAATCTATCAATCTCGATGTGTTTGGTCCTGTCATGCTGTACTGGATTGTTGGCGATACTAATAGCTGACTGATTGTCACACCACAGCTTCATCTTGACTCCTTGATCCAGCTTCAGCTCCACCAGCATATTCTTCAACCATAGCAGCTCTGCAACTCCCAAGGCCATAGCTCTGTACTCTGCTTCAGCTGTCGATCTGGCCACCACAGACTGCTTCTTACTCCTCCAGGAGACCAAGTTACCTCCTACAAATATGCAATATCCCGAGGTAAACCTCCTGTCATCAGCACAACTAGCCCAGTCAAAATCACAGTAGCCCTCAATGCTCACGTGATTGTTCTTCCTGAATATTAGTCCCTTCCCGGGAGCACCTTTCAAGTACCTCAGAATCTGGTACACTGCATCCATATGACCCTTCCGTGGGTCATGCATGTAGCGTCTCACCACACTTACTGCAAAGCAGATATCAGGACGTGTGTGGCTCAAATAGATCAACTTGCCAACCAGTCTCTGGTATCTGTCCCGATCAACTGGTTCTCCAGCCTCAGCATCAATCTTGAACCTCTGATCTATTGGTGTCGCTGCAGGTTTGCACCCCAACATCCCAGTTTCTGTGAGAAGGTCCAGTGCATACTTCCTTTGAGAGAGAACAATCCCCTCTGCTTCTCGAGCAATCTCAATCCCAAGGAAGTACCGAAGAAGACCGAGATCCTTCACCTCGAATTCCTTGCCAAGCTTTCCTTTGAGTTGGGCGATCTCCTGCTCATCATCTCCTGTGATAATCATATCGTCCACATACACCACAAGCATGGTGATGTGGCCTCCACTCCGACGGAAGAACACAGTATGATCAGCATTGATCTGCTGATATCCCATCCCTATCATTGCCCTTCTGAATCTGTCAAACCACGCTCGAGGAGACTGCTTCAGTCCATAGAGGGACTTCTTCAACCTGCAGACCTTGCCTACTGTCTGATTGGTGCCAAATCCTGGTGGTATCTCCATGTACACCTCCTCCATTAGATCTCCGTGAAGAAACGCATTCTTCACATCCAGTTGGTGTAGCTTCCATCCACCATTCGCTGCCAGAGAAATCAGAGTCCTAACAGTGCTCATCTTTGCAACTGGTGCAAAGGTCTCGTCATAGTCGATGCCGTACGTCTGACTGTATCCTTTGGCTACTAGTCGAGCTTTGTAGCGCTCAACCTGTCCATCTGGGTTCTGCTTCACGGTAAAGACCCACTTGCATCCAACTGCTCTCTTCCCCTCTAGCAGTCTCACAAGCTCCCAAGTGTGGTTCTCCTCCAGAGCTCCCAACTCCTCGTGCATTGCCGCTTTCCACTTTGGATCGTTCTTGGCAACCTGTCAATTGTTAGGTACAGTAATACTATCCAAAGATGCTATAAATGCTCCATGAGAAGAAGGGATATGGTCATAAGAAATAAACTAAGCAATATCCCAACCATATCTGTTTGGAGGATTTTCTGCATTGCTGCGAGTGGTCCTCCGTACAGATAGTGGTGTGGGAGGAGTAGAAGTAGGAGGAATGATATCTTGTGAAGGAGGGGGTATCACCTGAAGGGGGGTTGGTGTCGGTGCCTCAGGAGTTGGGACGAACGCAGGCAAGGGACTTGGTACTGGCACTGTCGGTACTGGTCCTGCAGTTTGCTTCTCTCTCCTGCTGTAGGTAAGTAACTCTCCCTGAGCCGTAGGCCTAACACCTTCACCTTCTTGTCCCTTCTCCGTGCCTCCATGCCAAACTTCTAAATCGGTTACCACCAAGTTCTCCATCTCCCCCTCTCGCCTAATACTGGCAGTATTAGGCGTGTTGTGTGAAGTTCCGTCCTGGCGGTAGTATGGCTCATGCTCCCGAAAGTGGACATCCATACTGACAAACTTCTTCTCTACTGGACTCCAGCACACATACCCCATTCTGGGTCGCCGAGTAGCCTACGAAGATGCATTTGACCGCTCTAGGGTCAAGTTTTCCAACTGATGGCCTGTTGTCCTTCACAAAACACACACACCCAAACACCTTCAGTGGGAGTATCCCACTATTATTGCCTTGCAATACCTCACATGGGGACTTCCATCCGAGGACCTTCGAGGGCATCCTGTTGATGAGTTGAGCTGCTGTCAACACTACATGCCCCCACAGACTCTGTGGGATATTCATGTCGATCATCATACTTCTTGCGACCTCCAGAAGGTGTCTGTTTTTCCTTTCTGCAACTCCATTTTGTGCTGGTGTATATGCACAGGTGGTCTGATGCTGTATTCCGTGTGCTGACAGGTATTCTGCAAGCGTCCTGTTGGTATACTCCGTTCCATTGTCAGACCTCAGTACCTTCACAACTGCTTTGTACTGAGTCTGAACATGCTTATGGAAATCCCAAAAACAAGCAAGTACATCATTCTTATTTTTCATCAAATATAACCAGGTAACACGAGAGGCACACTCAATGAAAAAAACAAAGTACTTATAACCATTCATAGTGTTAGTAGCACATGGACCCCAGACATCATAATGTACTACCTCAAAAGCAAAAGTGTTCCTATGACCCGTGCCAACATATGAGCTCCTAGTAAGTTTTCCTAACTCGCACGCATCACATACTAATTTCTCTTTATTTGTTTTTGCATAAATCTCTGGATACAACTTACTTAGAGTATCAAAGGAAGAATGTCCCATCCTCCGATGATGGAGTATCAAGGTATCATCAGTCCTCTGCTGCAGTCCTTCCATGCCAGCCTTCTCTGCCATAGATACCAATGCTGAGTCCAGTCCTTCTCGATCTAGGTACCACAGTCCCTCATGCCAAGTGCCAGTCCCAAGTCTTCGTCCTGTCCCTTTCTCCTGGAAGGTCACCTTAGAAATATCAAAAGAAACAATGCATTTAAGTTGGAGGATTATAGAACTAATGGACAAGAGACTGACTGGAAAGGATGGAGCATGTAAAACATTGGATAATCTTACTGAACCTGTACAATTAACAGTACCCTTACCGACCATTGGCTGGAAAGTGTCATCAGCTGTCTGAATGTTGTCTGCTGATGCTAGGTGAGTGTAGGAAAAAAACTCACTAGCATTTCCCGTCACATGCCGAGATGCTTCCGAGTCGATAATCCAGTCTGATGATTGAAGGAAAGAGATAGACGCAAGGGCAAGTGATTCGTCAGTACATTCTGATGGATGGGCATACATGGCAGCGTTGCCCCTAACAAAGAATGAGGTGGAAGCCTCCTCTGTTCTACTCCTCATGTCTCCCAGTGCCTGGTCCTCCACAGTAAAGGTGCCATCAGCTTCTCCGTTCCCTTCTGATATCAGGAGGTTCGCCCGATAACCTCCTCGGCCGCCTCGTCTACCCCCTCGACCACGACCACGTCCTCCATTATATCCTCTGATACCATGTTGAAATTAGTTGATTCTTTTATTGATTGTCTCATTGGCATTATATAGCCTTACAGTCATTAATACAATGATCTCAATCATTATGACAATAATCTCATAATGGAATATCCTGTGACATATTCTGGCATCCCAAATATGTCCTCAGGATATTCCCATGTGCTTATACTATACATAAATATGACACCCAACATACCATATCAACACCTATCACTTAAGTAACTGGGCCACCATTAATTTGGATCTGAATGGTTAAATAAAATAAAATAAACACAGGATAATCAAAGACTGTACAAAGAAAACGAAAACTCAGCCCCCTCGTATGATGGGCTACACCTGTTTTCACCTGCTGTGAACTTTGAGCTTCAATCTTAGTTTGATGTTAACTATGATTGCAATCTACAAAGTAATTGCCACAATTATATCATTCTCTTGCATGATTCCTTGATTTTCTAGAATCGCAAGAACACCAACATTGAAAGTGAAGTATCATGCAATGTCCATAACGTGTTACAGGTTATATTGCACCGACATGAATATGGGACGACACAATATAGACACAACGAACACGGACACAATAGAGATTTCCTTGCATCTTACTGTAACCGATGTCTGTCATGTCTGACACAAAAATCTTATGCCAAAGAAAATGCTTGCAACTTTTTTCAGTTTTTATTTTCTTCATTTTTCATGTAAACCTTTATATACAATCATGTGATTTATGACCAAAAAAATGTTCTTATACCACACAAAAAAATCTTAAATTTAGACAATAAACCTCATGTGTTGTGTCTGTTTGGTTCGGCGAAGTGCAGCAAAGTTGAAAATATGAAAATCGATATTTGCGTACGCATTGCGGTGAAGTAGAGTGAAGTGAATTTTTTTTCGTTTGGATGCTTTGAAGAAGTGGATGTTAGAAGTAAAAAATCCTAAAGTTTAGCGTTTGGTTTAGTGTTGAAGTCAGTGAAAAAGTGTAACTTTTGTTAAAGTGACATGAATAATAAATCTTATTTTTGTTAAGGTAGAGAGGAAGTGGTCCCTCCAACCAAACGAGCAAAGTGGGAATGGGGATTTTCCACTTCCGCGCTCCACTTCGGAGGAAAAAACTTCGATGTCAAAATTTTGATTTCGTGGCAGACAAAATTTATTGTTCATGTCAAATCCTTAGAAGCCAGAAACTCTTAGGAGGTCAACGAATCTCAGTAAGAACATCGATTCGACGTTACTTGGGAGCTCGTTTCTCCGGCAACGGAAGTTCGTTCCCCCTGCGACGGAAACGTATTTCTCCGGCGACATGAGCACTTTCCCATAACAGTACCCTAATTTAAAAGTGGATAGAAATTTTGGAAAGAGAGTTAGAGAATTTTTAATACACGTTAATCAAAGTAACAAGAAACTAAGGATTACTTATCTTGACATAAAAAAAATCACCATGCGAATGACATCTTTGTAACTTTGAACTGAACTTTATAAATTCTAATATATATTAAGATATATATAAATTTTGATAATAATAATTAATACACAAAAAAATATTAGCGCACGCTCACAACTTTAGACTCTTCTAAAGTTGTAGCGCATCCCCGCTCCGCTTCCGCTCTCGTCTACGCTCCCGCTTGTGGCTTCTAAAGGTCAAATCACAGTAAATCTTACCTGCAAATCCTCCAACCAAATACGTGAAATGGTCTCAAATCCATAATTTGGTCACTTCCGCACTCCAAATCTGCGAACCAAACAGCCCCTAAGCATTTGTGTGAGGGATATCATGGGATCAAGCCATGCCTAAAAAAATAAAAACAAATAAATCAATCAAGGAAAGAACCCCTTTTACCTGCTGGTCCATCCCTTAGTGACTTTTCTTGATTTTTCCATATAATCTCTATACAACCATGCAATCTTATAGTTTAATCCAAAACAACTACAAAATTTGTGCTTTTTAGAACCACATGAATTTGCAGATTATGGCAATTCCTTGGTGCATTTATTACACAAAAAGTCTTTACATTTTAAACCCTATTTCGACAAAAGATATTGTGAATACGGAATAGAGGAGGGGGGAATTGGTAAAACCTTGGTGACGACTCGACACAATACAACATGATGCACTAGGGACACGACAACACGGACACGTTAGAGATTTTGGCACAACTTACTGCATTTTAATATATGTGGCATGGCCGACACAATATCTTATGTCAAAGAAAATGTTTGCAACTTTTTTTTTTATTTTTCTTCAATATTTTTTTTTCATAATACAGCACGACAACACGGACACGTTAGAGATTTTACATTTCATCCAGTCCAAAACAACTGTAAATGTGTTCTTATTTACACTAGACAAATTCTTACTCTACATTTTAGCCCAAAAGGCCAAAATAATTCCAAATTTTTTTTCTATATTACACAAAAGGCTTACATTTTAACCCACTACTTCGTCAAGGATTTGCAAAAACGGAAAAGAGGAGGGGGGAATCGATAAAAACCTTGGTCATTACTCGGTAGGAGACGTAGGACTGGACTCCGTTCCCTAGCTTCACCGGATCGGTGACCCTAACCGAAAGGAACGGCTGCGACTGCGACGGAAATCTAGGGCTCTGCGAGGAGGTGGAGGAGGAAGACCCGGAATTACTCCTCTGCTGCAAAAAATACATTAGTCCTGGGATTGATAGAAATAATTCGGAGATCATCGTGGGTTTTTTCGTAAATACCGTAGAAATCATGGCGAGGTTGGGAGGGGGAAGGATGGAGAAGCCGATCGGGAAGAAGAAGAAGAAGAAGAAGAAGAAGAAGAAGGGAGGAGAGCTTGAATTTTTGGTATGTGCACCCAAAACATATGACCTTCTTTTAATTTAACTGGGGGATGGGGGCCACAATTTTGGTTGATATGCAAGGAAACCTGTGGATTTTCTGACTTGAAACTGAAGGCTGCACAAGTGGCATTTGGTTTTTTTTGCAAATTTTCTCTTTCAACCTCTTTCGGTTACTGGTTACATGCGTGAAACATAATTAAACGCGGCGTCCATCTTTGTTTACCCACAAAAATTAAATATATATTCATGCAGCACTTTATTAGAGAATATATATCTTAATTTTGATGGATGAACAAAAATGGACTCATTAAACGCGCAAAATGTCGAGAGGGTCCTAACTCCTAAGTGGTGATAAATTTTGTTATACTTTCTTGAAGAACCATTTCGAGGGACGTTATGATATTGGGATATAAAATGTAAACTATAAAATTTAGATGGGTTCATAAATCCTCTTTCACATAGTGGAAGGATCATGGTACATTCTTTGTCCCTTTATATCGTATATAAGGAGACATTTGGTACGCAAAATACTACATAGTTGAAAATTCTATATTTTCAGGAATCAAATTTTAATTAATTAAATTCTCTAAAAAACTATATTCTCATGTGTTGGTGGCTATATAAATATTCCGGAAAACAAATAAAAAAGGAAAAAAATTTGAAAGTAAAAAACAAAAACAAAATAAAGGCCGAAAAAACCCAAAAAAACAAAAAACAAAAAACCAAGAAAACAAAAAATATAAATAAAAAATAAAAAACGAAAAGAAACAAATAAAAACATAAGAAAGGAAAAACGATAAAATGAAGAAAAAAATGATCAAAAAAGAAAAACGAAAAAAAAAAAAAGAAAAAACGATAAAAAAAATAAGGAAAAAAAAAAAAAGCAAAACCGAAAAAAAAGACCAAAAACGGAAAAACTATCAAAAACGAAAAAAAAAACCAAAAAATGACCTAAAACGACCAAAAACAAAAAAAGTCCATAAATGAAAAAAAAATCAAAAACGAAAAAACGAGCAAAAACGAAAACAAAAAAAAGATCAATAACAAAAAATAATCGGAAAAAACAATAAATAAAAAAAGATCAAAAACGGAAAAAAAATGACCAAAAACAATTAAAAATAACTAAAAACAACCACAAATGACTAAAAACGATAAAAAAATTAAAAAAATCAAAAACGACCAAAACGACTAAAATGACCAATAAAATTCAAAACTAAAAAAAACGACTAAAACAATAAAAATGACAAAAAAAAACGACTAGAAACTATCAAAAACGAGTAAAAATGACAAAAAAAATTAAAAACCACAAAATTGACTAAAATAATCAAATGATAAAAAAATGATTACAAACGATTAAAATAATAAAAAATGACTAAAAACAAAAATAAAGATTAAAAACGATCAAAAATTACGAAAAATCTATCAAAAACGATAAAAACGACTAAAAAGGCCAAAAATCTTCCTAAAACGACTAAAAAGATTAAAAAAAAGACTAAAAACGAAAAAAAAAATCAAAAAATTGACCAAAAACGACTAAAAAACGATCAAAACCGATAAAAAAAAAACCAAAAAAATATCAAAAAGGAAAAAAAAAAGATAAAAAACGTTCAAAACCAAAAAAAGAAAAACTTAAACAAAAAAAAAAATTGTCCGGACAAAAAAAATATACCCACCTATTCTTAAGGGATAGGATTCTCATGTTTCATGGATAAATTATTTACCCTGATATTCGTAATTTTCAAAAATAATTTTCTTTATAGACTAAACAAATATGGTAATAGATTCTCACCCTAAATTTTTTCGAAAATAAAAAAAAAGTACCGCGTACCAAGCATCCCCTAATAGTTTTAAATTTGCAAACTAACAATTGATATATAAAAAAAAGCACGTAAATCACCATTATAAAACAATTAGCATGATTGAACATAATCCACATTCATCATGCGCGGAGAGATTCTTTCAAAACTTATCATAATCTCGGAAAGGAATGACATATACGACATCATCAAACTCCACAATAATGCAAATTTGAAATATTTGTTTTTTTTTTTTTTGGTCAGTTGGAGATGATTCACACGTCAACATATGGAACGATCCATGGGTCCTTTCCAAACCACTATACAGAGTTATAGGTAAGTCAGGTTCCTACCAACAAGCTCAACTAGTCTGTGAACTTATTGTATAGGATACATTAAATTGGAATACCGAGGTCCTCTACAACTTTTTTTCCAACCATGAAGCTGTGGCTATTCTTCAAATTTTGCTTTTCTCGGTATGTCAAGCCGATAAGCTCGTCTAGATGCATACTAAAAATGGTTACCTTAGTGAGAAATCAGCGTACAGACTCATCCATGAAGCCAGATTACATCAATGAGTTCTCCTGCAGAATCGGTTTCAATGAATGGAAACATCTATGGAATCTTCATCATATTTGCCCTAGATTGCTCATGTTTGCCTGGAGATGTCATTGGATCATCGTTCTCTTACATTGTCCAATTTCAGGTTTGGCTTGGCTTGGCTTGGAATGACATCAACCATTCGTCATCTCCAGCATCAATCTACTGTCAGTAGCTTTATCAAGAACATGCTTATTGAGGGTGACAGAGACGCGGCCGCATCAAGCCTCTACCTCATGTGGTTGATCTGGAAAGTTAGGAATGATGTTATCATTCGACATGTTCCCCGGTTAGCACAACCAACATTCTCAAAGCCTCATATAGACTCCGAGATAAATGTGAAGCCAACAACAAGTGTCTACAATCTACTCCTATCTACCTACCAAATCGACTAGAGACTGATATGTGGCGTACGTCCTCCTCCTCAACATTTTTGGAAGATTAATTTTGATGGATCATTTCTTAATAACAAGATGGGCAGTATTGTAGTTATTCGTGACAGTGATGGTGGTTTTAGAGGCACAATCTCATCATTCCCCAGTAAGGTGGTTCCCCTTTGGAAGCTGAAGGAGATGCTCTTAAACTGGCGTTTGTTCTATGCCGAAAAACCAAAATGTTAACATCATTGTTGAAGGCGACTGCAAATCCATTCTCGACACCATTATTCACACCGATCTGGGTACGACATGTTACTGAAGAAGCTAGATCAATCCTCGCCACAACCAATAGTATCTCATTTGCTTTTATTCCTCGGTTGCACATTCATTAGCCTCCCAAACTCTTTTCTCAAATCAATTTGAGGCAACTTAGTTATACGATGAACCACCATCATGTAATTTGGCTTCTGTCATCCATAATATAGCTAATAATTGCTCTTTACAATTTAAATTCAGGTTCTTATTGCAAAAAAAAACAAAAACATAAACCACTATAATTAAGAGTTACACTTCTCTCGCAATCTTCTCTCCAAGTAAAATTTACGACAAGTTGCTAGTTGATATAAATTGTAATTATCAATCCACAATTGTCCAAAAGAGTGGACACTTCTACAACAATGTCGATGACATCTTCTTCCTTTTCTCTTTCTCTACATGAATGGTTGTCCAATGAATTTGCTAGGTTATAATCTGCCAAACAATCACCACTATCATTTGATTTGCATTTAATCGCAATTAAATTGGTCAATAATAATGCCTTCGAATTTTTTTGTTATAGTTGAATGCCCTCAACATATATACTAGCTAATTAGTCTACATTCTGAATATAACAAACTACTATTCTGTATGAACAGAAAACTATATTAAATTATGACTATTGCCTAGGCTGCTAATTTTATATACATTAGGTTACCACATATGGATCGGATAAAGATAAATTTAATTAAAGAATGACCGAACTCAGCAAATTAATCCTTATTGTATTCTAAGTTAATAGTCCAAACTTTATCAAACGACGTAAATCTAATTCTTATTGTATTATTAAATATATTATTCTTGCTTAGTTTTGGACAACAACTTGCGAGTACATTTCGAATGGATTTATCCAACAGTACTTAGCCTACCTGTCATTGAAATAAAGTCAAGCACAAATTAAGGAAGAGATAAAATGGTCGTTAGTTTAGAAAAGTGTTTAGATTGTCTTGTTGTAAACCCCCCTTTAAAAAAAAAACTTGGAGTGAACAGTGCACACTGTGTTCCAACCCGCACGGCCAACCCCCTCCCCCATGTGCGGGTGACATTTTTTTCCTCTTTCTTTTTCTTTTGAATTTCAAACCAAATTCAAATACCTTCCATATCTAAACCTCATTAATCCCATTAATTTTCAAATATCCAAATCTGCATAATGAGATATTGATTACCAAATTCGGAAAACCAACGTTTCTAAATCTCGAGAACCCTTATCGATCTAAACCTTCAAACCAACTTCTCCAAAACCATCCCCACTTGTTCGCCGACCTCCAAGCAATCACCAGTAGCGTTCGTCGCCGCTACGCTGCCCATGGCCGACAAAACCGTCCACGTACATCAAGAATTAAACCCGAACCCCCCTATTTCGAGTAAGATTTCTTCCACCTCGTTCATTTGTTTTTCGAACCGATTCTTTGTATGCGTTCACAACATGACCCTCTACAAATTCCTTCAAATATAATTTTTTCTACTGCTCAAAATTGTGGTAAAAGTTAACTCAAAGTCAGGCAAAAATCTGTTTTTAAAATAGTGTATAAACTAATCCAAATACCTATGTTGGAGGCCATTTTTCTTCCATAATATTAGTTAGTTTAAAAATCTATTTGAACAGACTTGTAACCTATATATCCAGCATTAATTTTCTTCAATTATTTTTAATTATTTCGATTTTATCATCAAGTTATTTCTGTTTGAATTCATGGGAAAACCCTTTTTCAAAAAAGCCAAAAAAAATTGATACAGAGTCCGTTCCGCCAAACCCGACATTCTCGTCGCGTACTGTTTGCATCAAAAGGTGCCTATAGTAAATGTGGACATGTGGGATTCAACAAAATTTAATTTAGTCGCGTGTGTGCGACGAAATCAACCTGTATCCATCAAAAATTACTATATCGATCATTTTGAAAATTTCTCCAATAATTTGTGCACGCTCGTCGTGCCGCAACAAACTTGTGCCATTGGACTCATAGCGTTATGCTAGTACTATGACCCAAGTTTCGTTCACTTCTGAGAACGTTGACCATAATGCCATTTTGCGGGCCCGACGGTCCAACTTAACGGACGATTTTGTGATCGGCTCATCGGAATCTAATTATGGATATTTCGTTGGATTCGAATCGTCATTTTGGACTGTTAAATACTATGTTTGCTGAATTTGGATTACTTTAATCGTGGCACATTTTTTGATGTAAAGCGGTCCACTAGTGGATCCCACTTTAACCTGAAACTACCATTTTTTGTTCTTGTATCCAAATTGGACTTATGGGTAGTCTATTATATGTAAATTGTAATAAACTCATAACAGATGCAAGGGTGATTTTAACCGCCTAAATGTGCAATTTAGAGGACAAATTTCATACGCATGGCTTAGATTCAGGCTAACTCGACTAGTCCACGTAGCTCAAGGCTAGTGGTGTACATATATTGTCAACAGTCATCGACATCAATCTGTAACGAACTAAGAACATCAGAGGGCATCTGTATATCTCATAAAATCTCATAGTTTCGTCTGGAGACTATGGTATACCAATGTGGCTGTTCCATATGCATAGTACCTGTCCTTCCCATAATCCCCCACTGACCAGGTTATATCCATAATATGTCTAGTTTTGTAACTGATTGAGTCTCTAATACACTAATCATAGCAGTTACGTTATCTATCCGTCATACGTTCCTTACGTATTGGTAGCAAGTCGAGTACGTAGTTCGTGCCCCTATCATGATGTCCCAATTGTGTGATGTGGGTGTCATGGCTAAGAAAGATATAAGGATATCCCCCAATCATAAGGTAGTCCCCTAAAACTAGGTCGACATGCATAAAATAAGTATAAGACGCGAGAATGACTAATCCAGTCGCTTTCACCCAAGTATAACTTGGACGAGTAGTTATATAATCCAATGTAGTATCAATGATGGAATATACAAGTAGCATACTATAAATATAGAGTAAAGAGAGTAACATAGCAAGGTTTACTTGCCTGGATTCTGAATGGTGGTGTGGCGAAGTCCATGTAGCGAACTCGGTAAATCAACAGCCTCCAAAAAGATAGAATCAGTGTGAATGCCTCTGGATGCCCAAAATAGAATCACCAATGTTCATAAAATAAGTGAAATACACGATCAATGTTCAATATATCATGTACAATGTTTAATATCAATGTCTAATAACAATGTCGTGTACAATGTTAATACGATAACCAATGTAACATCTCATGACTAAAGATCCAATCTATATACTAGTCCATGTAGCACAGTGACAAGAATCAGATGTAACATTTCTAAATACTTGAATTATTGAAATTATCAAATAACGGAAATTATCAGAGAATGTACTCGCCTGGGGTCTTTAGCTGGCAATACCAATGTCCTGCTCCTGAAGTCTTACAGAACAATCCAATGGTCCTATATACATATAATATAATACAATACAACATCAGCCAAAATACTAGCACATACATAACCATAATTATACTGAACTCAGGGGGTACTCTAGGGGTGATCCTAGTCATCTAACAGGGTCAAGCATGAATTTAGCTGCACGGGTGTCACGTCTGCAATTGTTGTGCAAGATCAGACAGTCAAAAATAATACGGGTCTTGCCAGTACGTCAGTGTACATATGGCAGTCTGCTAACATATTACATGGTCATGGGTCAATGTAACTACGGGATATCCGTAATTACACTCGGGTCTCCTGGTACATATGTAATTATACATATTATTAACTAGCATATAACATTAAATACTTACAATATATATGTATACCAATTAAATGCATATACCATATATATATGTATGTATATATACTCTAATTGAATTTATACTACATATATATTAAACATATACTAGGGAATACATATACTATATATATATATATACCAATTATACATATTAATAATTATATTTATACATATACTAGATGAACAATATACGCTTACATATATATATATATATACCAATATATATTTATACATACCAAATAAGTAATATACGCATACACGTACGAATGCGTACACAATATTTCACAAGAGGAAATACTCCTCACCTTGGCCTCGGCGTGCACGTGCACGAGAGCGGAGATGACGACAACGTTGATGACGACGATGTTGACGACGACGGCGATGGCGAGGATTATTGATAACGACGATGATGTGACGTTGATGACGACATTGACGATGGTGAAGACGATTAAGGTGGTGGTGTTGATGATGGTTAAGGTGATGATGTTGGTGATTATGGAGATAATGATGGTGATTATGGAGGTTGATGATGGTGATTATGGAGGTTGCCGGAGTTGGAGCTCAGGCAGGAGGAGGGCAGAGAGGAGATAGGCAGCGAGGTGCTACGGGTTCAGGCGAGGGGGTCGAGATAGGTGACTATGGCAGTTCAGTCGAGGCGAGGTTGACCGGAGTGAGAGGAGGAGCTCGGGGAGAGGTTAGGAACAGCAGCGGGGTCGTCGATGGGGTGCTGGTCGGGGAGATGGTGGCGTGTGGAAGAGAACGGCGGCTTCAGTCGGCGGAGAAGGCCGGTGAGGCGTTCGATGCTGTCGTCGTCGGGATGGCAACGTGCTTCTGGCAGGTTGTTGACGGCTCGGCGAGGTGGCTCGGCGAGGTTCAACGGCTTCAGGCGGGATGGGGGTTGGGCTTCAGGCTCCGATGTCGATGGGAGAAGGAGAAAGGAGAGTCGGGGTCGACGGCAGCGGCTTCACGGAGGTGGATCTGGTTGAACTCCGGTGGGTGAGGGGTTGAAGGAGATGAGTAGGGAAAAAAATAGTCGGTTGTGTATACTTGGGTTGAAGGAATAAAAAGAAACGGAAAGGAGGATTATTTATATATGTATAATTCATTGGGTTGACCTAGAATTAGGGCTTGGTCAAATCCTTGGGAAAAGGGCTTGACATGGAGATATTTCAAGGGTTAGGATTCAAATGGATTCAACATGAATGGCTATGATGCATTTGGTTCAAAGTTTGGAGGACCATGGTTTAATGAGGTTGATGTTGAATTACACACTCCCAAAAATTATGAAAAAAATTCACATGAAGGAGAAATGGGTTTATTCACGTGCCGTGTCCAACGGGGTGGATACCTTAATGCACTTTTGCATAAAATTGCCCAATAATTGGAAAATTGCACAAAGTTAGGTTTTTGGTTTTATTTAATTAAAATTAATACAATTGGTGTTCTAAAATAAATTAGAAGTACATGGGACTAAAATTAGGTGGGACGGAAGTGTCATGAATGAATAGACTCAAAATAGAATATTATCCTAATTTGGGTTGCACGAAATGGGTCAAGATTGTGTCTCCAATTTCGATTGGAACGCACAACGATACAAAAGTCAAATTTATTGGAATTAAATAATAACGTTTGCGACGAAATTTGTGCGGCTAAAATAAAGCACAAGAGAAATAATTATGAGTTACACAAGGTTCAGAATGAAAGGCATGCACGTCTAGGACAAGGTTGTGAAATTTGTTGGAAGGCAAAAGTTAGGGTAGCGCTCCAAATATCGAAACAACGGTAAGGCGCAACAATTAAATAAAATCACGGTAATTAATTACACATCAATAATTAATCGTGAAAATAATACAAATTAATCCACAATCCTACATTCGGTCAGGGGTTCATCTAGTGGGCTTCTAGGTCAAGTCTACTAGCTCAAACATTAAGAACACTATATATATATATATATATATATATATATATATATATATATATATATATATATATATATATATACACACACACACACATATCATACAATTATTTAAACTAAGTACACACAATACTTATAATATATAAAAAGTTAAAAATACCCCTATTTTTAGAATGTGGTAGTGACAAGTCTACCCTCCTTAAAAGAATTTCGTGCTCGAAATTTAAGACACCTTGTCTCTCTTTGTCAAGTCATAACCTCTTCATTAATCTTCACTATGGTCAATCCCCCAACAATCAAGGTCTAAGAAAATTCTACCTACAGTCATTCAATATGCAATATAAGGAAAACATATATGGTTATGGTGTCTTTCGTCATGGTATTGCAGTCTCTGTCAGCGTATACTACTAACTACATTTTAACAAAAAAATTACGAATACAAGCTACGGTACTAAGGAATCAATCAATCAATCAATCAAATAGAAGGGACAGAAGGAAAGAAAAGAACAGAACCTGCTAACACATCACCTGTAGTATCGGTCTCCTCGATCGTCATCGCAAATGCCCCGCCCTGCTGGGGTGGCTCCCTTCGTGGGTGTTGAGCAATCTGCAGTTTCACAGGTGGCCTAACTGGATCTCTATGATTTGGAGCTGCTCGCTGGCCGGGAAGATAAGGGGCTCGAAGACAATCCCTCACTCGATGTCCTGCAGCGCCACGGTGCAAACAAAGTCCTAGCCTCTCTCTACAATTCTCCCAAAGATGACCTGGTTTCTTACAGTAATGACAACTCTACTGTGTCTCTCTCGGAGGCTGCTGCTGATCCTGCTGAACACGAACTGGTGCCTGGTGTTGCTGATGCTGCTGCTGGTACGGCCTCTATTGTTGTTGTTGAAAGTGTGGGCGCTTGGCCGGTCTTGTGTTACCACCTGTCGCTTCAGAAGTGTCGCGTTCTCTCTTGGGCCTGAGGTCCAAGTCATCTTCAGCAATCTGGGCATCCATCAGAATACCCTCAAATATAGCAGTGCGTCATCCGGAAGTATGAGACTTGATCTCTCTATTCAATCCCTTCCAAAATTTTCGTGCTTTGTCTCCTGGGTATTGAATCATTGATGGCGCGAATCGACTCAATCAGTAAAGCTCTGCGGCGTATTCGTCGACTGACATGCTTCCTTGGACTAAGTCATGGAACTGACTTTCCAATGCTCCCAAAGCTACGTCAGGAAAGAATTTCTCCTTGAAGAGCTCCTTGAAGTCCTCCCAAGTAAGTCCTCCGTTAGTAAGTCTCGGCTCTGTACGATACCATGTCAGTGCGATATCAAACATCTGACTTCCAGCGGCCTCGATCTGAAGAATCTCCGGAATCTGCGCCAATCGCAAATTCCTCTCTATATCCTCTAGCCAGTCGTCTGCGTAGAGTATCCCCTCGGTGCCTTTGAACTCTCGAGGCATCATCCTTTTGAAATCAACTATAGTGCCTGATTTCTACTATTGCTGCTGGCTAGGAAACTGCTGGTGTTGTGCTACTCTCTCCACAGCCTGGAGATCTACCTGATGAGCATTCTCTATGCTCTCTTTCATCAGCTCTGTCTGCACTTGGTGTGCCTCTGCTTGCACTCTCTGAGCTTCAGCTTGAACACGCTGGGCTTCTGTTGTCACTCTCTGGGCCTCTAGCATGCCCTGGTAAGCGCGAACATATGTGCCCCGTCAGGGGGCATACCTCCGGGAATCGGTGTCGGTGGTGGTAGAAGAACCTCTGTCACAGCTGAGGCAATCCTCTGAACAGGTGGGAGAGAAGGAACTCCAAATGTCTGTCCGTTAGGTGGAGAGGTGGCAGACCCCTTTGAAGCTGATGCTCCCACTCTCATGGATATTGTCTTCGGCGGCATCCTGAAGGCAGACCGAAAAGAATCAATCAAGGCAATATATGCGATATCATCAAGGGAGGACAGTAAAATTCTAAGGAAGCAACATTCATAAGGAAAATAAGGACAACAAGATAATAGATTAGAAATATTCCTAGTTGTGATTGAGTATTCGCTCTCATCCTAGTATACTATGTCCTATATCCTATCGCAGGCACGCAGTAGTACAACTAAGATGTCGCACTACCATGACATCGCTCTAATTGTGAAGCTCGACCTGCATGGGCCACCACTAAAAATGTGTCACGATCCGCACCCAGATTTTGGGGCACGAGTACGTGGGTACCTCCAGCCTACGCCGCAGCATTGGCGGTAGAACACTGTCTAGGTCATAACACTATCTAAACAATCTCACACGAGCATCCAACTCCATAAGGAGACACGGATATCACAATATAATATAAACAATATACTCAATTACACAACTACAACACGATAAGATATCGAAGAAATAAATAATCAAAATGCAACGCAAGTCTAAATAGAAATAATCTAACTCAACTCAATAATAATATCCAAGTCTCAATAAAATATGCCGGAGACAAATCCGGTACCAAAAATATGCTAAAGGAAACTAACTAAATAACTAGTGATCCCGGCTAGACCTCTCGGGAATCACACATGTGCTACCAAGTCCAAGGCTGCAGCTACTCTTCCTGCGGTCCATAAAATGTCGGACACCAGTCCTCTAAGGCGCAATCTGGAAAAATATTTTCAGTCGGGATGGAGCGAAGTACAACCCAAATAACAGTTCTAGTTAATTGATAAGGACTATAAAACAATAAATAGATGATTGTATATACTGAGAGAAGACAATGAATAAATACAATGGCAAAATAAAGAGACAGGCAATATAGGTAATATGGTACAGTCAGTGCATATATGTAATAAAAAGAAAGAGGTACAATATCATATATGAGTGATGTAGTATATGAAATAAAATAGAGAACTGTAACTATTCTAAGTGTTTGAAATAGTAGTTTTGAAATGTGATCGGCTTGGAAACTTGTTTGATAGCTACATGGCCTGGCTAATCATACGTGAGGTGTATGTAACACTATCAATGTCTACACTTGTACGATAGGGATTTGATCATATTTCTCACTAGCAGTTCCTCCCCCCCAACTAGTACTGTGGATCCAACCATGACACGTCACGATACACGATCAATGTCCAATATATCATGTACAATGTCTAATATCAATGTCTAATATCAATATCGTGTACAATGTTAATACGATAACCAATGTAACATCTCATGACTAAAGATCCAATCTATATACTAGTCCGTGTAGCACAGTGTCAAGAATCAGATGTAACATTTCTAAATACTTGAATTATAGAAATTATCAAATAACGGAAATTATCAGAGAATGTACTCGCCTGGGGTCCTTAGATGGAAATACCAATATCCTGCTCCTGAAGTCTCACAGAATAATCCAATGGTCCTATATACATATAATATAATATAATACAATATGTAAGCCTCCTGATTTTTTCAAAAATTAATAATTTGGATTTTTTGCAATTTTCTGGAAGTTTCCTGGATTTTTCTGTAATTAAATCCTAGGCCTTTGATCATTAAATGATTTTTAATTGTTGATTAATAATAGTAAAATATTATGGAAGTAATATTTTATAGTGTAAAATAGAAAACCGGACACAGGATAATTTTCTGCAGATTTATTGGACTCCGGAAACCCGTTTAAAAGCCCTAGAAACCGATGTAGAATTAAACCGAATTAAACCCGTGCCAATGCCCGACATCCCCATGAGAGCCGAAGCCAAGCCCAAGGAGCGTTGACCCAACCCAAATCCTAGGTCAAACCCTAGTCCAAATTTCTGTATTTATAAATACATACTTCTCCTAGTTTTTCTCCACAAAATAAAAAGAAAAAGAAAATAAAAGAAATAAATCCCTAATCCCCCAAATCCCTAATTTCCTAAACCCTAACCCTAACTGACCGTCGGCCGACCCCTCCGACGAGTCTCCGGCGGAGCAACGCCCAGCCGCCCATCTCCTCCTCCTCTCTCCACCTGGGCCCCAACCCCCTCAGCCCGCAGCCGTGAGCCCGACTCAAACCCCCCAACTGTCGATCCCGAGCCCGCCGCCTCGTCGGATTTCCCGCAGCACCGCGAGCAGCGGCCGTCCCTGTCTCCTCCGGCGTACCCTCCAGCGCTCCCCGCCGCGACGTCGCCACCGCCTCGCTACCTCTTCCCGACGCCCTAGTCGAACTTCCCAGCCCTCACCGCCTTCCTCTCCTCCTCCCGCTCCACCTCGACCCGACCACCGCAGCGCAGCAGCCTCCCCTCGCCGTGCCCTTCCCGCAGCACCCTCGTAGCTCCGCCACGACCCTGCTACAGTGCCTCGAGCCTCCAGCCCGTCGCCTCGCCGTGCCACCTCTCCGCCGACGCCTGTGCCGACCACGGCAAGCCGCAGCAGACGAGCCCGCTCCGCCTCCGCACACGGCGACTCCCTCCGGCGAGCCTAGCCGACTCCGGTGACGCCCCAGCATCGAACCCTAGAGCAGTGGACACGGACACAGCCTGGACACAGGACTCGGTCGATGCAGGACACGAAAGAGATACTCGGACACAGGAATTCAGTCTTCACGGAGCCCTGTTCAGGTAGCGTTTCCTCTCACCTCGTGATTCTGTTTTCGATTCCGTCAGTTGCGTCACATAGACTGTATGACCCTCTCGGTGCCCGTGCATCCCGCTCGGTGCATCGCGTCCTGTGGTGATCGCAAACCGCGATCCAAAAACAGGAAAAATAACGCCATGTTTCACCCCGGAACTGAGTACGTCCCGCCAAACGGGACGACTTGGTCGCACGCGGTCTTTACCGAAATATGTGCGACGTTGATACGGACATGTGGGACTTCACAGAAGTTGATACGGATGTGCGTGCACACCAGAATCAACGTGTATCCGCCGACAACGCCCCATATCTGTCCTTTCTGGAATACGTTGTAACTTCGTATACACATGTCAGATTGAGACAAAACTTACGCCATCGGACTCGTAGCAATACGCTGGTCCTGTGACCCAAGTTTGGTTCAATTCTGAGAACGTTGACGAAATCGCGTATCGTGGCCCCACAGACTCCACTTGACGGACGATTTTGTGATCGGCTCATCGGAATCAAATTCTGGAAGTTCTGTTGGGTTCGTATCATCGTTCCTAACTTGTTGATACTAAGTTTGACGAATTTGGAGACCTTTGACCCTGACACGCTTTTCGGTGCAAAGTGGCCCACATGTGGACCCCATTTTGGTCCGGAAATGTCGTTTTTGCCCTTGTCTCCAAATTGGACTAAAGGACAGGCGTTTCTAGCTATTTAATATTTTTTGAATCTAATGGTGATGTTTATTTCAGCAACCGGAGTAGTACCTGCAGATCACACTGAGACCAGAGTTACAGTTGGAGCCAGAACCCCAGGCAAGTGTACCTCGCCAAAACTTGCAGTTCTTGTTACTTATTTCCTTGGTATATATATATATATATTGTGGTTCATGCTTGACCTAGGACCGTGCAACTTTACTTAGCGTCCGATTCATAGTCGGGTGCCAACACCGTACGCGACGTTGTGTATTATCATCTAGACATGGATACCGAGACCCCATCTATCTCGTACTTGTCTTATCAAGTACATGATGACCCAGGACACTTGACACTATTCATGAGACAGAATCATCCTGAGATATTCATGGTGATTCTGTATAGGATACAGGTTTTATGACATAGACCCTATATTCCTAGATATTATATGACTTGCTGCATTAGATACGATCTTACGTGACATGGACATGGGGCCACATGGACGTGAGACGTATGATTACATTAGGTGGGGAGAGACACACAGGCTACAGGTTGATTATATATATTATGCTGGCGTCTCAGTCTTTCGCTGAGCTAGACGACCACATGATATCATTGCTACCGGCTCCCCGACACAGAGCTTGTAGTAGTTTCAGCCTGAGTTCTAGTGCTGCTCTCATCTTGTATTTCACTTAGCTGGTTATATAGTGTTTCTATCTTGTTTCATTTATTTCTGGAGAGACACACAGGCTACAGGTTAATTTTATATTATGCCGGCGTCTCAGTCTCTCTCCGAGCTAGACAACTACATGATATCACTGCTACCGGCTCCCCTACACAGAGCTTGTAGTTGTTTCAGCCTGAGTACTGGTGATGTTCTCACCTGCATTTCACATAGATGGTTACATATTTATCCTGTTTATTTCAGTGACTATTTTACTGCATTATTATGGCTTGTATTTTCTGTACCTTGTTATGTCCCCTGAGGACCTGGATCCGGATTATGTCCCCAGGATTAGCAGAGGAGATCCACCCAGAGTTATACAGTACAGGAGCATTAGCAGGAGCAGAAGCAGGAACAGGAGCAGTTACGGGAGCAGTACCAGATTCAGCAGACGAATGATCACCGAGGTTATCTTCTGAGTATATACTGTTCCATACTCAGTATTGGCTGTAGTTATCTTATTTCTTGTATCTTGACAGATGTATCAGACTCATGGTCGGGTTATCACCCGAGTTTATATATTTTATTGGGATATGATCTTGCTTTATGATTCTGATATTGTGGTATTTATTCTGTGGATGAGATTAGTATATTTAGACCATTATTGTTGTACTACAGCTTAAGTATGCCCCGATGGATCCATTAAATTGGGTTTGTCCATCGGTGTGTGTTGTTAGCCATTGCCACGTGTCTAGTCCCTCGGTATTTTGGGACTGGGGCGTGACACAATATTAGCCAAAATACTAGCACATACATAACCATAATTATACTGAACTCAGGGGTACTCTAGGGGTGATCCTAGTCATCTAACAGGGTCAAGCGTGCATTTAGCTGCACGGGTGTCACGTCTGCAATTGTTGTGCAAGATCAGACATTCAAAAATAATACGGGTCTTGCCAGTACGTCAGTGTACATATGGCAGTCTGCTAACATATTATATGGTCACAGGTCAATGTAGCTACGGGATTCCGTAATTACACTCGGGTCACCTGGTACATATGTAATTATACATATTATTAACTAGCATATAACATTAAATACTTACAATATATATGTATACCAATTAAATGCATATACCATATATATATGTATGTATATACACTAATTGAATTTATACTATATATATATTAAACATATACTAGGGAATACATATACTATACATATATACCAATTGAGTTCATATACTATATATATATATATATATATATATATATATATATATATATATATATATATATATATATATATATATATATATATATATATATATATACACCAATTATACATATTAGTTATATTTATACATATACTAGATGAACAATATACGCATACTAAATATATATATAACAATATATATATACATACCAAATAAGTAATATACGCATACACGTACGTATGTGTACACAACAATTCATAAGAGGAAATACTCCTCACCTTGGCCTCGGCATGCACGTGCACGAGAGCGGCGATGAAGACGACGTTGATGACGACGATGTTGATGACGACGGCGATGGTAAGGATTGTTGATAACGATGATGACGATGACGTTAATGACGACGATGACGACGACGTTGACGATGGTGATGACGATTAAGGTGGTGGTATTGATGATGGTTAAGGTGATGATGTTGGTGATTATGGAGATAATGATGGTATTTTTGGAGGTTGATGATGGTGATTATGGAGGTTGCCGGAGTTGGAGCTCAGGCAGGAGGAGGGCAGGGAGGAGATAGGAAGCGATGTGCTCCGGGATAAGGCGAGGGGGTCGAGATAGGCGACTGTGGCAGTTCAGACGAGGGGAGAGTGACCGGAGTGAGAGGAGGAGCTAGGGGAGAGGTCGGGAACAACAGCGGGGTCGTCGATGGGGTGCTGGTCGGGGAGATGGTGCCATGTTGAGGAGAACGACGGAGAAGGCCGGTGAGGCGTTCGGTGCTGTCGTCGTCGGGATGGCATCGGGCTTCTGGCGGGTTGTCGACAGCTCGGCGAGGTAGCTCGGCAAGGTTCAGCGGCTTCAGGCGGGATGGGGGTTGGGCTTCAGGCTCCGGCTTCGATGGGAGGAAGAGAAAGGAGAGTCGGGGTCGACGGCAGCGGCTTCACGGCGGTGGATCCGGTCGAACTCTGGTGGGTGAGGGGTTGAAGGAGATGAGTAGGGAAAAAAATAGTCGGCTGTGTATGTCACTACCACATTTCCAAATAAGGGCATTTGTGTAATTTCACCATTTTAAATAATTATGTATTAAATTAAATTGCTGAGTTTTATAAACTAATTATATATCGTAAGTGATATTTGGTTTTAGGTCAAACCCTAGAACGCATTAGGACAAACCCTAATGACCAGACCCTAATTTAAAAACCCAGTTCTAGTGAAACCCTAGAATTCTAATTTTAGGTTTGGACCTCAAACCCTAGAAGGCCTAAACCTGAGTTAATTAGGTTCTACATGAGAGGGCCAGGGGGGTTTAATCTAAAAACTATGCATGGAAACCCTAAAACTAGGTTTAATATAAAAAGGAAGCTTCTCACAAAGCCATCCTTCATGTAGAAAAGAGAAACCCTAGCCTCCATCAAGAGAAACCATCTCCCCACCCCAAAATTTCGAAATCTAGCCCTAGGTTCCATTTTCTCCTCCTCCAAAGCAAGGAAAGCAAGGAACGTGGGTCAGGAAGCCTTGGAGAAGAAGAACCTCATTGAAGAAACCATCCTTGCAGGTAAAAACCCTGTTTTTATTCTTTTTTATTTTGTTTTCAGATGTTAATGCCATTAGGAAACCACCCTTGCTGTGTAGTTTCGAATTTTAGGGTTTGTTTAGGTTTAAGTGTCCCCAACAATTGTTTTCCCCAATTATCAGAAACCCTAACCCTAGGTGTTCGTAGGTAGGTTGATTTCATCTCATATGGGTAGGTTGAACTCGATTTTTAGGGTTTTGGGTTGAGGATTCATGGGTTGTATGTATAATTGTTTTCTATACTGCATGTGTTTGATGAAATGCCAAAAAGGGATGAACCTATCTAATCTACTCTAATAAAAATCTAATTTGATGAATGATGTATGATGTCTATATATATTTATACATATGTATATAGATTTGATGTGTTTGTATATATATCTAGGTTTGTAGATGTGTGTGTGATTTGAAGAGGGGGGATTCACTGTGCAGTCGGGTTCTAGAAATTACTGTGTGTACAGAGCAGTCGGGTTTGGAAGAGAAATACATGTGCGTGTGGTTGTGTGTGTCTCAACATAAGGTATATGGCTGTGTATACTGACTTGTGTGTGAATTTAAGGGTATTAGATAATTTCCTGTGTGTGCAGTTGGGTTAGGAATTAGTGTGTTTGTGAATATGACTGTGTTATGTATCAGTCAGTACTTGTTGTGTGTGTAAGTGTTTACATGAGGGATTGGTGTGATTGAATTTCAGTGCAGGATGTGCACAGTAGGTATATGTGTGTGCATTGGGGGGGGGGGGGAAATTCTGTGCAAGTGATACCTGTGTGTGGAGTGGACAGGGTATTCAGTGAGTATAGCTAGGTTCTAGGATACATACATAGTATCCTATGTGTTAATGTGTGAGGGTGTGTCCTTGTTCAGATAGTGAACTGTGTCAGTGACTTGGGTTTAAATGGCAGTGATTGTGTGTTTTGAGTTAGGATATAGGGTGTGTTCTCAGTAAAGGTTATGGCTATGTATGTGTGTGGGGGGGAATGATGCAATGTGTGAGCCTAACTAGTTTAGGGAGGAGAGTGTGAACCTGTGTGTTTCCGTAGGCAAATCAGGGAGTTGTGTGTGTGGGTGTAGGTAGTGTATCAGTGTACAAGAGTTCCCAGTGTGTGTGACTTACCTAGGTGAATCAATGTGTAGTTGTGTATCAGTTAGGTGTAGTTAACTGTGTGTTTTCCTAGTGTGTGTGTACATGTGTATTAATGAGAAGAGGAGTAGCAGTTGGCATTATGGGAGAGATACTTGAATGTATCAGTCTAAACTGATACAGTGATTACCTGTGTGTATTGGGTTAGGAACTAGTATATGAGATCTCTATGTGTGCAATGTGTATCTGTGTGCAGTTATGCATAAAGTAAAGCCTGTGTACTGAGGAAGTTCTCAGTGTCACGCCCCGATCTCCCGCAGGCTAATCGGCCGTTCCCGCTAGGCGGGAATCACCCTCGCCAGCGCTCCCGCGGAACGATCGCTTGACCCATCTGGGCGTGATGCCGCACGAGCGTGAACCGCGCCCATGCAAGGCCGTGATCCATTGGCTGGCGGTAAGAGTTCTAAGCCACAGAGTCGCACAGATTGTCCGAGTGCAGCGGAGTCATGAACGCATAGGCGATCGGTAACAGGTTCACTGAGTCGACAATATAGTGGAAGCATTGAAACACAAGTTTGAAGTAAAGCAACTCTTTTATTGATATAAACATGTGTTACAGGCGGCGCTTGGCCGAGATTACAAGTCGCTCAAGCCTCTCTCTCTGAAACAGTAAAAGCATACAGGCGATGATCAGGCGATGTTCACAACATTATGTCTTCTATATGTGCTTCAGTTCCGGACGCACCGTTGTAAGGCTTCAGAGGAAACTCTTGGCCTTAGCACGCACGAAGGAGGCATCCGCACCGAACGAGGTTCTCCCGCACCCTGCATACAAACTGGTGGATTATCAGTACATTGAATGCACTGGTGGGGAAGCTACTCGCCCGCTCGACAAATCCAAACACGTAATACAGGTTCCGTGCACAACTATTAAGTTGTCTTTCTAGTTGCCTTAGGATCAGTTTCATGCAGACATTGAATAGCCTAACGTGTCGGGCAGTGCGCCGTGCAACATGAGAGGAAACACGGCGAGACTTACCAACTTACCATCTCCTTTCCTGTCCAAGGCAAACATTGAGGCAAGCATATGTTAATTTAAGCACGGGCAAGTATAAGCATTCAGGAGGCAAGCATATGCAAACACGAGGGTCGTTTTAACAGGATCGTTCAGGTGTTTATTTGTTCTTTGATGCGATGCAGTAACTCGCACGCGGATAGCCGCTAAGCGAGGATGACTTATCTATATGAACAGGAGTCGCTGGCATAGCCATAAAGGACCAATTTTAGTCTCTAACGAGAATGGGGTGCAGCGAGAATACAGGATGCGCTCCACACCATTTCGTCTTTGCACAGGATGACTAAACAGGAGAGTTCCATCCGGATCGGGTCGGCCCCAGTGCCCCGGTGACCGCCCGTGGAACGGTGCCTCGTTTCCGAGTTGTCCGCGACATGCAGGTCTGTATTCAGGTCTGGCTAGGCACAGGATCAAGTTCAGGATAGGACATATCATGTTCAATGTACAGGCATGATTGTTCACAGTTGTATATCGATTGCCAGGCCAGTTGATTCAGTAGTTTGCTCCTCGAGCTGTGATTCAGAGATTTATTCATTCAGGGTGCAGATTCCCTGGTTCGGGAATTGCCTTGGTGACCTAATGGTCCCGAATACTTTCAGGTTCCTCCATGTGCGGAACGACTACTTAGTAGTCTCCCGGGGTTTGGATGAAAACATGGCAAACATTAAGCAGACAAGCATGCGTTTCTAAGGATCATAAGCAGGCACGTTGCTCGGACCCGAAGGTAAGCCGAGAGTTGAAACCGTTAAGGGACTTAGCATGCGAGGGTCTGAACATAAGCAGTATTTCAATTTCCATGTTCTAGCATAAGCCATATGAGTTGGGATTATTCCCTTAGCTAGGTGCGTTGGATTTATTAGCATGCAGGGGTGAATCACCTAGCGACTAGCATAAACATTCCAGATTTTATGTGTGCTGCCTAAGCAAAGACAAGTTCACCGTAGCCACCCATCTTAGCGATGATTCGCTTCGGTAGAGCGATACGTCTGAGCGAGCCTTTGAAAGTCCAAGCCGGATTTTTGTAGGGACAAGTCTGGATATCCTTTGCTTCTTGATCGAGGCAAAGCAGGTCGGGACAGCTGCACGATTTGCCGTTTTGAGACGGCAGTCCGCTTGAGCGGAACAGGGTGTTACATCCTACCCAACTTAGAAAAAGTCTCGTCCTCGAGACTTACTAAGGACAAGCAGTAATCTAGGTTTGAGGCAATCCTAGACAAGTCGTTTGTACTTGTTCATTTGGATCTTCACTTGCACAAGCGTCAAAATCAGCATATCGCTTAGACTGGATCGTGCGCACTTTCGAAACGCGCTTCTAACGTGAACACGTCAACCAGCTTAGTGATAGCGAAGTCTCAGCACTCGAGTTTCACCTTTTTCTAAGTCTTGGATGGTGCACTAGTTCAAGGCGTCCCTCGAATAGATGCATTCAACCAAACTTAGGGTTAGTGAAAATCTCGGACAAGCTACTGGCGATACTCTCAAGGGTTCGCACAGGTTGGCTCAAAGGCCACTCGCAGCATACAACCAGACAAGCAAGCATATCATTTAAAACGCATTTTGAAAGTATTTAGACTTATTGTTGGAACATCCCATCGAGGCATTGAGAGAGAGCGTGCACATAACCCACGAACGAGCTTTCGAAACAGAGATATCGAATCGAAGTCCAAAGGCGTAGAAGCCAGGCTCTGATACCACTATGTCACGTCCCGATCTCCCGCAGGCTAATCGGCCGTTCCCGCTAGGCGGGAATCACCCTCGCCAGCGCTCCCGCGGAACGATCGCTTGACCCATCTGGGCGTGATGCCGCACGAGCGTGAACCGCGCCCGTGCAAGGCCGTGATCCATTGGCTGGCGGTAAGAGTTCTAAGCCACAGAGTCGCACAGATTGTCCGAGTGCAGCGGAGTCATGAACGCATAGGCGATCGGTAACAGGTTCACTGAGTCGACAATATAGTGGAAGCATTGAAACACAAGTTTGAAGTAAAGCAACTCTTTTATTGATATAAACATGTGTTACAGGCGGCGCTTGGCCGAGATTACAAGTCGCTCAAGCCTCTCTCTCTGAAACAGTAAAAGCATACAGGCGATGATCAGGCGATGTTCACAACATTATGTCTTCTATATGTGCTTCAGTTCCGGACGCACCGTTGTAAGGCTTCAGAGGAAACTCTTGGCCTTAGCACGCACGAAGGAGGCATCCGCACCGAACGAGGTTCTCCCGCACCCTGCATACAAACTGGTGGATTATCAGTACATTGAATGCACTGGTGGGGAAGCTACTCGCCCGCTCGACAAATCCAAACACGTAATACAGGTTCCGTGCACAACTATTAAGTTGTCTTTCTAGTTGCCTTAGGATCAGTTTCATGCAGACATTGAATAGCCTAACGTGTCGGGCAGTGCGCCGTGCAACATGAGAGGAAACACGGCGAGACTTACCAACTTACCATCTCCTTCCCTGTCCAAGGCAAACATTGAGGCAAGCATATGTTAATTTAAGCACGGGCAAGTATAAGCATTCAGGAGGCAAGCATATGCAAACACGAGGGTCGTTTTAACAGGATCGTTCAGGTGTTTATTTGTTCTTTGATGCGATGCAGTAACTCGCACGCGGATAGCCGCTAAGCAAGGATGACTTATCTATATGAACAGGAGTCGCTGGCATAGCCATAAAGGACCAATTTTAGTCTCTAACGAGAATGGGGTGCAGCGAGAATACAGGATGCGCTCCACACCATTTCGTCTTTGCACAGGATGACTAAACAGGAGAGTTCCATCCGGATCGGGTCGGCCCCAGTGCCCCGGTGACCGCCCGTGGAACGGTGCCTCGTTTCCGAGTTGTCCGCGACATGCAGGTCTGTATTCAGGTCTGGCTAGGCACAGGATCAAGTTCAGGATAGGACATATCATGTTCAATGTACAGGCATGATTGTTCACAGTTGTATATCGATTGCCAGGCCAGTTGATTCAGTAGTTTGCTCCTCGAGCTGTGATTCAGAGATTTATTCATTCAGGGTGCAGATTCCCTGGTTCGGGAATTACCTTGGTGACCTAATGGTCCCGAATACTTTCAGGTTCCTCCATGTGCGGAACGACTACTTAGTAGTCTCCCGGGGTTTGGATGAAAACATGGCAAACATTAAGCAGACAAGCATGCGTTTCTAAGGATCATAAGCAGGCACGTTGCTCGGACCCGAAGGTAAGCCGAGAGTTGAAACCGTTAAGGGACTTAGCATGCGAGGGTCTGAACATAAGCAGTATTTCAATTTCCATGTTCTAGCATAAGCCATATGAGTTGGGATTATTCCCTTAGCTAGGTGCGTTGGATTTATTAGCATGCAGGGGTGAATCACCTAGCGACTAGCATAAACATTCCAGATTTTATGTGTGCTGCCTAAGCAAAGACAAGTTCACCGTAGCCACCCACCTTAGCGATGATTCGCTTCGGTAGAGCGATACGTCTGAGCGAGCCTTTGAAAGTCCAAGCCGGATTTTTGTAGGGACAAGTCTGGATATCCTTTGCTTCTTGATCGAGGCAAAGCAGGTCGGGACAGCTGCACGATTTGCCGTTTTGAGACGGCAGTCCGCTTGAGCGGAACAGGGTGTTACACTCAGGGGGCTGTGTCTACATGTGTAGGTATGTGTAGGGTGTTGTGTATCAGTTAATTGTGTGTATAGGATTAAGATCAGTGAGTATGGCTGTGTGTCAGGGTGTATACTGTGTAGATGTGTTAGGGGTATCAGTATCTGTGTTTGTGGGTGGGTGATAGGTTGGCTAAAGTATAAGACATGGGTAATAGTGTTGGTAAGGTATTGGTATAGGTTTGAGGAGATACTAAGGTATATGTTATGGTGCAAGGTATTGGTTAAGGTATTCAAGATTAATTGGGTTATGAGAGATATTAGAGTGATATAATAAGTATAGCTAAGATATTAGAGATAGTAATTATATAGAGTCTATATTGTAAGTATAGAACATATAATATAGTGTATTTAACTAGTATTAGTTAACAATAGCTAGTATGAACCAAGGAGCAAGGTATTAACTAGTATTGACCAAAAACCTATAGTTGACTTAGTAACACCTAGTTTAGACCTAGAAATGGCCTAACACCCCATTTCAAATTAGCTAATCACTCTTATTATTCCAAACACCATTTTAACATTGTTATCTTATATATAGGTCATTTCGATCCCACTTTGGACATCGATCCTCACATTTTGCTCAGGACCCCAGGCGAGTACATTCTCTGACAGTTTTTATTGTTGATTACTTCTATAAATTGTAGTGTACTACATACTTGATTCCGACACTATGGATACACGGGTTAGCACCCTAGATCCCCATCATGAGGAATCGTGATTGGAATCCATCGTGCTAGCTGGGGGATGGGGAACTATTAGTAGATTATCTGATCATATCCAAATCCTTTACATGCATCATAGCTTACCCCACTTCTCACATTGGGTGCGGCCTGACCATCTTTCATGCATCATAGCTGTTATATATGATTAACCTGACCACTACATGCATCATAGCTAACCATATGGTTAGCCTGACCTACAAGAATCATAGTTAATCATATATAACCAGCCTGATCTAGTCCCAAGCCGATCACATAATAAACTAATATTTCAAACACTTAGCTAGATGTTTTATCTTTATTCAGACTTACTTGTTCTAGCATTCACTGTTTATTGTTCATTGCTAGATGCTCTATTGCCTATTTTCATTCTTCTCCAGTATTTACATTTCCAGCATTTATTTCCATCTTGTATTTCTTACACTGTTTATAGATTTTGTCAATTTAATGAAACTGCTGTTAGTACTTGTGCTTCGCTCCAATCCTGACTGGATAACATTTTTTCAGAGGACCTGGAGGATCTTTGCTCCACTCATTATGGCCCAGGATTAGAGGGAGATTTCACCTCGGAAATCCCAGAGGAGTTGCCTAGCCTAGAGGAGAACGTACCTGGCTGCTCTTAGATTATTTTCTGCATTTATTGTTTTAGACTTAGATGTATTTATTATTTTGTGACTTTGTGAGGTCATCTAGACCAGGATTTGAGTTGGATTATTGTGGTTTGTTTATTTAGAACTCTTTTCTATTCTCATCGTGCCATTACTTCTTATAGCTTGTGATTGAGTATATCATAGAACTGTGGATTTTTATCATTGTCCTCCGTGCGGAGTTGAGACTATTGACAGGATATATTATATGTTGAGACCTAGACAGCGTTCTACCGCCGATGCTGCGGCGTAGGCTGGACGTACCCACGACTCATGCCCAAATTCCGGGTGCGGGTCGTGACACGTTTTTAGTGGTGGCCCATGCAGGTCAGTAGTCGAGTCCTAGAACCGCATTAGAGCGATATCGTAGTGGTGCTCGCTTAGAGTATTACTACGAGCCTGTTTTAGGAAATAGGAATTAGGCCGAGGATATGCTCAATCACAATTAGGGAATTCTGATTCTTATGACATTACTCTTAATAATTTTTCCTTTAGAATTTTTCTGTCCTTCCTTGATAATATCGTATCTATTGCCTTAATTAAATCTTTCGATCTGTCTTCAGGATGCCGCCAAGAAGGTCCCAGAGACTCGGAGCAGCAGATTCAGAGAGGTCTGCCACCTCTCGCCCTGCCGGATAGACATTCGCAGCACCTCCTACAGCTCCAGTACATGTGGGAGTGTCTGCAGCATTCGGGGGTCCTCCACCACCAGTTCAGAGGGTCCCCACAGCTACGACGCCTCCACCACCACCAGTACAGCATCCAGGAGGTGTGCCCGTCGATGGAGCACAGATGTTCGCTTTGATTCAGGGCATGGTCGATGCCCAGAGGACGTCGGCAGAGGCCCAGAGAGTGCAGGCTGAGGCACATCAGGCCCAGACAGAGATGATGAGGGTGAACATGGAGAATGCTCACCAAGTGGCTCTCCAGGCTGTGGAGAGAGTCACTCAGCAACAGCAGCATCCTGGTCAGCAACAACAGAGGTCGGGCACCATTGTGGACTTCAAGAGGATGATGCCTCGGGAGTTCAAGGGGACAGAAGGGATACTCTACGCCGATGATTGGCTAGAGGACATCGAGAGGAACTTGCGTTTGGCGCAACTTCCAGAGGCGCTCCAGATCGAGGCAGCTGGCAGCCAGATGTTCGACATTGCCCTGACGTGGTTTCGCACGGAGCCGAGACTCTTGCGCAGAGGACTCACTTGGGAGGATTTCAAGGAACTCTTCAAAGAAAAGTTCTTTCCTGATGTTGCCCTGGGAGCTTTGGAGAGTCAGTTCCATGACTTAGCCCAGGGGAGCTCGTCCGTCGATGAGTATGCCGCGGAGTTTTCCCGCCTGAGCCGCTTCGCGCCATCGATGATTAGAGATCCGGGGGACAGGGCCCAGAAATTCAGAAAGGGGCTGACAAGGGAGATCAAGTCTCGCACGTCGGGACGTCGCACAGCTACCTACGAGGGCATATTGATGGATGCCCAAGTAGCCGAGGACGACTTGGGCCTCAGGCCCAAGAGGGGACGCGATGGCTCCTGAGGAGCAAACAGTAGTACGGGACTGGGCAAGCGTCCATACTTTCAGCAGCAACAGCAGAGACCCTTTCAGCAGCAACACCAGGCACCAGCCCGAGGGCAGGTCCAGCAGCAGCAACAGAGACAGACTCAGCCCGCCATCCAGTGCACGTACTGCGGGAAGATGGGACATACTAGAGATATTTGCAGGAAGAGATTAGGCTCATGTCTATCCTGCGGATCGATGACACACCAGCTGAAGGATTGTCCTACCTTTCGTCCAGGTCAGGGTGGAGCAGCCGCCCAGAGAGGACTAGACAGGGTACCTACCGTACCAGGAGGCCAACAACAGAGGGGACCACTTCCACCGCAACATCAGAAGTTTGCCCAGCATCAGCAGCAGAGAGGTGCACCCCAGGGGCGAGCATACGCCATGGCAGTCGAGGAGATCGAGCCAGCAGGAGACTTGATCACAGGTTCGGTTCTTCTCGATTGTATTCCCGCATTTACCTTATTCGATTCTGGCGCTTCCCATAGTTTTGTGTCTGTATCATATGCACTTCGACATCATTTAGAGACAGAACCATTAGCTAGGACTTGCAAGATCATGACTGGTGGAGGTATTATCCTAGTTCGTGATCACTGCAAGGACCGGAGAGTGTCAGTAGGAGGCCGAGACTTGAGCATGAGTTTACTCGTCATGCCACTTCCGGGGTACGATATTGTGCTCGGAATGGACTGGTTGAGTAGACATCATGCTACTATAGATTGTTATAGAGGCAGAGTATTGTTTAGACCACCAGGAGAGCCGGAGTTTGAGGTTGTCAGGGAAGCAGCGGAACAGAGGAGGAGCACGTTTTGCGGAGCCAGGACGGAAGAAGAGGAGTTGCCACATCCTCTAATAGCAGAGTTCCTGGATGTATTTCCAGAAGAGTTGCCAGGCTTGCCGCCAGACAGAGATGTTGAATTCTCTATAGACTTGGTTCCAGGAGCGGAGCCCATTTCACAACATGTCTATAGAGTCAACAACAGCGAGCTGGCAGAACTGAAGAAGCAAGTTGAGGAGCTGCAGGACAAAGGCTTTATCAAATCCAGTTCATCACCATGGGGAGCTCCGGTATTGTTCGTACCGAAGAAGGACGGCACGGTGCGCATGTGCATTGATTATAGAGCTTTGAACAATATCACTATCAAGAACAAGTACCCGTTGCCGAGGATAGATGACCTTTTTGATCAGTTGAGCGGGGCGAGGGTGTTTTCAAAGATTGATTTGAGGTCAGGCTATCACCAGGTGAAGGTGAAGAGAGAAGACACGCCGAAGACAGCTTTTCGGACCAGATACGGCCAGTTTGAGTTCATGGTAATGCCATTTGGTTTAACCAATGCACCGGCAGTATTCATGAACCTGATGAACAAGGTGTTCCACCAGTACCTTGACAAGTTTGTGGTGGTGTTCATCGATGATATTCTTGTGTATTCCAAGACACCGGAGGAGCACGAAGAGCACCTGAGATTGGTCTTAGAGACTCTCAGGAGGGAGAAGCTGTACGGAAAACTCTCTAAGTGTGAATTCTTCCTTGACAAGGTCGAATTTCTTGGGCATGTGGTATCGGGTGATGGAATCTCGGTAAACCCAAAGAAGATCGAGGCAGTGGAGTCGTGGGCTACCCCCAGTTCGGTAGCTGAGATCAGGAGTTTTCTCGGGCTAGCAGGATACTACAGGAGGTTTGTACAAGACTTCTCCAAGATTGCAGCGCCGATGACCAGGCTGACTAGGAAGGATGTGGATTTTGTATGGACGGAGGAGTGCCAGGCTGCATTTGATGAGCTGAAGAAGAGGTTGACGACAGCTCCAATTTTGACGTTGCCAGCAGGGACAGGTGGTTTCACCATCTACAGTGATGCTTCAGGGAAGGGTCTGGGATGTGTTCTTCAGCAGCACGGGAAGGTAATTGCCTATGCTTCCAGGAAATTACGCCCTCATAAAAAGAACTACCCCACCCACGACTTAGAGTTGGCAGCAGTTATCTTTGCTCTAAAGCTGTGGAAATATTACCTGTACGGAGAGCGTGTGGAGATCTTCACAGACCACAAAAGCTTGAAGTACGTATTCACACAGAAGAAGCTGAACATGAGGCAGAGAAGGTGGTTGGAGTTGATGAAGGACTTCGACATCTCATTGCAGTACCATCCAGGGAAGGCCAACGTAGTCGCCGATGCCTTGAGCAGGTATCCGATGGCTATGTACTTGACGACAGATAGGCATTTGTTGGCTGATCTGGAAAGCTTGGAGATTGAGGTGTTAGTTCCCGGTACTGAGATTCAGATGTGGGGATTGCAGATACAGTCCGAGCTGATGGACAGGATCAGAGCTGCGCAGTACGATGATGAGACTCTGAGGAGTATATGAGCACAGGTTCAGATAGGATTGTCGGACGACTTTACTATCGCAGATGACGGTTCTTTACGGCACGGCACGAGGATATGTGTGCCTAGCGGGGAGCTGCGCGAGAAGGTTTTGCAGGAGGCACACCGCTCTCAGTACTCGATGCATCCCGGTACCAACAAGATGTATCGAGACTTGAGGGAGCACGTATGGTGGTATGGAATGAAGCGCGAGGTAGCACGCTTCGTATCCCGGTGTCTAGTGTGCCAGCAGGTAAAGGCAGACCGACAGAGGCCAGGTGGTTTGCTTCAACCTTTACCGATTCCAGAATGGAAATGGGAGCACGTGACCATGGATTTCGTTTCAGGGCTTCCACGTTCGCTAGGAGGGAAAGACGCGATTTGGGTCATCGTGGACAGGTTGACCAAATCAGCCCATTTCTTACCGTTCAAGGTGGGCACGTCGACAGAGAGGCTCGCAGAGATGTACGTGCGACAGATTGTTAGGCTTCATGGAGTTCCTGTGAGCATCGTCTCAGATCGGGATAGTCGTTTCACTTCCCACTTCTGGAGGAGTCTGCAGGCTAGCTTGGGCACTCAGCTCAAGTTCAGTACCGCATATCACCCCCAGACAGACGGGCAGTCTGAAAGGACTATTCAGACTCTCGAGGATATGCTACGCACTTGCGTTCTAGATCTCGGAGGTTCTTGGGAGGATCATCTGCACCTGGTAGAGTTCGCTTACAACAACAGCTACCAGGCCAGCATCGAGATGTCACCATTTGAGGCTCTTTATGGACGGAGGTGTCGTACACCGTTATCGTGGGACGACGTTGGAGAGAGAGCCTTGCTAGGACCAAAAATGGTCGTGGATGCAGCAGAAAAGGTGAAACTCATCAGAGACAAACTGCGAGTGGCGCAGGACAGACAGCGGCATTGGGCCGACAGCCACCGTAGACCCCTTGAGTTTCAGGTATAGATTGTTATTTTCTGATTTGTGTTTGTTTGTTTAGACTGCGTGTTGAGACTGTTTTGTTTTAGGTTGGCGATCTAGTATTCCTACGGATTTCTCCGACGCGTGGAATGATTCATTTTGGTAGAGGCGGGAAGCTTAGCCCACGCTACATCGGACCCTTCGGTATTCTTGCGAAGATAGGTGCAGTGGCGTATAGACTAGACTTGCCGCCTGCATTGGAGGGAGTGCATAATGTGTTCCACGTGTCGCAGCTGAGACGGTACGTGGCCGACCCTAGTCACGTACTTGATTACTCGGAGATTGAGGTTGGTCCGACGCTCAGCTACCCTGAGCAGCCCGTAGAGATCTTGGACCGCAGAGAGAAGGTGTTGCGGAACCAAACTATTCCTTTGGTTCATGTAGCATGGAGACATCACTCTCTAGGGGAGTCGACCTGGGAGAGAGAGGACGAAATGCGCGAGCAATACCCGTATCTCTTCTAGACTCGAGGTATATTTCCTTTCTGATTTCATTCTTGTTCTAGTTCAGTCCAATTTCGAGGACAAAATTTCTTTTAGGAGGGTAGACTTGTCACTACCACATTTCCAAATAAGGGCATTTGTGTAATTTCACTATTTTAAATAATTATGTATTAAATTAAATTGCTGAGTTTTATAAACTAATTATATATCGTAAGTGATATTTGGTTTTAGGTCAAACCCTAGAACGCATTAGGACAAACCCTAATGACCAGACCCTAATTTAAAAACCCAGTTCTAGTGAAACCCTAGAATTCTAATTTTAGGTTTGGACCTCAAACCCTAGAAGGCCTAAACCTGAGTTAATTAGGTTCTACATGAGAGGGCCAGGGGGGTTTAATCTAAAAACTATGCATGGAAACCCTAAAACTAGGTTTAATATAAAAAGGAAGCTTCTCACAAAGCCATCCTTCATGTAGAAAAGAGAAACCCTAGCCTCCATCAAGAGAAACCATCTCCGCACCCCAAAATTTCGAAATCTAGCCCTAGGTTCCATTTTCTCCTCCTCCAAAGCAAGGAAAGCAAGGAACGTGGGTCAGGAAGCCTTGGAGAAGAAGAACCTCATTGAAGAAACCATCCCTGCAGGTAAAAACCCTGTTTTTATTCTTTTTTATTTTGTTTTCAGATGTTAATGCCATTAGGAAACCACCCTTGCTGTGTAGTTTCGAATTTTAGGGTTTGTTTAGGTTTAAGTGTCCCCAACAATTGTTTTCCCCAATTATCAGAAACCCTAACCCTAGGTGTTCGTAGGTAGGTTGATTTCATCTCATATGGGTAGGTTGAACTCGATTTTTAGGGTTTTGGGTTGAGGATTCATGGGTTGTATGTATAATTGTTTTCTGCACTGCATGTGTTTGATGAAATGCCAAAAAGGGATGAACCTATCTAATCTACTCTAATAAAAATCTAATTTGATGAATGATGTATGATGTCTATATATATTTATACATATGTATATAGATTTGATATGTTTGTATATATATCTAGGTTTGTAGATGTGTGTGTGATTTGAAGAGGGGGGATTCACTGTGCAGTCGGGTTCTGGAAATTACTGTGTGTACAGAGCAGTCGGGTTTGGGAGAGAAATACATGTGCGTGTGGTTGTGTGTGTCTCAACATAAGGTATATGGCTGTGTATACTGACTTGTGTGTGAATTTAAGGGTATTAGATAATTTCCTGTGTGTGCAGTTGGGTTAGGAATTAGTGTGTTTGTGAATATGGCTGTGTTATGTATCAGTCAGTACTTGTTGTGTGTGTAAGTGTTTACATGAGGGATTGGTGTGATTGAATTTCAGTGCAGGATGTGCACAGTAGGTATATGTGTGTGCATTGGGGGGGGGGGGGAAATTCTGTGCAAGTGATACCTGTGTGTGGAGTGGACAGGGTATTCAGTGAGTATAGCTAGGTTCTAGGATACATACACAGTATCCTATGTGTTAATGTGTGAGGGTGTGTCCTTGTTCAGATAGTGAACTGTGTCAGTGACTTGGGTTTAAATGGCAGTGATTGTGTGTTTTGAGTTAGGATATAGGGTGTGTTCTCAGTAAAGGTTATGGCTATGTATGTGTGTGTGGGGGAATGATGCAATGTGTGAGACTAACTAGTTTAGGGAGGAGAGTGTGAACCTGTGTGTTTCTGTAGGCAAATCAGGGAGTTGTGTGTGTGGGTGTAGGTAGTGTATCAGTCTACAAGAGTTCCCAGTGTGTGTGACTTACCTAGGTGAATCAATGTGTAGTTGTGTATCAGTTAGGTGTAGTTAACTGTGTGTTTTCCTAGTGTGTGTGTACATGTGTGTTAATGAGAAGAGGAGTAGCAGTTGGCATTATGGGAGAGATACTTGAATGTATCAGTCTAAACTAATACAGTGATTACCTGTGTGTATTGGGTTAGGAACTAGTATATGAGATCTCTATGTGTGCAATGTGTATCTGTGTGCAGTTATGCATAAAGTAAAGCATGTGTACTGAGGAAGTTCTCAGGGGGCTGTGTCTACATGTGTAGGTATGTGTAGGGTGTTGTGTATCAGTTAATTGTGTGTATAGGATTAAGATCAGTGAGTATGGCTGTGTGTCAGGGTGTATACTGTGTAGATGTGTTAGGGGTATCAGTATCTGTGTTTGTGGGTGGGTGATAGGTTGGCTAAAGTATAAGACATGGGTAATAGTGTTGGTAAGGTATTGGTATAGGTTTGAGGAGATACTAAGGTATATGTTATGGTGCAAGGTATTGGTTAAGGTATTCAAGATTAATTGGGTTATGAGAGATATTAGAGTGATATAATAAGTATAGCTAAGATATTAGAGATAGTAATTATATAGAGTCTATATTGTAAGTATAGAACATATAATATAGTGTATTTAACTAGTATTAGTTAACAATAGCTAGTATGAACCAAGGAGCAAGGTATTAACTAGTATTGACCAAAAACCTAGAGTTGACTTAGTAACACCTAGTTTAGACCTAGAAATGGCCTAACACCCCATTTCAAATTAGCTAATCACTCTTATTATTCCAAACACCATTTTAACATTGTTATCTTATATATAGGTCATTTCGATCCCACTTTGGACATCGATCCTCACATTTTGCTCAGGACCCCAGGCGAGTACATTCTCTGACAGTTTTCATTGTTGATTACTTCTATAAATTGTAGTGTATTACATACTTGATTTCGACACTATGGATACACGGGTTAGCACCCTAGATCCCCATCATGAGGAGTCGTGATTGGAATCCATCGTGCTAGCTGGGGGATGGGAAACTATTAGTAGATTATGTGATCATATCCAAATCCTTTACATGCATCATAGCTCACCCCACTTCTCACGTTGGGTGCGGCCTGACCATCTTTCATGCATCATAGCTGTTATATATGATTAACCTGACCACTACATGCATCATAGCTAACCATATGGTTAGCCTGACCTACAAGAATCATAGTTAATCATATATAACCAGCCTGATCTAGTCCCAAGCCGATCACATAATAAACTAATATTTCAAACACTTAGCTAGATATTTTATCTTTATTCAGACTTACTTGTTCTAGCATTCACTGTTTATTGTTCATTGCTATATGCTCTATTGCCTATTTCCATTCTTCTCCAGTATTTATATTTCCAGCATTTATTTCCATCTTGTATTTCTTACACTGTTTATAGATTTTGTCAATTTAATGAAACTGCTGTTAGTGCTTGTGCTTCGCTCCAATCCTGACTGGATAATATTTTTTCAGAGGACCTGGAGGATCTTTGCCCCACTCATTATGGCCCAGGATTAGAGGGAGATTTAACCTCGGAAATCCCAGAGGAGTTGCCTAGCCTAGAGGAGAACGTACCGGCTGCTCTTAGATTATTTTCTGCATTTATTGTTTTAGACTGAGACTGAGATGTATTTATTATTTTGTGACTTTGTGAGGTCATCTAGACCAGGATTTGAGTTGGATTATTGTGGTTTGTTTATTTAGAACTCTTTTCTATTCTCATCGTGCCATTACTTCTTATAGCTTGTGATTGAGTATATCATAGAACTGTGAATTTTTATCATTGTTCTCCGTACGGAGTTGAGACTATTGACAGGATATATTATATGTTGAGACCTAGACAGCGTTCTACCGCCGATGCTGCGGCGTAGGCTGGACGTACCCACGACTCATGCCCAAATTCCGGGTGCGGGTCGTGACAGTGTATACTTGGGTTGAAGGAATAAAAAGAAAAGGAAATGAGGATTATTTATATATGTATAATGCATTGGTTTGACCTAGAATTAGGGCTTGGTCAAATCCTTGGGAAAAGGGCCTGACATGGAGATATTTCAAGGGCTAAGATTTAAATGGATTCAAAATGAATGGCTATGATGCATTTGGTTCAAAGTTTGGAGGACCATGGTTTAAGGAGCTTGATGTTCAATTACACACTCCCAAAAATTATGAAAAAAATTCACATGAAGGAGAAATGGCTTTATTCGCGTGCCATGTCCAACGGAGTGGATACATTAATGCACTTTTACATAAAAGTGCCCAACAATTAGAAAATTGTACAAAGTTAGATTTTTGGTTTTATTTAATTAAAATTAATACAATTGGTGTTCTAAAATAAATTAGAAGTACATGGGGCTAAAATTAGGTAGGACAAAAGTCACATAAATGAAGTAGACTTAGAATAAAATATTATCCTAATTTGGGTTGCACGAAATGGGTCGAGATTGTGTCTCCAATTTTGATTGGAACACACAACGATGCAAAAGTCAAATTTATTAGAATTAAATAATAACGTCTGCGACAAAAATTGTGCGGCTAAAATGAAGCACAAGAGAACATAATTATGAGTTACACAAGGGTCAGAATGAAAGGTAGGCACGTCTAGGACAAGGTTATAAAATTTGCTGGAAGGCAAAAGCTAGAGTAGCGCTCCAAATATCGAAGCAACGGTAAGACACAACAATTAAATAAAATCATGGTAATTAATTACAACATCAATAATTAATCCTGAAAATAATACAGATTAATCCACAATCATATATTTCGGTCAGGGGTTCATCTAGTGGGCTTCTAGGTCAAGTCTACTAGCTTAAACATTAAGAACACTATATAATATATATATATATATATATATATATATATATATATAAATACACATATCATGTAATTATTTAAATTAAATACACACAATACTTATAATATATAAAAAGTCAAAAATACTCCTATTTTTTGAATGTGGTAGTGACAAAGGGTACTTAGCCTCTGTTTGAGACACCCGACAGAAAGGTGCAGATGCAACTCAGGCTGATGTCATAGCAGATTTTCTCGACCTATTCCCGGATGAGCTGCCTAGAATGCCTCCTGATCAAGAGATCTAATTCTCCATTGACACATTTTCGGATTCGTGACCGATATCAAAGGCACCCTATCGAATGGTTCCAACAGAGCTAAAGGAACTGAAGGTACTGTTATAAGATTTGTTGGATCGAGGATATATTCGTCTAAGTGTTTCTCCATGGGGAGCTCTGGTACTGTTCGTAAAGAAGAAAGACGGATCCATGCGGCTGTGCATCGACTATCGAGAACTGAATAAGGCCACCGTGCAGAACAAGTACCTGTTGCCAAGAATAGACGACATGTTTGATCAACTACAAGGTGCAATAGTTTTCTCTAAAATCGATCTCAGATCAGGCTATCACCAGTTAAAAATCAAATCCGATGATGTCCCCAAGTCAGTGTTTCGAACCCGATATGGATACTATGAATTTTTTGTAATATCGTTTAGCTTGACAAATGCTCCAGCAGCTTTTATGAATCTGATGAACCACGTGTTTCAGTCATTTATGGACAAGTTTGTCGTCATATTTATTGATGACATACTAATCTATTCCAAGAATGAGATGGAACATAAGGAACACCTGAAGATCATGCTACAAACATTACGAGAGCATCAGTTGTTTGCAGAGCTCAACAAGTGTGAGTTCTGGTTGAACAGCGTGGTATTCCTTGGACATGTCGTCTCGGCAGAAGGTGTCATCCTATACCCAAAGAAGATAGAGGCGGTGGTGGACTGGAAGCAACTTACGTCAACCAGTGAAGTTCGTAGCTTTTTAGGCCTAGCGGGATACTACCGTAGGTTCATGAAAGATTTTTCTAAATTGGCCTCGCCTTTGACTCGCCTTACTCGAAAAGGGATTGCATTCAAGTGGGGTAATGACTGCGAAGTTAGCTTTCATGAACTAAAGCAACGGCTCATTTCAGCTCCAATTCTTGCACTTTTGGATGGAGTAGATGAGTTTCAGATATACAGAGATGCTTCGGGACTCGGTTTAGGATGTGTTCTCATGCAGAGGGATAAAGAATATCGTATGCCTCCAGACAACTGAAGTCGTACGAGAAAAACTATCCAACACATGACTTGGAACTGGCGATAATTGTGTTTGCACTGAAGTTGTGGCGGCATTATCTTTATGGTTTTGCTTGCAAAATCTATACAGACTACAAGAGTCTTAAGTACCTATTCACCCAACGGGAATTGAACCTCTGGCAGCAGCGCTGGCTAGAACTGATAAAGGACTATGACCTGACGATCGCATATACGTCAGACAAGGTAAACATCATTGCTGATGCTATGAGTCAAAAGTACGTGGGCTCGCTATCCATAAACAACTGTTTACTTCAGGATCTAGAGGCGATGGGCATCGGGTTTCAAGTTCGACATCGAGGAGTGCAGCTGGCACCACTCCATCTTGAATTACGTGATAGAATCAAATCTTCTCAAAGGGACGATCAGTTCCTAACGAAGGTACATGGGCTGATCTTGAAAGGGAAGATGTCCAACTTTGTGGCAGGCGAAGAAGGGAACTTACAGATAAAAGGAAGATTATGCGTTCCTAGCGACCCAGTACTCCGAAGGGAAATTATGACAGAGGCACACTATACGGAGTACTTCTTACATCCGGGGAGAACCAAGATGTACATGGACTTACGCAGGACCTTATGGTGGCACGGTATCAAGCAGTATGTGGCGACTTTTGTGTCACTGTGTATGGCCTGTCAACAGGTGAAAGCTGAACATCAAAGGCCCGGCGGGGAGCTGCTGAACCTCGCTATTCCCGAGTGGAAATATGACAACATAGCTATGGATTTTATTGTGGGCTTTCTGAAGACGCCGCAGGGGCATGATGCGATTTGGGTCATAGTTGATTGTTTGACCAAATCTGTCCACTTTCTCCCTATCAAAGTTACTTGGAGCGTCGATTGGTTAGCATAGATTTATATTGGCGAGATTGTCCGACTATACGGAGTACCTGCCTCAATCGTCCCAGACCGTGATAGACATTTCTTATCTCATTTTTGGACTAGTCTACAGTCTGCTTTGGGCACCAAGCTAAAGTTCAGTACCGCATACCACCCACAGACTGACGACCAGACAGAAAAAATGAATCAGATACTTGAAGATATAATACGACTGTGTGCGATTGATCTGAAGAATAGTTGGGACACGCACCTTCCGTTGGAAGAGTTCGCGTACAACAATAGTTACCAATCGAGCATCCAGATGGCACCGTACGAAGTGCTCTATGGACACAACTATCGATCTCCAATCGGTTGGGACAAAGTCGGCAAGCGGTAGGTACTCGGGTCAGAGCTGGTGGAGCAGACAGTTGAGAAAGTTTGTTTGATTCGAGAAAGACTCCGCACTGCACAGAGCCGATAGAAGAGCTATGCCGATGCTCATCGTAGATCTTTGGAGTTTATGGTCAAGGATTATGTCTTATTGAAAGTGATACCAATGCGAGGAGTAATGTGCTTTGGTATTAAGGGCAAATTGAGTCTCGGGTTTGTTGGCCCCTTTGAAATACCGGAGCGAGTGGCAGTTATGGCATATCGGATTGCCCTACCTTCCGCCTTGGCTGAAGTGCACAATGTCTTCCATGTCTCTCAACTTCAAAAGTATGTGCATGATCTGAGTCATGTGGTTAGCTTCGAGCAATTAGAACTGCGCACGGACTTATCATACTCCGAGGAGCCGGTGCAAATTTTGGATCGTAAAGAGAAGGTATTATGGAACCGTACAATATCCTTGGTTCGCGCGCTGTAGCGGAACCATTTAGTTGAGGAATTAACTTGGGAGATGGAGTCGGAGATAAAGGAGAAGTATCCTTCATTGTTCGTTCGGTCGGAGGTAAGACCTTGTTCTTAAGTTTTGGGACGAAACTTTTTCTTAGTGGTATATTATGTAGTGTCTCAAATCCCAATCCGGCCGGGATACGCACTATATAATTGGGCTTATGGCTAGTCTGTCTGAGTCATAGTTTAGAGTTTACATCTTCGGTATCCTCTTGCCACGGAAGAAATACGATGATTCTTTCCAACTCATGGATAGGCCTCTATTGAAACAAGTCCAATAGTTTTCGTATTTTGTTGCTTGGTTTTCTTGATGTCGCTTTGGAATTTCGTTTTGGTGTTATTTTTGATTTACTTGGTTTTCGTTGTTGGCTTTCTCGCTTGGAGCTTTGATTCTTAGGGAGTTCAAAAGGAAGGATAGGTAAAGGATTCTAACCCAGTGCTCGTGCTATTGTAGGTCCGCGTAACTGACGATTGATCGTCGTTAGGCGGAACTCCTTTTTTACTCACTTTCCTTTAACCAGTGAGTGGTTTGGACCCTTTTTTCCTACATCTTCACATCCACATAATGTTTCAAACATTCAATCGATGATGCCCGACTGAACGCCTAGAAAATTCTTAGACACAATGCATACCAGCCACTAAGAAAGGTACATGGAAATTATAGACTAACTTATATATTCTTGAACGCCTTATAAACACGAGCTTCATTATAAAGGAATTGGGTTATTGGTTGCGGCCTGGTGCCTCGGATAGAGTTTGGACCCACAGGATACCAAAATTGGAACATGACTTGAGAAAATATGAATTGTTGCATAAGTATATATATATATTGCTGCTTTACTTTTTCTGTTTCATTTCATGCATTTTATGATATATGAACTGTTCATGCATTTGCATGGTCTGGGATAACTTGTGCACAAGGTTTGGCATTTTCTCGAAATGGTATTCCGGGACACTGGAACCGTATCGACCCGAGGGGAATATTTGATCGTGCTAGTCGCGATACATTGTGGGACCTTTAGCAGGGCTTGCTACCTAGGCTGACAAGGCACACCACAATGCTTTGGATAAGTCTCCATGGTGTCGATCACACCGATGACCGCATAGAATAGAACACATGCTAATTTATTGTCTTGTGCAGATGGTAAGTATACTTGTGTTTTATTGCAGGGAAGGCATGCATCGGTTGAGTAAGCAACCGATGTACTTGATGGATTCAATGTTATTTTTGTTCCTCTAAAAATATGCAACTGATATGAACTGAATTCACTCAGTTCTATATAGAAAGATTATCTTAATACATGCTCGCCCCTAATAAGCAAGTGTTGACTTAGGCGAGTGGGTTCGTCCCGCTCACAGTACAACTGAGTATTGACCCACGTTGTGGGCAACTATTTCAGGCACTCAGGTGGTGCAATGCTAGTGGATAGACGAGAAGGCATTAAAAGCTCTTCTATTTTAAAGTATAGTTGAAGTCATTTCATTTTGGAGGCGAGGATTTTCAATCTATACAAGGGCGTAATGTATGAACGATGAGGATTATCTGATGGAGGGCTCCCTGCCTTTTGAGTTTTTCTTTTGTAATGCAAACCAAGTAGCCGAGAAGCGCATCAAATGTAAACTCTATGTAAATTATTCTGAATTATCAATGAAAAGCATATTTTTTCCTATACTTATGTACAACTATTTGTGAATGTGTTTTCTAACTTGTATTTTTAAATGGGTTCCTATCACTGCACGTTCTTGCCTTGTGCGAGCGCAACTCCAGGCTCACACGATATTACGCCCCAACGAGGATGATTGATTCCTTAAAGGATCCAGCAAGGACGATTGACCATTTCGGGATCGGGGCGTGACATAAACACCCAAATGTTAAGGGACTCAAATGTGAAGAGGTTGCTAGGTGTCATACTCCTATTGGTACAAATCAAATGGATAAATCCTCCATCCTCATGTGACCTGTCACCTCACTCTCTCTTCCCTTGTATAGTACTATTCTCTCATGTAGAATCCTAGCCCTTGATTCAAATCCCCCATCACCACCACCAATTTCCCCTATATTAACACACATACACCCATCTCCATGTCGACGGCCCTAATCCCAAGGAAACCTAGTTTTTCCAAACCACACTCTCTCTCCTCTCCTTCCTCACTCTCAGTCAAAACCCATCTCCCTCTCCATTCTTCTTCTTCTTCTCCATTCTTCTTCTTCTCCATTTTTTCTTCTTCATCTTCTTCTTCTTCTTCCTCACAATAGCCGCCTACACCATCATCACCATCGCTGCTACCAATACCACCACCACCACCACGACCTCACCACCATTGCCACCTATGTCAATACCTCCACCACGATCTCACCACCGTCGAGCATTGCCATTATCACCACCGTCGAGCACTGCCATCATCACCACCATGAGAACTGCCATCACCACCACTGAGCATTGTCACCTCCACCCCCACCGAGCATCATCGGCCAACACCACCACCACCACCACCATGACCTCAATACCACTACGACCTCACCACCATTGCCACTACCTCATGACTCCACCACCCCAGTCGACACCACCACCGAGCATCATCGGCCAATACCACCACCACCACGACCTCAATACCACCACGACCTCACCACCAATACCTCACCACCAACATCACCACCACCAAGCCGCTCCACCATCTGCTGCCACAGCAGCAGCTGGAGCACCACCACCCCCTCGAGCACCCTCATCACCACAGCATCACCACCCCCAAGCCGCTCTACCCTCAGTTGCTACAGCAGTAGCCGGTGCATCACCACCACCGACGATACCACCACCCGCAGCCACCCTTGGTAACCTCGTCTCCTTTTTTATTCATTTCTTCTTCCCTAATCTTGAATATTATGTCTTATATTTATAAGCATTATAGTGAGTTAGGGAAGTTGGGTTGATTAATAGCCCATGATTAATTAAATATATTATTTGAGGAATGTAAACATGATATGCGTTATTGGTTTAGTGTTTGGGATCATAACGTGATTAGAATATACATTCAGACTTGAGTATTTTTGCATGTATAGACTCGATGGTATTTTACCAATGTAATTTTATTTAGTAGTAATGATGGTATGGTCGAAGATGAACATTATTTATGGATGACCGAAATCATACTTGATGAATACTAGTGTTTGAGGATATTATTTGAGGACGTTATGCGATTTGGTGATTTCGTACTTAATACAACATTTTTCTAGTCAACGTGGGTCAGCCCTCTAGTTAGTACCTTAGACGTGAGTTTTGTAACTAAGACAAAAGCCTATGTTAGTTCATGATGTCATATCTTATTTTAGATAGTTTCGGGCTAGATTAATTAATTTAAATATTATCTTTAGGTACTTTGGGATCCTCGGACTTGGACGTTGTACCGGAGCTTCGTCGTTAGTATCCAGATCCAGGCAAGTGTACCTTGCCATTCTGTAACTCAATTCCAGATTTACTATTTATTTCATCTATACATTGCGTACGCTTTGGATCAAAATCGTTACTTAGCATCCGGGTCATATCCAGGTGCAGACATTCGTCGGTAACATCTAGTATCGATTGTTAGATGTTTCTCGATACCTTTTATTTGATAATAAACGAAAGAAATGATACAAGGTTTATACGAAACCCTCTCTTTGGTTTACAAACAAGAAGTACAATTAATCCTATACGAGGATGTAAAGTACAAATTTTAATCTGGGTAAATATTGCTATAGGAGTCTGATCTGCGGTCGATCACTTTGTCCCTTGGACCACACGATGATGAAGAAGTGATGTAGAAGACGGAGAAGCTTCAAAGATTGCAAGAGGGAGTGGATGCTCGATGCCAAAATCGTCGATCACTGCTCTCTGTCTGTGCTCTGGATTCTTCTCTCTAAAAAATCAATTTTTGACCTCCGACCCTTCGACCCTGGAACTCCGTGGACGGAGGTCTATATTTATAGGATTTTAGTGACAGTAATCTTCCAGTCGGGGTAGAAGCCGGACAGTGGAGAGTGTGGCACTTTTTACGCGGCGGTTATAATAACTGCCACCCACGTATAAATGATCTTCTGAATCCGCGTGTGACGAATGTCCCATGATGAGGTAACGCGTATAACTGCTGCGAAGATCACGGCATGCAAGCCACATAGGTAACTGCCCCCTGCGTAGAAAAGGTTGGCGTAGAAGCCAATAAATGTCACCATGGCGTAGAAGCCAAATAGTTTGTCAAGTTGGCATAGAAGCTAAGTAGGCGTAGAAGCCTTGTAGGCATAGAAGCCTTGTAGGCGTAGGAGCCTGATGCTGCATGGATATGTAGCTAGCGTACAAGATAGCCGATCCTCCTTCCTTGACTGAGGTCTTGAACGTATTCTGGACCAACTAGCCTTATTATGCACCAATACAAATATAGCCTGAGTTGGCGTATTCCGAGGAGAAAGCATACGGCGTACTCCTTATAGCTGAAAATAGCCAGGTGGCGTATTTCAAGGAGATAGCATACAGCGTGCTCCCATAGCTGAAAATAGCCTGATGGCGTAATATGCAGAGGTGATGATGTGGACATATTAGTCATAATTATGGCTCACCCAGTCTTTGAAAAATAGAACCAAATCTCGTGCATTAAATGCAGAGATTTGCCCCCATCACGCGTATTAACTGCCGAGACGTGCCTCGAGCCCTGTACGAAGAGCAGCTTTTGATGTGGCAGTTCGTTTTATCTTCTGCTGAGCGTAAAAGCTCACATCTGCCTGTATAAAACTAGGTAGTGTATTCCTTTGAATGCGTAAAAGCAATTTATATCAAGGAAATATCACTAAACGACGGTCTGGGTCTCTGTGCCAAATCATCATTATAGCCGTCATCTGGATAGTTGTGCAGTACTCTTTGTCAGGAGTCAGGTTTACTACATGATATGACAGGTTCATTCGAGGAATACGAAGAGTTCCCCGTACAACTTCCCACTGCATTAAAAGCGAGTAGGTTTTACGTCGAAGCGGTCTGGAAATACTGTATTGCGCGGGTTATTCTGGAGCTATATTTTACGTTGTACTAGCGATGAAGCTATGTTGTACGTCGATGGCTCTGAAGTCATGTCTTACGCCACACAGTACTGAAACTCTGCTTTACGCGGGTTTGATGCATACTGCGTATAGTTCTGCAGCGTATTTTTTATGCTTCTACAAGACCCCCTTCAAAGTTTTCAAATTCCTCGTAATTTGAAACACTTTGAATGAAGCATGAAATGGTCAAGTCTGACTCGTTCCTCGAGGCTGATTTCTCGGCAGATTTTTGGGAGTTTGTTGGGATTCGGTGTGTTCTCTTTTGCCTATATAAAGGCTGATGAGTTAACCTGTTCCTCCCACATTTTCTTCACCACACAGAGATGGTTGCCGAGGTTCGTCTTGCTGACTTGAGGAAGAAGAAGATCATGTTCTTCCAGCATGTAAGGAGCAAAAAAAGAAGGCGTCTTCGAGCAAATGTCCTCTGCAATGATGGATCATGGAAGGATATCATAGCTTCCTTTGCTCGGGATGATCAGCAATTTCATATAGCGATTCATCCAGGAGAGAGGAAGGGTCACATTCGACCACACAGCTTGCAAGCTGTATTTTCTCCCGTTACGACGGTAGACGAGGGCAAACAAACTGGCCCTGTCTTCCAGTATTCAGTTGGGTCTGAATCCCAACTCAATCTGTCATGGCGTACGGAGGATGGGCTCTAGAATAATTTATACAGGCCCAGTTCTGTATCCTTCTGCCGTTAATCATTTTTTTGTTAATCGGCCGTGGAAGCCGATTAATCTGCTGTAGAAGACAATAAAGATCTCCACCAATATGAGAATCTGGCAGAACAGATTCTTGGCGTGATCTTTAAATGAATATGAGAAACCCTTTGTAGAGAAAAGGATTTCCATTATATGTAATCATGAAGATGAAAAACCCTTTGTAGAAATGGATTTCCATCATATGTAATCATGATTAATAAAGTTATCTTCTTTTACGCATCTGATGATTTGCCATATTTGCTGTGATAAAGTCTGAATATGTGTAGCTTCGATAGGTCTGAATAACTTTACGCCGACTCTGATAAAAAAAGTATCTGGTCTCGTCCCGTCTTTTATGCGTAACTGAAGACGCGTAGAAAACTGCTTAGCATTTAAGTTGCATATTCGAACTGTCATGCTCTTTTGAATGAGGAATTGCGTAGAAAACTGAACTGGCACTTCTCTAATAAGAAGAATTTTTGTTTAGACCATCATCTTTAAGAGTGATTTCCCAAAAATCCCTTGAAACAGGACGAGAAATGGCCGTCAAAACTGGCCATACTTGAACCGAAGAGAAAAGGTTCTGACTGAATTTTGGATGAACTTCCAATCGACCCGAGAAGAAGAGTCATTTTCCATGCTGAACCTTGTATGCTTTGAGGACTTGGGATATTTTGAGGCCAAGAAGGAGCATCTTCTGCGTGAAACCTTGCAATTGACCGTCCTGAGATTTGTTCAGATATACGCATACTCTGGCCTGCGTATTTTAAGATATGCGGAAAGTCATAGATCCGTAGTGTGGATGAGCATAAAATCATAAGTTTGTAGCCTCTCGAGCGTAAAAGCTGCTGAGCATAAGAGCATCCGGGCGTAAAACTGTAGATTTATAGCCTCTGAAAAGAAAACTTCCGAGCGTGAAGTCGTAGATTTGTCGCCTCAGAGCGTAAAAAGCTTCTGAGTGTGAAATCATGGATTTGTAGCCTCCGAGCATGAAGTCGTAGGTTTGTAGCCTCTCGAGCGTAAAAGCTACCGAGTGTAAAAGCATCCGGGCGTAAAACCGTAGAATTATAGCCTCTGAGCATAAAATCGTAGATTTGTAGCTTCCTGAGCGTAAAAAGCTCCTTGGCGTAAAATCACGAATCTGCTCTGCACGAAAAAACTTTTTAAATTCGCTGACTGTCCGTCTTCCCTAAATGATTGGCTGACGTGGTCCCGAATCATAACCGAATATTAAATATTGAATTTGGTTAGGGATTCGAGGATTCTATCTGAACTCTATAAATACCTCAAGGTCTTTAGAGAAGAAACTCTTCATCTGTCTTTTGCGAAAACTTTCGTCTCTTTGAGAACTCTTCTTCGTTTCTTCTCTGAGTACTCTGAGTTTTTAGCAATGACACCGAAATAATCTTTGACTGCTAAGGAAAAGAAAGTTGCCTCCTCTTCTCGCTCCTCTGCTCAAGCACGAGCGACTCCGATTGGACTGAGCGAACCTCGCTCTGAACAAAGTGTCCCACCATCAAGCTGTGCACTCGGTGTTATAGGTAAAGCTTTTGGGACGACAAAAAATGAAGAAAACCCTTTGCACACATTTACGTGAACGCACTAGGTCATCTTCTGTGCTGAGATCCTCTTCGAGGAAGATGATGCACAGAGATATTTTATCTTTTACGCCCACATTCCTAATGTGTCAGTGTAAAAACTCCATATTTTCGCGGTCTGGCGTAAAATCTTTGATTGTCGAAATTTGGCATATACTACAAATTTTGGGTGTTACACTCTGGATGAAAATTTTTGCGTAATAACTCAAACTTTAGCATTCTAGCGTAAAACACAGACTGTCAGATTTTTGTGTATACTGCCAATCTTGAATTTTACGCCTAGGAATGAGATTCCAGCATAAAAACTCAAGTTTTTACAGTCTTGGCGTTAAAGCACAGACTGTTGATCTTTGGCATAAGCTGCAAGACTGTGAGGTCTAGTATAGAAGCTGACACGTTTTTCTTGCACTTTGTAGTTGACTTGCAGATTCCTCCATTGGCTGAGGTGATGGGTTCTGCTGTTGGGATGCTAAACTCCAATTACCTGGAGGATTTGTCCCATGTGACATTTCCTATTTCTGGACCCCAGTATCCTGAAGGGTGGGGAAGTCTGATATCGTCTCAAGGAGAGCGAATATTGTTGAGCATGATCAATGAAGAGCCCCTGACGTATATAGACGGGGCCAAATACATAAAACCAGCTTTTCTCTTCGGGGATATGATTGATAAACAATCTCAGACGAAGCCCAAGAAGGAAAACTGGGTTTTTACTACTGGGGGCATGGTCATGTACCTGCCCAAGATGCTGAGAGATTACCCTATCTCGGCATTCTTCCATGCCACGTATCCGAGGAAGATGTCGTGGACCCTGACCCCTAATCTTCACGGGCAGCCAGGAAAGATATTTTATCAGAAAGGATCAGACCAAGGGTTATTTGTAAGCCGCCCTTCAGGCCCGATCATGCCTTTCAGGGAATTATTTTCGGGTAGTGTCCTGAGTGAAGGCACTTCACTGCTCCAACCAGTCCAATTATCGACTTTCTGCAATGACTTCATGGGGCATGGAGGGGTATACCCCAAGGTTAATCCTCGGACCAATGGGTGGCTTATCCCTTCAAATCTTCGATGGGCTCGTTTAGCTGCCTGGGCCCTGAAGCATTTTTAGACGGAGCTGGAGAGCATTGGTCTGTTCGCAGCCGTGAGTGTTACCAGTGTTGGGCTGCCTCCCATTCCCAACCTGTTTTTGGCTTTGATGGAGCGGTATATCTTGCTCACCGGGACTTTCGCCACTCCGCTAGGGGAGTTAGGATTGTCCCTCCACGAGATGATAGAGATTTCAAGACTGCCAATGGGGGATACTCCTTATGAAGAGTACGTTCCCACAAATAGGGAGCTGGAGGATACTAACCCTCGGGTGGTGACAGTGTATCAAGAGCTGATGTGCCATTATCTTGCGTGCACCACCTTTTATAATGAGCCCTCTGATTTGGCTCATACCAACAAATGGGCGTCCTATCTCTTCTTTTATCAGGCCAGGGATTCTAAGCCAGACAAAGTCGTGGATAGCAGGGATAAGCCTTTGAGCCTTCTGAGCGTGCTTAATGCTCAAGTAGTCGATGATCTTATTGAAGACGCTGGGGCTTCAGATCAGGTCCTCGATGAGGAGATAGGGAGTTATCCTGCCGGCACTAAAGCCTACAGTTATATGAGGCATTGCCGCAGGCCTCTGTCAAGGGAAGCTCAACTGGCTGGCTTCCTCTCTGTATGGCTGTGCCGATTGGTAGTACCTGGCATTGCATCTTCGGATCGCATTCACCATAACACCTTATGGCCTGTAGTGCGTCTGGTGTTCGGGGCAAGACTGGGCCTGCTCCCAGCCATGGTATGCCGGATACAAGCTGGCCTGAGGGCCATTACTGATGGGCTGCTTGCCGATGAAACACGGCGTGACAGCTTTCCCAGGGTAGAATTACCGTTCCTGTATTTGATGGGATGGCTAATTCTTCATAACCCTAGGGTGATGTCTTCCGGCTCTGCCAGTAGTTCGGGGAATAATTTCTTGTTGAATTACAAGAATTCTACCTGGAACGTGACATCGTCGTAGACTGTCGGCGGGCATTAAATTTTGCTTATAGCTGGAAGCTCTTCTGTATCATCTCCATTGTACATCTCAATCAACAAGGGAGCAGGCTTCAGGACTCAGGTTAAAGGAAAGACCGTTCTTTCTCCTGAAGCTTTTTATTGGTTGGTCTGCATTAGACCTTCCCATTTATTGTACAGAAGTGAAGACCAATGCTTCTTGGAGCCCTACCTGGTCGGTTCGCCAGGCAGTTTGGGTATGACCAATTACACGTGGAAAATGCCATCACCAGCTTCAAGTCCAGAGGTGGACTTATTGATGGAGTGAGAGGATGGTGGTACTTCATAATGGGTTGTACTGGGGCGGCCTTTACTGTGCCCGCGACTTCTCTCTCCATGGAGTTGCGCATCCTCCATTCGTACGCCCAGTTTTATGTGGCCATCAATACCTTCCATCGTGATTTTGATATGCGTGGAAGTTTTAGGATGCCTTCAAATAAGTCTGCTAGGAGAGAGGAAGTTCAATCACTTTTCTCTGACGAGGGTGAAGACTCTGTCACTCCAGATGAGCTTTTACTGGCAGTACCGAGAGGCGTAATACCTCCGCCTACAGAGCCTCTGGTTATCCCTGGTAAGCGAAGGGCTCCTATTCTAAAGGAGACTTCCCCTCGCAAGAAAAAGAAGACTGTTAGTGGTCCTGTCAGGACTTCCAGCCATGAGGCTCCTAAAAGTGAGCCTGATGTTTCCCCTGTTGGGGATGATTTTTTGACTAGAGGTCCTTCGCCTATTAGAGAGGGAACCTCCACAGTTCCGGGTGGCAGTACCAGAGATTCTTTGCTCGAGGCTGCTGTCGCTGCTACCGCTTCAGGTAGTGGTACGAGATCGTCTTTGAGGCCGAGTGAAATAAGAATATCTTTATCCAGATAAGTAACGGGAGTAACCCCTGCCGCGTCTGTAAATATATCCAGCGAGATTCTACCAGGTCAGCCTCGAGTGGATCTTGGTGAAGACCTGGAAGAATACCTGCCATTGTCATTTGGCGTACCCCCTTCTCCAGGTATGACAGCTCGCTTAGCATAATTAAGAAATAATTTAGCTGTACTGGCTGCAGACACGACATATATACCATCGGCCATGGATAAATATCATTTTTATGCCTCTTTTAGAAAAATTAACATCATATTGATATTAACTTTCTCTTGTCTTCTTTTCAGGGGAAGACATCTACGGGGAGGGCAGCGTCGACGCAACTTTTGGCTTTGTTGCAGCTAGATGACACGGAGGTGTCCGACTTTTAAGAGGAAACATTTTCGGGTGCCGGCTCGCCCGAAACAGCTCCGATATCTCGGGAGGAGGATGAGCCTGTCATTACGACTATGCCTCCTTTGAGTACGCCAGCCTCTTCGGCCGTTGTCGGTGCCTCTACCTTTGTCGCGCCCTCTACTGAAGCGACGACTGTGACGACACCCTCTGCAGTCGTTCCTGGAAGGGGATTCGCCGATATTGCAGCCACTCCAGCGTCCAATCTGATTTTGCCATGCTGATTGAGCAGTATACTAGTATTTTCTATACCACTTTGAAAATGCTGATATTAATGGTGCTGGAGAAGAATCTAGGTTTTGAGGCTCTGAGGAGGTCCTCCCAGTTTGTGATAGCGTCGATAAGAGATTTCAACGACGCTGGAAGAGCTGATACACTAGAGCAGATAGTTAATGGTTTGGAATAACCCATTAACAATTATTTGCAATTATCCCAGGGCAACATTGATAACCTGATTTGGGCTGAATATGACTCTTTGACTGTGAGGCTGATTGCGGAGATGGAAACTCTGAGCAAGTCCATCTAGGCTCAGCAGAAAGAGATGAATGAGGAGCATGCCGTATTGGGGTATGTCATTCCCCATCTGGCCAAGTGCGAGGTCGAATATGAGGAAGAGGCAGCGAGGGTCCGCAAATTGGAAGATGAACTCGCTAAGGCCAAGGAGAAGGCTCTCTCTTTGTCGGCAGCTCAAGATGTGTTGAATGACCGAAGGAAAGCGTCTCAGCAGAACCTGGCACGTGTGGGTATCGTCCACGCAGATTTTGTACGTATTTGATCTAAAATGTCTGCCTTGAACAATGAGGAGGCAAGGTTGGAGCAGGCTCGCGTTAACGTCTTGAACTCCAGGAATGAGAGGATGGCCGCACTGGCGCAGCAAATCCGTGATTTGACTGCTCCTCCCCAATGATGTACCTTTTGTTTTTATATGTAATTTGCTCTTTCTAGGGATAATGAAGAGACTTTATCTGACTTTGGTGAACCCATCATTTTTGAATATAAATGACAGGCTAGGGTGAAAGTGATATCAGAGGTAATATGGACGTGATATACTTTCGGTAAGCTTCAGCTGGACATATCTATTCAGAGGTTATATGGACATGATAGAATATGATCCAACTAAAATTTGTACACAAAACACTATCAGAGGTAATATGGACGTGATAGGTTTTGATATTCCAAATTAGTTAGACATATCTATTCAGAGGTTATATAGAAATGATAGAATATGATCCAACTAGTTCTTTGGAAGTAGTATTGTCAGAATAAGATCTTCACCATACTCCGTTTGAGCAAAGGAGATTAAGCGTAGTACCTCTTCAGAAATTTGCCATTGATAGGAGCCATTAACAAGTCTCCATTAGGCTTGGCTAATCCGTAAGCGCCGTTTGAGAACGTCGTCTCGATCACATAAGGGCCTTCCTATTTGGGCTGGAATTTACCCTTACTCTTGTGAGTAATGATCATTGGCCTCTTCATAACTAAAACTAGCTCGCCAACTTTGAATACTCTTTCCTTCACTTTTTGATTAAAAGCTCTGAAAATGCGTACCTGGTAGAACGCGATGCGCTATTGGGCTTGAAGGCATTTCTCATCTAATCCTTCTAGCTCTTGAAGCCTTAATAGGTCATTCTTTTTCTGTGTTAACTCATTAGCCACTGTTATTATGAGTGACGGAATTTGGATTTCAATAGGAAGAACTGCTTCACTCCCGTAAACCAGTGAGAATGGGGTACAACCCGTCGGTGCTCGTACCGTTGTGCGGTATGCCCAGAGACATTCTCCTAGCTTCTCGTTCTAATCTCTTTTGTTCGAAGAAACAAACTTTTTCAAGAGTTTGATGATGGTTTTTTTGAAAGCTTCCGCCAAACCATTAGCAGCAGGATTGTATGCCGTAGAGGTCATATTTTGTATCCGATTTTTATCGCAAAATCGATAAAACGCTTGGCTGATGAATTGAGGCCTATTGTCATGAATTATCCTTCGAGGAATCCCAAAGCGATAAATGACATGATGCTTAATGAAGCTGATCACGTTAGATGTCTTCACCTAAACAAGAGGGATCGCCTCTGCCCATTTGGAGAAATAATCCGTGATGGCTAATATGAACCGATAGCCCCTGGAAGAAGATGGGTGAATAGGACCAATGATATCCATACCCCATGCTTCAAATGGCCAGGATGCCATCGTAGGATATAAATGTTCAGAAGGTTGATGTATAAAATCTGCATGAACCTGGTAGGTTTTGCATTGTCTTGCATATTTTATTGCATCTGTGATCATAGTAGGCCAGTAATAGCCCATCCTCCTGATACGATCCTGTAGCTTGGGACCGGGTTGATGCGCTCCGCATACGCCGTCATGAGCTTCACGGATAATCCGCTGTGCCTCATCATCGGAGAGACATCTTAATAGCAGTCCATCGTAGGTTCGGCAATATAGACATTGTGAAGACGCATCAAAATAGAAGCGTAATGATCATCTTTTGATGGATACTGCTTCTTTAGGATCCTCCGACAAGATTTCGTATGCCATAAAATCTATAAAGGGACTTCTCCAGTCTCTCCTGGGAGGATATGTGTTCACAGCGTAGCTGCATTCTATGTGAAAGTTGTTTTTCTCACAGAATAAATCTCTGTTAAGAAGGATCACCGAATTCTGTCTTCTTGTAGGAATAGCTAAATCTGCAGCTAGACTGGCCAGGGCATCAGCTTCCAGATTCTGAGATCGAGGTACATGCTCTAGGAAGAACCCTTTTAAAGACATGTCTATCTCGATCGTTGCTTGGTGATAAGGGATAAGGTCTGGATTACAGACTTCATATATTCCTCTGACTTGATTGACGATCAGTAGAGAATCACCAAATGCTTTTAGGTATTCGATATCCAATTCTTTAGCAACTTGGAGCCCGATGAGTAGAGCATTATACTCTGCCATATTATTAGAGCAGGGCTAGCTAAGAGAATATGCTCGATAGATGACGAGTTTATCAGGAGTAACCAGGACAATTCCTACTCCTGAAACTACGTTTCCTCTGGGACCAGTCCTGGAGGCACCATCGAAGAATAGCTGCCATGTATCACTTTTTATTATGGAATTACATTCTACAACTTTGTCGGGAATATCCTCGTATAATCTGGAGGTTTCCGGAATCGGATGAGCAGCTAGAAAATCAGCCAATGCTTGGCCTTTGATGGACTTCTGAGGGACATATACCATATCATATGGTTTTAATAACATTGCCCAAGTCGCGAGTTGGGAATTGAGAACACTTGGCTTGTTCATCAATACCCGAAGAGGATTGATCCTGGAGATGATATGAATAGTCTGGCCTGTGACGTAATGTTGTATTTTCTGAATGGCGAACATTAGGGCCAAACATTCTTTTTCTACTGGATTATACCGGTGTTCAGCTCCGACCATCATCCTGCTTAAATAGTAGATAGCCTGTTCATGACCCTTATCATTCTTCTGTGCGAGAAGAGCTCCCAAAGAATGATCCATTGCTCGAACATACAGCAAAAATAGTCTTCCTATGATGGAAGGCACCAGAACTAGAGGATTAGTGAGGTAGCGTTTGATATCATTAAATGCTTGTTGACAGGCTTCGTCCCATATGAAGGATACACCTTTTTCATGAGACGAGAAAAAGGCTGACATCTTCCCGAGAGGTTGGATGTGAATCTCCGGATATAAGCCAGACGACCTTGAAATCCCCTGAGTTCTCTCAGATTGCGGGGTGGTCACATTTCTAAGATGGCCTTGACTTTATCATGGTCCACTTGAATGCCTTTGGCTGTAATGATAAATCCTAGGAATTTGCCACTGGATACACTAAGAAAGGACTTTGTAGGATTTATTTTGAGTTGATGTTGGCGCATCAACTCGAACACTGTCTTTAAGTCTTGGATGTGATTATCCTTGCGGCGGCTTTTGACAACTATATCGTCTACGTAACATTCCACTGTTTTGCGTAGATGCTCGTGGAATATGTTACTCATAGCTCGTGGTACATAGCCCCGACATTTTTCAGTCCGAAGGGCATGACCATATAGCAATATACCTCCAATGGTGTCCGGAAGACAGTATGCTTCTCGTCTTCAGGATGCATCTTGATTTGATTGTATCCTGAAAATTCGTCCATGAAAGACATGCGTTCAAAACTGCACGTATTATCGATCATGACGTCTGTAATGGGAAGAGAAAACTCATCCTTGGGGCAGGCTGCATTCAGATCTAGTAATCGATGCAGACACGTACTTTCCTACTTTTTTTCATGACTGGGACAACATTGGCGACCCAGTCGGGATGTTGTTCTTTGCGGATGAAGCCGCAGGCTATCAACTTCTTGATTTCAGCTTCAATGGCGTCCATCATATCCGGGCGGAACCGGCGTTGATGTTGCTTCACATGCTTTGAATTGGGCAATATGTTGAGCTTATGAGTAGCCACTTTAGGATCAAGTTCTGGCATATCCTCATAATTCCACGCAAAGACGTCGATATATTCTTTTATCAGCTGGATTTTTTTTTTCTTTCTTCTTCAGAAAGATTGTTACTGATAAATATCGACTTTGGTGAAAGTTCATTCCCAACATCAATTTGGATAACTTTATCTTCAGTGGGCGGTTCTCTCTGCTCGAACCTGAGTTTCCACTATGTATCCATTTGCTGAGCCCAAGAGTCATTCTTAAACGGTTCAGATTCTTGTTCGTCTGCTTCGAGGGAATCTGTCACTACCGTATTTACTGATAATGCTCGTTCGAGATCATCATATGAGCCGGAGGACGATGAGTCATCTTGAGAAGAGGAAAAGATATCCTCATTTGACTCAGAAGTTGCAAGGGAGGTGGTATACCCTAGCCCAAAATAAGTTCGTTGGCAGTAGGGATCACCGTGCAATGGCATTCGCCTGCCTTTCCCATAGTTGATGCCTGGTTCTAGCTTCAAGTTATAACCCATACTTTGCATAATCTTTAAAGCTTGCGGGCTATATCTGTGGACCTGTATTTTACCAGCATCGATATCGGGAATATCTTCTTGTACAGTCGGTTCATTGCGCATGCGACCAAAGACTATTGGATGCTAACTGCTGCGAGTAGGCGGGACAATTAACATAGATTCCTCATGTGGCCCATATGTCGTGATGATATTAGATGGTGATGCTACTTCCGACATATACGGATGATAGGAATCTATAGCTTTCAAGAAATTTTGTGCTATAGGTTCTATATCGTTATGGGGATATGATTCCTGTTTAGGAATTTGAGCGTCAATGTACTGGAAAAGAGGACATTTATTATCATCAGAAACCACGTTCCTGGTTATATTTACATCAATCGGCTGCTTGTTGCGTCGAAGGTTGATGACCAAGGGTGGAGGCTTCTGGTTCAAAGTGATCACTAGAGGATCACCTCCTTTTCCTGACTTGGCTTTGTTCAGGTGGATAGCCATGGGTTCCATGACTTTCGGATGAGTAGTTCGCCCTTTCACCTTGATTGACAGAGGTTGCTTGGCAGAGGGTTCTTCTGGCTCCCGGTAGGATTCCTCCTCTGTCTTGCCTGATACCTCCTCCATGTAGTCTTGAGTGTACAATATGGCATCGGAGTAGTAAGATTCTACTCCTTTAAATGGGTTAAGATCAGCAAACTCCGTTTGTACTGTTCCTTGGACATCTACATATTTAAAGCATTAATGTAGAGTCGAAGGAACAATGTTGTGATCGTGGATCCATGGTCTGTCCAGCAGAATATTGTAGGACACCTCTGAATCAATGACATAGCATGTAGCCACTGATCTGAGATCGCCAATCTGGATCCTCAGACGAATTTTTCCCAACGGCTTACTTTTTGTGGCGTTGAAACCCACAATTGTAGTGGTGGTGTAAGCCAATTCGCTGGTAGGAATCCTCAGCAGTCTGAGCAGACTATGAGGAATGATACTGATCGATGATCCCGGATCTATGTGAATCCGGTCAACCTCCATGGAACCGACATATCCGGTGTAATAGAGGGGTCTGTCATGCTTGTTATGTTTCAACAACATGTCATCTTGGCTGAAAGTAATATTCGGGACCACCTTCATCACACTATGGCATTGAGGACATGCCCAGGTTCTTCATCAGGGGACTTGAGCTGGGTCAAGTATGCATCCGCCTGCATTAATGCTTCACTCAGGGCTTAACGAGTATCTTTAGAGAGCCTGAGTAGTTCAAAAATGGACAATCTGGCTGGTGTATTAGCCAACTGGGCCAGGATATCGAAGTTATATGGCTTCTCCAAACCTTTGTTTTGAATGTTCTTCAAAGGTTTGTCAAAGCGCATTTCTTTTTGCTTGCCCTTATCCGCCGAAGTTGGTCTCGAAGGACCGGCCTCTGGTATGACAGGTTCCGGTTCTGAAGGCTTGGCAGCTGATGTCACGCCCCGATCTCCCGCAGGCAAATCGGCCGTTCCCGCTAGGCGGGAATCACCCTCGCCAGCGCTCCCGCGGAACGATCGCTTAACCCATCCGGGCGTGATGCCGCACGAGCGTGAGCCACGCCCGTGCAAGGCCATGGTTCATTGGCTGGCGACAAGAGTTCTAAGCCACAGAGTCGCACAGATTGTCCGAGTGCAACGGAGTCATGAACGCATAGGCGATCGGTAACAGGTTCACTGAGTCGACAAACATAGCGGAAGCATTTTTAACAAGTAAAGTAATCTCTTTATTGATATGAAACATGTATTACAGGCGGTGTATAGCCGAGATTACAAGTCGCTCAAGCCTCTCTCTCTGAAACAGTAAAAGCGTGCCAAGTGGCTACAATTGTGGAATGAATGTACAGGCGATGGTCAGGCGATGTTCAGAACTTATGTCTTGTATAAGCGCTTCAGTCCCGGACGCACCGTTGCAAGGCTTCAGAGGGAACTCCTGGCCTTAGCACGCACGAAGGAGGCGTCCGCACCGCACGAGGTTCTTCCGCACCCTGCATATCAAACTGGTGGATTATCAGTACATTGAATGCACTGGTGGGGAAGCTACTCGCCCGCTCGACAAATCCAAACACGTAATACAGGTTCCGTACACAACTATTAAGTTGTCTTTCTAGTTGCCTTAGGATCAGTTTCATGCAAACATTGAATAGCTTAACGTGTCGGGCAGTACGCCGTGCGATGTTTGAGGAAACACGGCGAGACTTACCAACTTACCATTTCTCCTTCCCTGTCCAAGGCAAACATGATTAATTCAAGCACGGGCAAGCATAAACATTCAGGAGGCATAGCATATGCAAACATGAGGGTTCTTATAACATGATCGTTCAGGTGTTAAGTTATTCATTGATGCTATGCAATGACTCGCACGCGGATAGCCGCTAAGCGAGGATGACTTGTTATCTTTCGTTTCACAGGCAAGCACGCAACAGGTTAAATACACACGATAAACACACGATGCATTGCAAGCCATATTCACACGATAATCACACGAGGCATTGCAAGCATATACACACGATGATCACTGGCTGATGCCATAATGGACTAGTCAAGGACGTGAATAACATGCAACGAGAAAACACGAGGAGCTCATAAAACACGATACGTTGCAAGTTACCCAGTCCGCACACGATTGACTATAAACATGAAGTCTGCCCGGATCGGATCGGTGCCAGTGCCCCAACACCGTCCGCATAACTTATATCCTTGTGCACAAGTTGTCCATGATCGAACACGATTGTTAATTTACATACGAGCACACGAGATTCATTTAGCTATCGGATATACACAGTCTCCTGGGCTGCTGTAAGCCCGCACACGAGGGAGACTTGCAGGGAGATCCAAATACCTGAATGAGTCTTGCCACAGGAACATGATTCTTTTACTTGGCATGATACAGTCCCCTGGATCGGGAACTGCCTTGGTGACCTAACGGTCCCGAATACTTGCGGGTTCATTCAGGCACGGAACGACTACGTAGTAGTCTCCCGGGGTTTGGATGAAAACACGGTAACAATCAAGCAGACAAGCATGCGTTCTAAGGAACATAATCAGCACGTTTTGCTCGAGCCCAAAGGTAGTCCGAGAGATGAAACCGTTAAGGGACTTAGCATGCGAGGGTCTGAACATATATAAGCAGTATTTCATTTTCCATGTTCTAGCATAGCAATACAGGTTGGGATTATTCCCTTATCTAGGTGCGTTGGATTTATTAGCATGCAGGGGTGAATCACCTAGCGACTAGCATAAATATTCCAGATTTTATGTGTGCTGGCTAAGCAAAGGCAAGTTCACCGTAGCCACCCACCTTAGCGATGATTCGCCTCGGTAGAGCGATACGTCTGAGCGAGCCTCTGAAAGTCCAAGCCGGATCCTGTAGGGACAAGTCTGGATATCTTTTGCTTCTTGATCGAGGCAAAGCAGGTCGGGACAGTTGCACTATTGCCGATTGAGACGGCAGTCCGCTTGAGCGGAACGGGGTGTTACATCTGAAGCGTCTGCCGATGCATCTTCCTGACTTCCTCCATAGTCCTTGAGGTAGGCTTTTCCTGAATGGGTTCCAGTAGCTAAAACCTCTTCTTCTGATGTCAAGGATACCGCAACCATATGACATGGTCTACACTTCGAGTTCTTCTTAGACTTAGCCTTAGCAGCTTGAGTCTCTTCCTCGATCTCTGATACCAGATCTGGATGAACCCACATAATCTTACCCCGCTGGGTAGTTAGGGGTACCAGGTCATAATTTTGAACCCTGGCTGGAGGAAGATTAACGATGTTCATCGTTGTCCGGAAAATAGGTACAACACCATCCGAAACTTCTTGAGGAGGCAGATTGCCAAATTGAAGAGAGATCATGTTGGCTGTGACCGTCTTCTCGCTGTTCCGCAGAGTGATGGCCTTAGCATCGGTCAACTCATGGATTTTCCTCTTTAGTACATAACATGCCTTTGTGGGGTGATGTATGTACCTATGGAAAATACAGTACTTGGGGTTATTGATACTGCCGACTTTATTAGACCGCTTTACCTCTGGGAGGATAATCTTGCCGCTTTTGACTAGACACTTGATTATGCTCGAAATATCATCATCGTCAAAAGAGTATACTTCAATGGGCCTGGAAGTCCCAGGTTTCGTCTGTGTGGTTGCCACAGTCTTTTGCCTGGACGTATTGATCGCCAGAGCTTCTTTTCCTTTGGAACCACGGGGATGGTCGCTGTGGGAGGATGATCTCTTGCCTCTATCAGAGGTAGATATCATAATTCCATTATCACGCACCTTCCGACTGTTGTCTTCAGCGGCCACCGCTGAGATGATGAACGAGGGCCAATCATGGAACTGATATGGTCCTGTGAATACCGAGATCACTGGAAGAAGATTCTTCCTGCAAATATCTACCAATGCTGAGTCTGGAACTCCGGGAGGCATTTGCAAAGTGGCTTGATGAAAACGTTCGATGAAAGTGCGAACATTCTCCTTTTCCTTCTGCTTTACTTCGATGAGAGAGGACATAGACATGTCCATCCCTCCTTTGTAGAATCGCGCGAAGAACAAAGTCTTAAAATCTTTAAAGGAAGTAATGCAGTTGTCCGCAAGACTACGGTACCACTGATAAGCCACTCCCGAGAGACAGCCTTTGATCACTCGAGTGAGAAGGGCGTCATTCCCTTGCAATAACATCGTCATCATACTGAAGTAGTTCATGTACTGGCTCGGTGATGTCTTTCCCTCAAACAAAGCCATAGTGTATGGTTTATATTTAGGAGGGAAAGGGACCTCATCCCAGATAGCTGGGTAAGGCTGGTTGATTCCCAATTTCTTGAGCTGATCTTTATGTTTAAAGGCATTAAATTGGGCTTTCAATTTCTGCACTTCCTGCATAGGATCTTCAGCCGGTAGAGGGATTACGGAGTGGTGAGAGATCGGTTGTATCGTGACTCCAACAGGAGGCAATACATTCTCCGAGTTAGGAAGTAGAGGAGCTGCTGACTCCTGATTTAGAGCAGGCTCCTGATTTGCGTTGGATGGTGGTAAGTCTACCCCCACACGTATTTGAGTCGGAGGGACCGATGCTTGAGCTATAGCAGCTGTGTGTTGAGTCAGCATCATCTGGTGCATATTCTCCATCATGGATTATATCTCTTTCAGAGATGTCTCCAACACAGCGATGCGTTGCTCAGTGCTTCCTGATGGGGAAGCCTCTTCACGTTCATCTTCAATGGCATATACTCCCATTTCTTTGGATGTCATTGAAGGGTTAATATAGGTCTCCGTAGAGATTGACTCTATACTTTCAGTATCTGATTCGGGAAACTGGCGACCCCCAGTGTCGGAATCAGAAGAATACGAAGCCGATTATCGTGGCCTCGAACGGGTGTTTCGGAATACCCCAACTTCAATATTCTCAAGGAGTTTGTTGAATCTCCTTTGGCTTGGAGTTCTAGAGGGATGACGTCTTGAATTCGACCTTCCTCTAGGAATGTGTGAAGCCATATTCACTGATGCATATGTAGGCTCTTCTTCCTGGAAAGACAAAGAGTAGTTCAACCGGTCAAAAATTGACCGTTTTGCTTCAGAACAATAATAATTAACTACAATCCTATGACTATTACAATAGTGCTCCCTAGGAGGCGTAATAGACATGCTGGAAGATCCTCTATCCATGCGCTTCTGGATCAGATATTCACACAAGTCAGGAGGATTAACAGAAGAAGAAGAAGAAGGCTTGTTCCTCCTGTTTACATCAGTTGACATGATGATATTGGGAACCATAACTTTTCCCCTGCCACCTGTATACAGCAGTTCAGCCATCTGAGTAGCAGATAATCCCCGAGGAGTGTGTCTCTCCGCAAACCGGGCCTTCTTTACGTTGAGGGGCTTTACCTGGCGTAATTTGGAACTCTGCTCAGGCTGGCGTAATACTGAGGAGGTCCTCAATCGGCCATCAGCTTCTCGCGTAATCTGGAGAACAGGCAAATTCTTCTCTTACTGGTGTAAAAGCTAAGAAGTTAAGAAGTCTGCCACTTGTTTTCCTTTGTGTAGATTGCAGGGACCATCTGCTTTTCCACCGAGGGCAGATGCATTTTTACGCGCGGAGCGCGTTTGGGATTTCTGATTTAGCGCTGAGGCATTATCAGAAATTTTGTCTGCCACGTCATAAACGGGAGATAGATTTTTACGCGTAGAGCGCGGAGTAGAATTCTGAACTAGCACTGAGGCATTGCTAGAAGTTTTATCTGCCACGTCATGGACGGAAGACAGAGTTTTACGCGCAGAACGCGGAGTAGACTTCTAAACTAGCACTGAGGCATTACCAGAAGTTTTGTCTGCCACGTCACGGATGGGAGATAAAGTTTTACGCGCGGGGCGCGGAGTAGACTTTTGGACTAGCACTAAGGCATTGCCAGAAGTTTTGTCTGCCACATCACGGACGGGAGACAAAGTTTTACGTACGGGGCATGGAGGTTGCGAAGCTACAACCTTGTTGGTCGGAGAAACCAGAGAGTTGGCAGGAATGGTAGGGGATGTCCGAGGCATCCAGACCTTATGCAGTTTCATGTTGTCTTGGACAGAGCGAGAGTGAGAGCTACCCCCTGCTCGAAGCATATCTTCGTAGGCGGATTGGTCGAACTTGACGACCAAGGTCTTCTTCATTGATCCTACTGATACTGCATCGTGTTGAGCAATTACTTTCTCGTCAGATGAGAAAGACCTCCCCAGCAGAGTCGCCATCTTGTGTTTGATAATAAACGAAAGAAATGAAACAAGGTTTATACGAAATCCTCTCTTTGGTTTACAAACAAGAAGTACAATTAATCCTATACGAGGATGTCAAGTATAAATTTTAATCTGGGTAAATATTGCTATAGGAGTCTGATCTGCGGTCGATCACTTTGTCCCTTGGACCACACGATGATGAAGAAGTGCTGTAGAAGACGGAGAAGCTTCAAAGATTACAAGAGGGAGTGGATGCTCGATGCCAAAATCGTCGATCACTGCTCTCTATCTGTGCTCTGGATTCTTCTCTCTAAAAAATCAATTTCTGACCTTCGACCCTGGACCTCCGTGGACGAAGGTCTCTATTTATAGGATTTTAGTGACAGTAACCGTCTAGTCAGCGTAGAAGCCGGACAGTGGAGATTGTGGCACTTTTTATACGACAGTTATAATAACTGCCACCCACGTATAAATGATCTTCTGAATCTGTGTGTGACGCGTGTCCCATGATAAGGTAACGCGTATAACTGCTGCGAAGATCACGGCATACAAGCCACATAGGTAACTGCCCCTTGCGTAGAAAAGGTTGGCGTAGAAGCCAATAACTGTCACCATGGCGTAGAAGCCAAATAGTTTGTCAAGTTGGCATAGAAGCCAAGTAGGCGTAGAAGCCTTGTAGGCGTAGGAGCCTGATGCTGCATGGATAGGTAGCTAGCGTACAAGATAGCCGATCCTCCTTCCTTGACTGAGGTCTTGAACGTATTCTGGACCAACTAGCCTTATTATGCACCAATACAAATATAGCCTGAGTTGGCATATTCCGAGGAGAAAGCATACAGCGTACTCCTTATAGCTGAAAATAGCCAGGTAGCGTATTTCAAGGAGATAGCGTACAGCGTGCTCCCATAGCTGAAAATAGCCTGATGGCGTAATATACAGAGGTGATGATGTGGACATATTAGTCATAATTATGGCTCACCCAGTCTTTGAAAAATAGAACCAAATCTCGTGCATTAAATGCAGAGATCTGCCCCCATCACATGCATTAACTGCCGAGACGTGCCTCGAGCCCTGTACGAAGAGCAGCTTTTGACGTGGTAGTTCATTTTGTCTTCTGCTAAGCGTAAAAGCTTACATCTGCCTATATAAAACTAGGCAGCGTATTCCCTTGAATGCGTAAAAGCAATTTATGTCAAGGAAATGTCACTAAACGACGGTTTGGGTCTCTGTGCCGAATCATCATTACAGTCGTCGTCTGGATTGTTGTGCAGTACTCTTTGTCAGGAGTCAGGTTCACTGCATGATCTGAAAGGTTCATTCGAGAAATACGAAGAGTTTCCCGTACAACTTCCCACTGCATTAAAGGCGAGTAGGTTTTACGCCGAAGCGGTCTGGAAATACTATATTGCGCAGGTTGTTCTGGAGCTATGTTTTACGCTGTACTAGCGATGAAGCTATGTTGTACGCTGATGGCTCTGAAGTCATGTCTTACGCCACACAGTACTGAAACTCTGCTTTACGCGGGTTTGATGCATACTGCGTATAGTTCTGCAGCGTATTTTTCATGCTTCTACACCTTTATGTACCTACTTGGTTACATCGGAATCCTAGGTCACATTCAGACACTGTCATCGTGCCAGACTTCCTGTATCCTGATAGTGTCAGCATGACCGGAACCTGTGATGACTATAGGATCATGATTGGTGCTAGTTACTTTACTATGACGAGACTGTTAGATAGAGGTTCAAGATCAGCGAGCTGCGGACGCGTCTTATTGACCGCATTGGGAGGGAAGACAGTTACTAGATGCTTGGACTACTTCGCATGTACTATATATATAACCTTATTTACGTAGAGATCCTGTATCCGGAGTCAAAGTATTTACTGTGTGACTCTGTGCTCAGATCTACGGGTACGTACCGTGTGTCTCTGTGCCTCAGAGCTACGGATTTATATTTAGAAAGCCCATGTGTCGAACTTTGTCTTCAAGTTGTGTCTCACTTAGGTGGTTATTCTATATTACACCGGCGTATCATATGTTTCCTTTTTGTTTTACTATGGCATGCTATTTTTGTACCTTGTTACGTACCTCTGAGGACCTGATTCCCTTCCAGGCATAGGCGAAGAGGACTACCAGGAGGAATACGGACCAGGTGTGTATCCAGGAGCCGGACTTGTAGCAGAGGACGAGATCCTTCCCGAGGACTTCACTTGATCACCGATAGTGACTTAACCTTGGGTCTGGTATCATTATCTAGTTTTGCAGATATCGATCAGCCCTAATTATCTTATTGCTTTCTTTCATTCAGTACTTGTAGTAGCAGATTTGTTCCCGTGTGACTCTATCCGTTTTGTATTATGTTGCATTTCTAGACTTATTTTTTCTGCACATTAGTAAACTTATTTTCTCTCTGTGTTTCATTTCTTATGTCTGTGGATGTGATAAGTTACATTGCTTATGTTTAATATTAGGTTATATCATTGTACTTTACAGCTTAGGTGTACTCCAACGGGTCCATTAGATTAGGGTGCCCTTCGGAGTGTACCCACTGGCCAATGCCACGTAGCTCAGTTCCTTATATTTGGAACTGGAGCATAACAAGGTTTTTGTAGTGGCCCATGCAGGTCCGATTTAAATCTTCTTGGTTACCTGACTGTACCAAACGAACCTGCAATTAGGAATAGATATTAGGATCTCATCTACATGCTTGAGTACTTCACATAACACCTCTATTTTGATTTTATTTTGCCAAATTGTATCATGTTTAATTCCTAAACGCTGATCTTAAACATAATTTCTATTCAGAGTTATGAATCTCCGTAGCAACACTTGTAGATCTTGTTCAGTAGTTGTTTGCGGACGAGAGATGCGTGCCCGATTTCTAGTCTTCTCCATGCTAGACTATGACATTGTCCTAGGCATGGATTGGTTAAGCCAATACCAAGCGACACTAGATTGCCGACGTGGATACATTATATTTAGACCACCAGATCACCCTGAGTTTGAGTTTCTTCGGGGAGCCCGAGAGCATGGTGTCCAACCTACCTTAGCGACACACATTACAGAAAGTGAACCAGTGTGTATCCCCACATTATATCAGAGTTTGAGGATATATTTCTCGAGGATCTCCCAGGCCTGCCGCCTGACAGAGAGATAGAATTTACTATAGAGTTGACTCCCAGAGTCGAGCAAGTTACTTTCCCCGTCTATAGACTAGCACCGAAAGAGTTGGTTGAGTTGAAGGTACAAGTAGATGATCTCTTAGACAAGGGTTTCATCCAGACTAGTATTTCTCCATGGGGAGCACCAATCTTATTTTTGCCGAAGAAGGATGGGAGGGTACATTTATGTATAGATTACATGATGCTAAATGTTGTAACGATAACGAACAAGTACCCTCTGTCGCGCATCGATGATTTATTTGATCAACTAAGTGGCACATGTGTATTCTCGAAGATCGATCTCAGATCTAGATATCATCAGATCAAGGTGAGAAAGGAGGACATTCCGAAGATAACTTTTTGGACGAAGTACGGGTACTATGAGTTTCTAGTCATGCTGTTTGTTCTAATCAATACGCCAGCAATATTTATGAGCCTGATGAACAAGATTTTCCACCAGTACTTGGATAAGTTTGTGGTGGTATTTATCGACGACATCTTGATATATTTTAAGAGCCAGGAGGAGCATGAGGAGCATCTCAGGATCGTGTTGGAGAAGCTGAGGCAGGAAAGACTGTATACCAATCTCGACAAGTACGAGCTTCGCTTGGATAGGGTACTTTTTCTTGGTCACATAATCACTGGAGATGGACTATCAGTTGACCCGGAGAAGATCGTCGTGGAGATGTGGCCTACCACTACATCAGTTACGGAGGTTAGGAGTTTTCTCGGACTTGTCATATATTATCGGAGGTTCGTGGAAAACTTTTCGAGGATCGTTGCGCCTATGACGTGGTTGACGCATAAAGACGAGGAGTTTATCTAGACTGAGGAGTGTCAGACGGATTTCGATGAGCTAAAGAAGCGTCTGACGACAGCACCGATCTTGACACTTCCTTCTGGATCTGGAGGATTTATGGTGTATAGCGATACGTCTGGGAGCGGACTAGGATGTGTACTGATGCAGCACAGCAAGGTGATAGCTTACGCATTGAGACAACTGAGGGTTCATGAGAAGAATTATCCGACACATGATCTAGAGCTAGCTGCGGTGATATTTGCACTAAAGCTATAGCGGCACTACCTTTATGGAAAGTAGGTTAAGATTTACACAGATCACAAAAGTCTAAAGTATGTCTATACTCAGAATAAGTTCAATATGAAATAGAGGCGTTGGCTAGAGTTGATGACATACTATGATATTGAGTTGCACTACCAGCCTGGTAAGGCAAATATTATAGCAGATGCCTTAAGCAAGACGCCCATGGCATTATTTTGAAGACTCAGTGATATTTGTTAGAGGATCTTCAGGAACTCGGGATAGAGGTTGTATTGCCAGGCAGGGATGGACAGTTGGCCAGTATAGAGGTTCAGTCTATATTGGTTGAGAGAATCAAGGTAGCCTTAACTACCGATACGAGATTTTGGCGACTATGAGAGAGGACAGAGGCCAGCATGTAGACGAGACTCCGGATTTACAAAGATGGAATATTGAGGTGTGGAGATCGCCTATATGTTTCGATTGACAAACTACGCCAGGAGTTGATGACCTAGGCCCATGGTTTGACTTATTCTATTCATCATGGGGGTACGAAGATGTACCGAGATTTGAAACAATACTACGGGTGGCATGGGATGAAGAAGGAGATTACGAGATTCGTGGCGAGGTGTTTGGTCTGTCAGCAAGTCAAGGCCAAACATCAGAGGACTATTGCAACCGCTTTCCATTCCTGAGTGGAAGTGGGAGCACATTACTATGGACTTCGTCACGGGATTTCTGAGGACCCCTAGCGGGAAGGATGCAGTCTGGGTTATCATGGACTGACTCACTAAGTTGGTACATTTCTTTCCCTTCAGAGTTGGACTGTCGACTAAGATATTGGCTGACATATACATGAGGCAGATAGTACAACTACATGGAGTGCCTGTCAGCATTGTATCAGATCGTAATTTCAGATTTATGTCATATTTCTGGCGGAGTATGTAGGAGAGTCTAGGAACTCATCTCAAGTTCAGTACTACAAATCATCCACAGAATGATGGTCAGTCAGAGCGCACAATTTAAATACTAGAGGATATGCTGAGAGCGTACATGATCGACTTTGAAGGATCTTGGGAGGACCATCTATATTTGGTAAAATTCTTCTACAACAACAGTTACCAAGCAAGCATACAATAGCACCTTATGAGGCACTGTACGACAGGAAGTGTAGGTCGCCGGTATGTTGGAGTAATGTGGGAGAGCGTCAGGTACTTGGTCCAGAGATGGTGACACAGACAGTGGAGAAAGTAAAGCAGATTTAGAGCCACTTGTGCGCAGCACATGACAGGCAGAAGCATTGGGAAAATACGCACCGTAGACCTTTGGGATTCAAGGAAGATGGTCATGTATTTTTGAAGATATCGCCTACTCGTGGTACCATCAGATTTGGGGGCAGAGGCAAGCTGAATCCGAGGTACATCGAACCTTTTGACATCATGGAGCGTGTTGGCAAAGTGGCTTATCGGCTTGCATTACCTCCGTCATTAGAAGGCGTGCACGACGTATTTCATGTATCTCAGTTGAGAAGATATGTGGCAGACCCTAGCCACGTGCTCGATCATTCAGAGATTATAGTCGGGCCCAGTTTATCATATGTGGAGCAGCCAGTAGGGATACTCGATCGTAGTGAGAAGATTTTGAGGGGACGGACTATTCGACTGGTCAGAGTTGCATGAAAGCATCATTCGTCGGGCGAGTCTACCTGGGAGCGCGAGGATTCTATTCGACAGTATTTTTCTCATTTATTTGAGGATCAAGGTACGAATTTACGTACTGTATTTCAATTACCTATTAACTTTTTAAATTCTTGCAACTCTTATTTTTGCTTTACTTTTAATTTCGGGGACGAAATTCTTCTAAGTTGGAAAGGATGTAAACCCCCTCAACAATTTTTTTAGGTAGATTTGGTATGGCAAAAATTTTGGTTTAGCTTCAGGTTGATTAAGGTTTAGAAGTTAGGGTTTTGTAGACTGGTTCTTTAATTTAAATCCTTGGTACAATAATTGGAGCACAACAATAGCCTTTACTTTCCAACAAAATACTGCACTCTTGACCTGACAAGCCAACCTAGGCACCGAATATTTCTATCACTAACAAACATACTCCCTTGTGCTCTATTTTAATTGCACAACTTTCCAGTCACAAAAATTAATTCTTTAATCTTATGCCTTGTACCTATGTCGTTGCCATCGATTTGGGGACATAAACTCAACCTATTTTGCCTAACTAATTAAAAGGTCCAAGACTAACACCAAGCCTACACTGTCCATGATATTTGTGTCACTCCCAATTGAGACCCCATGTACTCCCATTTTATTTAAAAGCACCTATGACACAACTTTTATTTAAATTAGAAAATCTGACTTAACTTAACCCCAACTTAACCATCACACCCATTCATGAGGCTCATACAAAACATCCAACACCCTCTCCACCCTATAAAATACCAAACACCAACTTTTCCACATCAAATCCTCACTATTTCTCCTTCATTTGTAAATACCCAAATATTAAGGGACTCAAATGCAAAGAAGTTGATAGGTGCCACACTCCTATTGGTGCAAATCAAATGGAGAACCCCCCATCCTCATGTGGATGGTCACCTCACTCTCTCTCCCCTTGCATAATACTATTCCCTCATGTAGAATCCTAGCCCTTGATTCAAATCCCCCCTATCACAACTACCCATTCCCCCTATATTAACACACATACACCCATCCCTATGTGGTTGGCCCTAATCCCAAGGAAACCTAGTTTTTTTCTCACCATACTCTCTCTTCTCTCCTCCTTCACTCTCAGCCGAAACCCATATCCCTCTCCATTCTTCTTCTTTTTCTCCTTCTTCTCTATTCTTCTTCTTCTTCTTCTCTATTTTTTCTTCATCATCATCTTTTTCTTCTTCCTCATAATAGCCGCCTACACCATCATCACCACCGCTGCTACCAACACCACCACCACCACCACCACAACCTCACCATCTTTGCAACCTACGTCAACACCTCCACCACAACCTCACCACCATCGAGCACTACCATCATCATCACCGCCGAGCACTGCCATCATCACCACCACGAGCACTGCCATCAGTACCACCACGAGCACTGCCATCATCACCACCACGAGCACTACCATCGCCACCACCGAGCACTGTTACCTCCACCCCCACCGAGCATCACCGGCCAACACCACCACGACCTCACCACCATTACCACCACCTCACTACTCCACCACCCCAGTCGATACCACCACTGATCGAGCACTCCCACCATTACCATCACCTTGACACCATCACCACCAACGAGCACTGTCACCATCACCACTACCGAGCATCACCGGCCAATACCACTATGACCTCACCACCAACACCTCACCACCAACATCACCACCACTGAGCCGCTCCACCATCTGCTACCACAGCAGCAGCCAGAGCACCACCACCCCCTCGACCACACTCATCACCACAGCATCACCACAGCATCACCACCCCCGAGTTGCTCCACCCTCAGTTGCTACAGTAACAGCCGGAGCATCACCACCACCGACGACACCACCACCCACAACCACCCTTGGTAACCTCTTCTCCTTCTTCATTATTCATTTCTTCTTCTCTGTTCATACTAGGTCTTATATTTATGAGCATTGTAGTGAGTTAGGGAAGTTGGGTTGATTAATAGCCCATGATTAATTAAATATATTATTTGAGGAATGTAAACATGATATGCGTTATTGGTTTAGTGTTTGGGATCATGACGTGATTAGAATATACATTTAGACTTGAGTATTTTTGCATGTATAGACTCGATGGTGTTGTACCAATGTAATTTTATTTAGTACTGATGATGGTATGGTCGAGGATGAACATTATTTATAGATGACCGAAATTACACTTGATGAATACTAGTATTTGAGTATATTATTTAAGGACGTTATGCGATTTGGTGATTTCGTACTGAATGCAACGTTTCCCTAGTCAACTTGGGTCAACCCTCTAGTTAGTACCTTAGACGTGAGTTTTATAATTAAGACAAAATCCTATGTTAGTTCATGATGTTATCTCTTATTTTAGATAGTTTCGAGCTAGATTATTAATTAATTTGTATATCATCTCTAGGTACTTTGGGATCCTCGGACTTGGACGTTTTATCGGAGCCCCGCCTTCAGTATCCAGATCCAGGCAAGTGTACATTGCCATTATGTAACTCAGTTTCAGATTTACTATTTATTTTATCTATACATTGTGTGCGCTTTGGATCAAAATCGTTACTTAGCGTCCGGGTCATATTTGGGTGCAAACGTTCGTCGGTAACGTCTAGTATCGATTTTTAGATATTTTTTGATACCTTTATGTACCTACTTGGTTACATCAGAACCCTATGTCATATTTCTGTCATCGTGCCAGACTTCTTGTATCCTGATAGTATCAGCATGACCGGAACCTGCGATGACTATAGGATCGTGATTGGTGCTAGTTACTTCAGTATGACGAGACTGTTAGATAGAGGTTCAGGCTCAACGAGCTGCGGACGCGTCTTGTTGACCGCGTTGGGAGGGGAAAGACAGTTACTAGATGCTTGGGCTACTTCGCATACACTATATATATATATATATATATATATATATATATATATATATATATAAAACCTTATTTACATAAAGATCTTGAATCTTGAGTCGTAATATTTACTGTGTGACTATGTGCTCGGAGCTACGGGTACGTACGGTGTGTCTTTGTGTCTCGAAGCTACGGATTTATATTTGGAAAGCCCACGTGTCGAACGTTGTCTTCAAGTTGTGTCTCACTTAGGTGGTTATTTTAGATTACACCGACGTATCACATATTTCCTTTCTGTTTTACTATGGCATGCTATTTTTGTACCTTGTTATATCCCTCTGAGGACCTGGTTCCCTTCCAGGCATAGGCGAGGAGGACTACCCGAAGAAATACAGACCGGGTGTGTATCCAGGAGCAGGACTTGTAGCAGAGGACGAGATCCTTCCCGAGGACTTCACTTGATCACCGCTAGTGACTTCACCTTGGGTCCGGTATAATTATCTAGTTTTGCAGATAGGCCCTAGTTATCTTACTGCTTTCTTTCATTCAGTACTTGTAGTAGCGGGTTTGTTCCCGTATGACTCTATCCAGTTGTATTATGATGCATTTCCAGACTTATTTTCTTTTTGCACATTAGTAGACTTATTTTTCCTATGTATTTTATTTCTTATGTCTGTGGATGAGATTAGTTATATTGCTTATGTTTAAATATTGGGTTATATCATTGTACTTTACAGCTTAGGTGCACTCCAACGGGTCCATTAGATTGGGATGCCCTTCGTAGTGTACCCGCTGGCCAATGACACGTGGCTCAGTTCCTTATATTTGGAACTGGGGCGTGACAACATCAGCACAGGAGAGTCGACCGCTCGCAGTAGGGCTAGCTACTCGTGCTGCCACAACCGTCGTCTGCCCGGACTACTATCTATAATAGCTTTTAGGCCAGTGACTTCTGTTCATATAGATTAAGTTTGGCTCGATTGCGGCAATCCGCATGCGAGTCCTTGCATCGCGTCCAACCTGAACCTGAATCTGAATCTGAATCTGTATACCACAACGTAAATCAACTCGAATCTGTGTATAACATGTCTGAACCACATAAGTATCCCAATCTGGGACATATGAGTAACTCGTGCACCTAAACTGAAATATGCTCGTGACACTTGTGTTTGCTTGTGCAATGCCTTGGATTCATTATATATACTCGTGCTTGGTTTAACTTGATTTACCTTGGACAGGGAAGGACGAATGGTAAGTTGGTAAGTATCGTCGTATTCCTTTTTATATCACACGGATCACTGCCACACGAGTTAGGCTTTTCATTATGCCATAAAACTGATCCTAAGGCAAGACTAGAAAGATAACTTAATAGATGGTGCACGAAACCTATATAACATGTTTGAATTTGTCGAGCGGGCGAGAAGCCTCTCCACCAGCGCATTCATGTACTGATAACCCACCAGATTGCTTGCAGGGTGTGGAAGAACCTCGTTCGGTACGAAAACCCCTCGTGCGCCCTAAGACGGAGAATTCGCTTTGGAGACTTGGAGTATTGCGTCCGGAGCTAAAGCATATATACAAGACATAACGTTAGAACATTGCCTATGTATCATTCCACAATTGTAGCCAGTTGACACGCTTTTATTGTTTCTAGAGAGAGGGCTTAAGCGATTTATAAACTCGGCCTAGCGCCGCTTGTAACACTGATTCAATATCAATAAAGTTATGTGATCGTTTTACTTCTATACTTGTATTATTCAATGCTTCCACTATGACGACTCTGTGAACTTGTTACCAATCGCCTGTTCGATTTTTTATTCCACTGCATTCGGACTATCTGTGCGAATCTGTGTCTTAGATATTTTACCGTCTGTTAGGATCATGGCCTTGCACTGGCGCAGCATGTGCTCTTGCGGCATCACGTCCATATGGGATAGATCGTCCCGTGGGAGCGCTGGCGCGGTAATTCGCGCCTAGCGGGGATGCCCGATTCTGCGGAAAATTGAGACATGACACTCGTGTCGTAAATCGTACAGACATAAAAGAATGTGATGCACCAGAATCAAACAATACTGAAGCTGAATGAGAGTTGACGAGAATGGAACCTGACACCACTTCCCCCAAAGCTAACTGCTCTTCCACAATGAGTGCCATAGCCTGACCTCATCCTCTCGGTGCTGGTCCTCTCTGCTGTGGAACTCCTTACCAGCACTACAAGAAAAATAACTTTTTACGTCATTACATTTACGACGTGCATAAGAACGAACGCCGTAAATAGTAGTTTTAGAGCACACATTTTAGAGCATGTAGTGAATAATCCAAACATGTTATATTTTTACCTTATTCACAGCGTGTATATGCGGGTCGTAAAATTCACAACGTGCATTGTGTGTCGTAAAAGGCTAACATCAAAGACGACACAATTTGTATGTCATGAATGCTCAAAAAAATTTGGCAAAATATTTTTTTTAGCAAATTATAAGGGCACTACTATTATTACTTGGGGCTAGCCCAATGTAATTTTTCCCAAATTACAAGTTTGCCACTCTTAAAGTTACTTGGGGCTAGCCCAAATTTTTATCATTGATAATTACAAGTTTGCCACCAAAATTCACTCGGGACTGTTATAATTAGGACTATCAAAATTTGGACAGTCCTACCACTTATAAGGACTGTCAAAATTTTGACAGTCCTACAAATTGTTAGGACTGTCATAATTTTGACAGTCCTACAAGCTATGTGGACTGTCAAAATTTTGACAGTCATAATTTTAACCCACTGAAAATTTTATATAAAACTAGGACTGTCAGGATTTTGACAGTCCCACAAACAATGAGGACTGTCAAAATTTTGACAGTCCTCATTATAATTGTTAGGATATTTTTTTTTAGTTTTTTTCTATTTAGTTAGTTTTGGATTTTGATTTTTTTATTTAGTTTAACATCCAAATAAAAATATGTTATCATTGAACCAAAAAAAAAATCTACCGTACGAATATTACGTCTGCCGTCGATCAGACTTCGAACGGCCATAACTATTTGTTTTCAAATCGTTTTTCATCACACAATAGGTCGATTTGTATGTTTTCGACGAGAGTAACACAATTCGTGCAGAGAGAATTTTCATCCGAAGTAAGACGTACATATTACAGACAAAAATATAAAATATAAAACTTTAAAGTATCATAACTTTTGACTGGGAGATCGAAACAAGGCCCAGTTTGTGCCAAAATGATCGTATAGAAAAGTACTTCGGGATAAACCGTTTCATCGTTTGACAGACTTTTTAAATTTTTAGAATCGCAAAAAAACGATGTTTCGACCTCCAAATTTTACTTTTGGTAATTTTTTTTTACAAAATATTTAATGTACCAATAATAAATTTACTATTTTAAATAACAGAATACTTTAAAAAAATTTAAGGATAGAAATTTGGGATATTTTACTATTTTGAAATTGGCCCCCCCACCAATTAACAAAAATAAATTAACAGATTTTTTTTTTTGACAGTCCTAAAAATTCAACATATATTTTTAGGACTGTCAAACTTTTGACAGTCCTACCAATTGGAAGGACTGTCAAAAGTTTGACAGTCCTAAAAATATATGTTGAATTTTTAGGACTGTCAAAATTTTGATAGTACTTCTAATTGGTAGGACTGTCAAAATTTTGACAGTCCTAAAAATCAACATATATGTCAAATTTTGACAGTCAAAATTTTTAGATCATGATTTTTAGACTGTCGACTGTCAATGTCAACAAATTTAGGACTGTCAAAATTTTGACAGTCCTAAAAATTCAACATATATTTTTAGGACTGTCAAAATTTTGACAGTCCTTCCAATTGGTAGGACTGTCAAAAGTTTGACAGTCCTAAAAATCAACATATATGTCAAATTTTGACAGTTCTTCTATTTTTTTCATTTTTTTTTTGGTTTCTTGTGTGCTGTTATTTTTCTTTGTCATTGTGTTATTATTTTTGTCTTCCGTCGGCGGAGTGGAGGACCAGGTGGTAGCGACGGAGGAAGGAGGGGAGGGAGGAGCGGCGGACGCCGAGGGTGCCGAGGTAGTCGAGCACCGAAAGGGAGTACGAGATGGAGGAACGGGAAAGGAAGGAGGCGGCGGAAGGCGGGAGACGGGAGGCTGCGGTGGAGGACGGGGGAGGAGGACGGCGGGAGGGGGGAGGGCTCTGGTGGGATGGGGAGGGTTTGGGAGTGTTTGGGAGAAGGGTTTCAAAGTGGGCTAGTATGAGTAAACTAATGGGCTAGTGTGAGTAAACTTTGCTCATTAATGGACTAGCCCCAATCCTGGACTAGCCCCAAGTAATAATAGTAGTGCCCTTATAATTTGCCTTTTTTTTTTGTCCCCAAATATTTTTCCCAAAAATAGAAACCCCACAATTGTTTTCCCAAAATTATAAACCTCCTCTACTACTTTCTTTTCCCCTTATTCACGACGAGTCGAAGCGGGAGATCCCGACCCCGACGGCGTCGCCTCCTCCAGATCTGGAGCTCGGCCCAGTTCGAGCATGAAGCGGATGAGGTCGGACAGGGGATCTGATCTTCGGCGAGGAGTGGGCGTCGAATGCATGTACGGGGGCGACGGGGAAAGCTCGGCGCCGGTCGATGGCACATCCGGTGTCGGCGGAGGATGCGAAGGCGTCGTCTCCAGGTTTGGGACGGTTCGACTGGCGACGTCAGCGGCATCGGTCGCTGGCGCAACCTGTAGCAGATCTGGTCGGCGGCGCGCGACGTATTGATACAGTTACGACTGAAGCGGATGCTCCAACGTGACGGTGGAGGCTCGGCCAGGTGGGATCTCGATCGGAAACTCGATCCACGATGGGAGGAAGGGGACCTCGGGCAAAGGCGGCTGCGGGCGTGGCATCGCGACGAGCTCGGGCTGACGGCTCGAGAAGCTTAGAGGCGGCGGGGCCTCAGCCGATGGCGGAGGCAAGGGGCTTCTACACATGGGTACTACCATCGATATCTTTGTATTCTTCTCATCCTACTTCTTCTTCTTCTCTGCTATTATTGTCGGTGGTGGTGGTGGTTTGGCGGGGCATTACAGACAATTCTCTTCATTCCTTTCTTGCCTGTGATGCAGAAAGAGGAAACAGGGACCATCTAGCTTATTGCCTGTGATATTCATGCTTCAGAAAAGTCTTATAGCTGGTCCGCGCAAGCCACATACTCCGACATCGCTTTTTGGGAGGATGACTCAAGTAAGTCATATCCAATTTAACCATCTTTCTGTTGGAATTCATGTTTCTCTACAAGAAAGATTGAATGTAATTCTTCCTATAAGCACAATGTAATTTACTCCTTTTTTTCTTTAGAAGTTTCGTTCTTCATCTTCACACAATAACGTGGATGCTCTGGACGTTGTACGCCAAGTTGAGGCCAAGTACCCTGCCTTGCTATTCAAGCAGCAGCTGACAACTTATGTGGAGAAGATTTATGGAATTATCCGTGATAATCCGAAAAAGTCCAACACATATTGAATATTGTTCATGAGAATGATACTCCTCTAACACACTTGTCGATATGGCACGCTCCCCCATGTTTAGGCTCCAAAGGTACCGAAAATATAGTTGAAAGTGATTTTGGCATGTTAATAATCGTGCCCAACATAACTCAGATACGTGAAAGTAATTTCTTTGCAATAATCCTTTCCATAATCTTTTAGAACCTAGTTACCATCCAAACAACACATGGTCAAGTATATTAGTCATTAAGTCGTGATGTATAAGGTATGTATATGAATATGTTTTCATGTGTATATAAATTAAATTTATACATGACATACCATATCCCAACTTTTTCTAAAATGGTGGTATTCCAAATCCATCTCGCTATGTATCCAAGAAAAGGATACAAACAGTCGACCCAAAAAAAATTGGGATGGAGGCTTTCGTCTTGATGTTGGTTAGTAATACCAAAACACCCTGTCTCTTACTATATCTGCTAAAATATTATAGAAGCAAACACTTCACGGCTTTCCCTGAACTTAGATTCTCTAAGGAGCAGACATTCGAAACTAGTGCTGTGTCCGTGCCAGACACTTATTGGACATGAATGGGCACTCCGAATACAATAGGATACGTTGAAATACGTGCCATTCTTGTGACACTGTGTCGTATTTTGTCGTTTCTTATTCATGCCCATTCAACACGTGTCTTGCAAATGTGCGAGGTACCAACTACCAAGCATGCAGAGATGGTTTTCTTAATTTTTTGATCTTTTGACCGAAATGGCTGGGCAGCAATTAGAACATGGTACTTTTAACCGATTACCAATATCTGAAATGTGTCTTAGACAATTGTCATTATCTTGAGTGAAGTGTGGTATTATGCAAATTTGATTCTTGGAGTACATTGTAGAACATGCTACTATTTACTGATTACGGATTATAGAAGTACATCTTAGACAAAATCTGCCATAAGTTCTCTTGATTAGAAGTGTGGTATTATATAGCAATTGGACTTTCTGACTGCATTTTTACTGTGGCACCGGTACTAATTTTTACTGTGTTTTACTTGCTAATTTATGATTTATTATGATCATGTTTCTTCATATTATTTCATCAATTCTGACGTTCAAGTAGTCTTTATCATGTAAAGCATATATGTCTGGTTATCTAATTGCCTTTTTCTTCAATTATTATGCTTCAAGGTTTTCTATGAAGTTGAGAGAAAAAAGCAGATTGGTCAATATTTGACGATCATTGCAGGTGTGCGAGCACTCTGAGGATATTGTCCTTTAAAAAAAAATATCTGCAAAAGCATTCACATATGATAATGGACATTTTCTTGCAACCCAGATGCATGTATCTAATTGACATGGACAATTAACTTTGTTCTCAAGTATGGATCCTTCTTCTTTAGTTTTTATTTTAATCATTTTTGGGGTTAAGTAGCTTAACAAACTCACTTAGCTTTCTTCTTTCACCTAAGTTGAGCAGTAAGATATCATTTAGTAAACAACTATATTTTGCAAATTTCAAACTTGTCCTTACCTATAGCTGGATTAATAGGGTTGAAAAATGAACAAGTTGAGGATAAAGTGGGCTGGTCTAGTTATTGAATATTACAAGCATGCAGCCTCATGCTGCATGCACATATACTATAATTGGCTAAAATTGAATTTTATGCTTAATATGGATAAACATTTATGCTAGGGTATTATTCATTTGGTAGCTAATGCAATAATTGAAATGACTTATTGATGTATGTACTATATAGTAGACAAAATCTCTAGTTATGTATATCTCTTCTCATAAGTCATAAAACCCTTTCTTATATAAAACACCTAGCCAGAATCTAAACAATTAAAATTAGGTTATCCTTGTCTATGTGGGTCGTCCCACAAGTAAATTATCTGGCTGAATATTGTGATATCAGCTATCTTAAAATACCCTAAATTCGGGAAATTCCCTAAAGTTTTGGAGCTCCATTTTACCCCCTATACTTTATATACTAGATTTTATTTCTTGAGAACAAATGCATAACTCAGTACATCAGATGCTTTAGTTAACTTTTTCATTTGTGCAGTAAAAAGAATTTACAATATCTATAATTATTCACATTAAGTAATAAAAGCCTTTTATATAAATACTTAGCTTCCTTTTGGCGACAATTTTCTAGTTTGCTTTGATAATACAATCCAGATTTGATTTCTTTCTATAATTCATTCTGCAGGGCCCGGAAAGTAAAATATCCATTCATGGCAAAGCGGCTGGCTTGTATGGTAGTATCAGGAGCAACATCTGTTGATTGTCTGGACATACTTCAACCCTCAAATTGGTTTCAAGAAACAATTTCAGAGGCAAGAGTTACTTCCATTTAACATGACTAATGTTCTGCATGTTAGGGAGATTCTTTTGTAGTTTCTACCCTTTTTTCTTTAATATTGACAATGTTCATTGCTTCAGATGTCCTTCATATCTGTATTTCTTTCATTGTCCATTATGGCTTATAGATGACTTTTTTACAAGATCCTCAGATGGGAGAACAGTTTGAGTTTCTCAGGCGCACTTTCGTGAAGTCGCAAATAGAGGAAAATCTGACAGCATGTATCCTTTATGTTATCTTTATTTATGACAATTTTTTAGTTGCAACTGTCCATACATGTTGCTTGTATTACCATCCTTTTGGTGTCAATTTTCTTTGACTAAATTAGTTCTTACCAAAGAATGGTACATCAGTGTGCTGGCACGGATCCACATGGAATTAGTTGGGGGGTCATATGAAGATCTATTGACGTCAGCATCTGCCTGTGTTTCAGCTGATGCTGCTAGTGACAATGTTGTTTATATGCTTCCGTCCTTCTACAATCATGATTGTGGTAAGCCTCCATTTTATTATAATTTTATGCAGCACTTCTATTGTTCAATCTTAGAATTTGTTTTCTTAGTACATGATACTCGTGCATAAAATCAAGAATTTGCCCATATATCAACCAAGATTATCGCGATAACATTGTAAGCAAAAGTTCTTAAGACAACTATGATGACTTTTTAAATGATCTGTCACAATCTTTCTAAATAAGGATCAAAGTCAAACTGTGGAGAGGAATATAAATTTGATAGGTATTTGCTACAATCTATTCTGTGAACTCCAGGGCTTTAAAGCAGGGAGAACGATGAAACACTGGCAGGTTCTCGCTACCTGAGAGTATCAATATTGTAGAAAGTTTTGTGCACATTCTAGGATGTTTGTACACAGTATGTTAAAATAGTAGCATTGTACCTATTCAATTAGATATGCCACTCTTGTCAATGTACCTCTTTTATACACGACTTTTATTTTAAAACATCCTAAATTTCTGATTCTATGTTGCCAGGTGAATCCAATTGTTGTGAACAACAAATATTGTAATTTTTTCACGGAGAATAAACGTGTAGTATGTATTATTTCAACTTTAGAGTTTGGAAAGGTATGTGAACATGTACTGTATCTTGCATCTCTTTATGTTCACCACACCACTTCCAATTGGCTAGTTAACCTTAAAAATTGCTGCATGTCTGATGTACCTCATGATTGCCTTTGCATACTAGAATATGAATTTTGGAATTTATGTAGTCCATCGCTACAACTCCTGATGATATTGAATACCACTTTTTCAGTTCTCTTTAATCCGCTCTTACAGTCAAAGGGAGTATATGCTAAAATGGTAATATAGTCAAAAATGACCAAAGTTATCTCTTTGTCACCCTTTCACTAACTTCCGAATGTGGGAACAAATTACTTGAATTCTATTTGATTGTCTTTAATTTATGTAGGAACAAGACTAAAATATAGCAAAAGAAGCTAATGGGACTACTAAGGAAGTTATTAAGACCTTTAAAGCTGTTGTAGATGGGACTTTGGAGATTCACCTGCAGTGGGTTGGGAAAGGGACTACTACTGTTGCTTCTTCCTTTACAATTCTCTCGTTGATGGTGTTGATTATTTATTTTGTCCGTGTAGACTTCACCTAATACATGCAATAGCTAGCATCTTTACTTTGTTAGTGTTTCTTGCTTTATCTAGATGATAACTTGTTTCTATGCAATCCATCATACTGTTAAGTTTACTGTATAGTTTGTATCTGCTATCTTTTGTATAGTTTATAAAACGTTGGAAAAAATCAATTTTCTTGTAGTGTCTTTCTGATATTATGGACGTGTAGTTTGTATCAGCTATCTTTTGTACACATTACATTTTTTCCTTGAAAGACAAGCTGGATCTTATTGTATAAAAGGCTATTTTATATGCAAATTGGATGTTATGATCAAACTTCCTACTACAAAAAGGGAAGATATCTACTTGAGAAATAGTTGTGGTGGCTTAAAGTTTATTTGAATCCTACTTAAATGTAGATTGAAAGTTTTCTATGGAAGTTGGATATCTAGTATGGTTATCTACTATATGCTAATGCAACTGTTAATTCTCTGAAATATTTTATTTAAAAAAAAATAGTAATTACGGTGTGCAACCGATGCCTTAATAGATGCATTCACAACGTTTATCTGCAAGCCATGAAAGACTTTTTATGGCACACATTTGCAAGTCATGATTTCTTTTTAACGACATGCAATGTATGCCGTGAATAATTATAGACGGCACACAAATTGACTTTATACGGCACGTCAATTATGTCGTCGAAACTACCAGTTTTTTACGGCATGGACTAATACGGCGTGCGTATGTGCGCCGTCGAAAGTGATTTATGGCACACATTGTGCGTCGTAAAAACGTATTTTTTCTGTAGTGCTGGCCTGTACTTAAGCTTGGGCCTGCGCATACTGATGTTGCCTCTGTTACTGGAATACTTGGGATTGGGTCGGCAAAGGCCTCTGACCCTGGTGTTGTTGAACCGGCACTAAAGTCCTATGCAGTCCTGCCGGGGAAGATGATGATGAAAAGGCTCTGTGTGGGCAGATCCCACTATGTGGCCTGGAGATCCATAAGCTAAGCACAACCCTTTTGCTCTGCGGCATTCAGAAAATATGTGCCCTGGCTTTCCACAATGGGAACACACCATGCTGAAAAAGTTGTCATTTGTTGTTGAGTTCGGATTGGGGCTGTTTGCTGAACTGAGGCTGTCGAAACTGGTCTCCTCGGAGATCTAGTGGTTAAGGTCCTAACTGTTGGGGCTGGTGTTGAAGACGGTGAGTAAGAACCTCTTGATGTGTGGGTCCTCTTTCGTCCTCCAATCATGTCCACGATTCTCTGGGAGGTATACTCATGCCTCCTTGCTACTCTTAACACTACATCAAAAGTCTAGAACTCATGATGTTCCACTGCCAATATGATCTCTAGGTGTAGTCCCTACTGGAACCTTCTTGCTCGATTTAATTAGGTTGCCACTAAGGTGGGAGCAAACCGACTAATTCTGCAGAACTTTGCCGCATAGCCGTCGACAGTCCCGCCCATCTGCTTCAAGTTGTTAAACCTTAGCTGCAAGTCATAATGTGATACTGCGTTAAAATATATGTTCTGAAACCTTTCACTGAAGACAACCCAAGGGACGGGTACTGTTAGTGAAATTATCTGTGCGGCCCACCAGTCTCGGGCCATGTCTAGAAATTGTAGTCGTATTACTGACACTTGCTCTCTAGCCGGTACTCCAGCTGCTTCTAGGATATATTTTGTGTCCTGAAGCCATGCATCTGATGCAATTGCGTCCTCGGTTCCATAGAAATACGAGGGTTTGAGGCGTTTGAAGTTGCTTGCTGAGTTGTTGACACGATGTACGCCTCTTTCCAAAGCTCCTTGTACTGACTGAATGAGTACGTCCTCTCGACGTCCTTGAGATGCTAATAATTCTCGAAGGATACCAATTATCACACTTTTGTCCCCCCATGCATTATGTATTGGTTGCACTGGTCGAATTGCTGCAACGAGAGGTACTAGTTGTATCTGGGGTTCTTCATTTTGAGCTGTTCTGGACCCAGCCCCGGAATGCTGAGGCTGAACCTCAAGGGTTTGCTGGGCATCGGGATGATGTCCTGCTACTGGAGGAACTCGGACAGGACGATCAGAAAGACCAGGAATAATGTTCCTAAAAGATAAAGGACACAAGGATCAACAAAGGGCCGGACAAGATTGATCGAGGATCAAGCCAGATATTGAATCAAGATTTCAAGAATATAAATTTGACATTGGAGGAGATCAAGGAGTAACATGATTGAGACATCTAAAATACCTGGTAAACCCTCCAAACTTCTGAATTTTCAGACCTGCATGGACTACCACTTAAACCGTGTCACATCCCAAAAATCAGAATACTGGAGAGCGGAGGCGGACAAAGCCAGCTACGTACACCAGAGTACTTAATATCCCGAGATACGGTCACGACTGTCTAGACATGTGAGGGTTTTACTCAATAATCCAACAGTCATTCCTGGGTCAAGAGCCCTAGGTGTCTCAATCTCAAGCAAGCAATAAGTTACAAGATGTATGATCACCAAACGTATAATAGTAAGGCATTCCAAATTACACATACACAGATGATCATGAAGCTAGTTACAAAATAAAAAACTAGCAAGAGTACAATATTACATGATCAGCTTTAGCTATAGTCTAGAATATGCTTTACATGTAGGCCCGCAGGCTAGAATGTCAAGTTCCAAAACATGAGCTGAACACGTGCTCGGTAGCTAAATGCCTTAAAAGTATAAGTACAAGATCAAGTGGGTGATGAATAAGAAACCCACTCATGTCCTCGGGTGCTCCTGGTGTTCACCATCTTGAGGCAGAAAAAATGGTAGATCCTGTGATCCTGCTCCAAAATTTGGCCATACAAAATCAGTGGGGTCACACCCCAAAACAACAAGTACCACAAGAGATCCAACTTGGGAACTAAAATTCGCATGCAGACAAATCACTAAGAAATAACACAAGGAACAATTAAATAAGTGCATCAGGTAAAATAACAGTTAAACAGTTCTGGAGTATTTAAACAAGGATATCTGGAATCAGTACTCAGGTTACAGTCTCATGATCAGTTGTTAAACATATCACGACAGGACTAGACTAGACTGGAAATCAAGCAATCACGGCAAATTATGTCCTACGACTTGCTATTATTAGCTAACTACGGTTATCACAGTCCTAGTTACTAACACAGGCAGTTTGAGATTCCATACAGCCACATGCCCTGCAGACTATCTGGGTTATCCAGGCATTCCTTTTCCATAGATCCGCGATAGCTTTTCCAAGCTTGTCTGATTAGGAGATGTAACTGCTCCAGTCCCTTATTCAAGGGAAAAGGGGATCCGGGTGATTCCTCAACTTCACCTATCTTCTTTTTGTGCCTTCCCATGAGCGAACCAGCTGCTCGGCTATCGGGTGTGGCGCCCCGTTCCTCCTTTTCGAGGAGGAGCGGCTAAGAAACACAAGATGGTATCATTCGATCGGGATAGATTCAAATAAGAACTCGTCCTCGTTATGGATTTGCTTCTTCAGAATCGATTCCCATATTCAGTGGACCGTGCCCCCGGGATCGACTTAGCGGCAGATTCAGGAGGGACCTCTCCGCTGTTATCTTTGTTGCCTCGGATTTCGATGTCGCTTGTTGCTTTCGTGTTTTGAGTTGGTTTTCGGATTTGCTTGGGTTTTCTTGAACGGTTTCGATAGATTTTATTATTTTCGTTCATTATACTGCACTTCAATTCTGAGATTGGAAAGAGAGGAAGAGGTATTGATTGAGCTGTTCGTGCAGTGCAGGTGAACGAGCAGTAGGCGACTTACGAGCAGAGTCTTGAAGCGCCTCTTTCCTTCTCCCTTCCAACCAACTAAGTGAGTGGCTACCATCCTGATTAGCTTGCCCTGCTTCCAAGCTTCACATCCTAAAATCCTTGCATCCTTGTTTGTCCCGATCAAACGATACCAAGTAATAACTAAAAGACTACAAGATAAAAAGGGAATAGACTTGGATATTATGCTTGTCAATCAAACCTATGAACTGTTATCTTATTGTATGCTAGTTCGTTGCAAATGTTCTGTAAATCGTGTTAAGTATGGAACATATCTTGTATACAAATAATTGTTCAGGGAGGCTATGCAAAATGAATCATGCAATACTGCTTGCCTTGTACTCGTGTTGCCTCAACTGCATGAATTGTTAACTTAGTAAACATATTGTTCGATCACGGACAACTTGTGCACAAGGTCATTGGTTCCTGCGGACGGTCGCTGGGGTACTGGCACTGATCCAGTCCGGACGGAACTCTATTGTATAGTCCATTGTGCTGGACGGGATGGCATGTAGCGCTCCTTGTACTTTCGCTGTATACCATTCCCGCCAGTGACTAGTGTCCATTATGGCATCACGCCAGTGATCCTTGTATATTTAAACCTGTTGCAAACTAACTTGTGTCTTCGTGGCAGGGAAGGCATGGTAAGTATTGTGCAGGTGGTTCAGACGGACAGGTAAAAGCCACCAAACGGTGGCGAGTTTATTTCAGTATTATACATATATATACTGTTGCTTGTAAATGAACTAAGGCAAGATAGAAAGACAACAAATAAATATGCATGCTTCATTAAAACAACGTGTTGATTGGTATAGTTGGGTTTAGCTTGCCTTTACCAGTATGTTTCGACATACTGACCCTCGTTGAAACAGGTGCTCCGCACTAAGGCGAACCGAGCGAGGAGCCGAAGTCGTCTTCCCGATCCAGTCCAGCTGTAGGCGCATCCTCTGATCGCGCCGCATTTTGAAGTACTCGAAGAGAAGGAGCTAGAACCCAAGCAAGAATGCAGCTCCGTGGAAAAGCTATCATTCCGTCCGGAGGTCCTTATCATTTTGAAGTTTAGTAAAGGAATGTAATGTACATGACTGCTATCTCATTTTGAGTCAACACTTTTGTAAGCCTGTGCGGCAAATTAGCTGACTCGTTCAAGAGTTTGTAATATATGTTCATTATCAATAAAGAGAAACTTTTTCATGTTTCAATCTGTGCTTCAATTTATCTGTGTACTCTGAATATGTGCTCGTTATGCAAAATACTCCAGCCTTGTGCGGGCGCAACCCCAGGCCCGCACGGCAGTCACGATTCGAGGGACGCCCCAACGATTCCACGAAATCGGGTCGTGACATAGTGGTATCAGAGCACAGATTTGAAGTTCCTTAGACTCTCATACTGGAAAAGTTCCTTTAACGATCAATCCATGTTCGAACTCTTGAACTCGCTAGGCCAAAATAAGATACGTTCATGCAATAAGTCCATAATACATTATGATCCTAATGTAATTTACCTTCTTTTGAAGGAATGGCACCAGCGCAATCCTCAGCGCTAGCACCGGACGAAACGCAAGGCCAATGAAGTAGTTTGGGCACTTCGGGAAGTTCAGGGAGCCAGCGAGCCGTGCCAAGCATCGATCCCATCCAGCAAATGTTGCGGATGTTGGAGGCAAACCAACAAAGGGACGAGGCTCGCTACGAACGGGCCGAGAAACAGGCGAAGGAGAGTCAGCTCAAGTTTCAAGACAATATAGAAGCTCGATTCTCAGTCCAACAGAAGCAGGTAGATGCCCTGTAACAGATTGTTCAGACTTTGGCTTCCAACCATTCCGCGGCAACAACAGCGACTCTGGTGGAACAGTCCGTGCTTGAAGTTGAGATGCCGCAAATTCCAAGGACGAGGGAAGTGACTGCCTTCGACTTTGGCCACTTCAAGAAAGTCTACAACACTCCATTCAACGGGACTGAGGACCCAATCGTGGCTCTAGATTGGTTTGCCGAACTTGAAGACCACTTTGCTCTGCTAGAGGTCCCCGAAGAGAAGCGCATCGTATGCGCGCAAATACAGCTCCGTCTCAACGCGCACGATTGGTGGGACGTGCATCGACGATCTCTTCAATTTAACCATGGAGAGGAGGCGATCTCGTGGATGACTTTTTGTGTCGCGTTTGAAGAGGAGTTTATACCCCCTCCAGTACGACGTCAGATGGAGAACGAGTTTGTGCAACTGAGGCAAGGCAGCATGACAGTCAAACAGTATTCTGTCGAATTCAACCGACTCTCCAAATTCGCTATCGCCTATTTACCTGAAGTAGCGAGTCGAGCCAGAAGGTTTGAAGGTGGTCTACGCCCTGCCATTCATGCGCACGTGGTCGTTCATCAGTATCGGACAATGCAGGAAGTCATGAATCATGCTTTATCTCTTGAACCACAGTATCCTCACGTTTCTACCGGCGTTGTGCATACCTACAATCACAAACGCCAACGCAACGATAGAGGAAACACCGCTGCAAAGTGCCCTAACAACGGTGGTCCACAGAGAGGGAAACCAGGGCAGCTATGTTACTTTTGTAGGAAGCCGGGGCACACGAAGGATAATTATCGTCTGAAACTTGGGTTATATCTAGCCTATGGTGAATCAAACCATGCAATTCGTGATTGTCCGCTGAGTCATGATCGTCATTCCCAACGAAATAATCCCTAACGGTAGGTTCTATTCCTAAGTTTCGAGGATAAAACTTCTAATTAGTTGGGTAGGATGTGGCACCCCGTTCCTCCTTTTCGAGGAGCGCGGCTAAGAAACACACGATGGTATCGTTCGATCGGGATAGATTGAAACAAGAACTCGTCCTCGTTATGGATTTGCTTCTTCGGAATCGATTCTCATATTCAGTGGACCGTGCCCCCGGGATCGACTTAGCGACAGATTCAGGAGGGACCTCTCCGCTGTTATCTTTGTTGCCTCAGATTTCAATGTCGCTTGTTGCTTTCGTGTTTTGAGTTGATTTTTGGATTTGCTTGGGTTTTTTTGGACGGGTTTGATGGATTTTATTGTTTTCGTTTATTGTACTGTACTTCAATTCCGAGATTGGAAAGAGAGAAAGAGGTATTGATCGAGCTGTTCGTGCAATGCAGGTGAACGAGTAGTAGGCGGCTTACGAGCGGAGTCTTGAAGCGCCTCTTTCCTTCTCCCTTCCAACCAACTAAGTGAGTGGCTATCATCCCGATTAGCTAGCCCTGCTTCCAAGCTTCACATCCTAAAAACCTTGCATCCTTGTTTGCCCCGATCAAACGATACCAAGTAATAACTAAAAGACTACAAGATAAAAAGGGAATAGAATTGGATATTATGCTTGTCAATCAAACCTGTGAACTGTTATCTTATTGTATGCTAGTTCATTGCAAATATTCTATAAATCGTGTTAAGTATGGAACATATCTTGTATGTAAATAATTGTTCAGGAAGGCTATGCAAAATGAATCATGCAATACTGCTTGTCTTGTACTCGTGTTCTTGTACTCGTGTTGCTTCAACTGCATGAATTGTTAACTTAGTAAACATATTGTTCGATCACGGACAACTTGTGCACAAGGTCATTGGTTCCTGCGGACGGTCGCTGGGGCACTGGCACCGATCCGGTCCGGACGAAACTCTATTGTATAGTCCATTGTGCTGGACGGGGTGGCATGTAGCGCTCCTTGTACTTTTGCTGCATACCATTTCCGCCAGTGACTAGTGTCCATTATGGCATCACGCCAGTAATCCTTGTATATTTAAACCTGTTGCAAACTAACTTGTGTCTTCGTGGCAGGGAAGGCATGATAAGTATTGTGCAGGTGGTTCAGACGGACAGTTAAAAGCCACCGAATGGTGGCGAGTTCATTTCAGTATTATACATATATATACTGTTGCTTGTAAATAAACTAAGGCAAGATAGAAAGACAACAAATAAATATGCATGCTTCATTAAAACAACGTGTTGATTGGTATAGTTGGGTTTAGCTCGCCTTCACCAGTATGTTTCGACATACTGACCCTCGTTGAAACAGGTTCTCCGCACTAAGGCGAACCGAGCGAGGAGCCGAAGTCGTCTTCCCGATCCAGTCCAGCTGTAGGCGCATCCTCTGATCGTGCCACATTTTGAAGTACTCGAAGAGAAGGAGCTAGAACCCAAGCAAGAATGCAGCTCCGTAGAAAAGCTATCATTCTGTCCGGAGGTCCTTATCATTTTGAAGTTTAGTAAAGGGATGTAATGTACAGGACTGCTATCTTATTTTGAGTCAACACTTTTGTAAGCCCGTGCGGCAAATTAGCTAACTCGTTCAAGAGTTTGTAATAGATGTTCATTATCAATAAAGAGAAACTTTTCCATGTTTTAATCTGTGCTTCAATTTATCTGCGTACTCTGAATATGTGCTCGTTATGCAAAATACTCCAGCCTTGTGCGGGCGCAACCCCAGGCCCGCACAGCGGTCACAATTCGGGGGACGCCCCAACGATTCCACGGAATCGGGTCGTGATATCGGAAAGGCTGTGGCGCCCCGTTCCTCCTGTTCGAGGAGCACGACTAAGAAATACAAGACGGTATCGTTCGATCGGGATAGATTGAAACAAGAACTCGTCCTCGTTATGGATTTGTTTCTTCGGAATCGATTCCCTTATTCAGTGGACCGTGCCCCCGGGATCGACTTAGCGGCAGAGTCAGGAGGGACCTCTCCGCTGTTATCTTTTCTTGCCTCAGATTTCGATGTTGCTTGTTGCTTTTGTGCTTTGAGTTGGTTTTGGGATTTGCTTGTTTTTCTTGAACGGTTTCGATGAGTTTCATTATTTTCGTTCATTGCATTGCATTTCAATTTCGAGTATGGAAAGAGAGGAAGAGGTATTGATCGAGCTGTTCCTGATACAGGTGAACGAGCAGTAGGCGGCTTGCGAGCGGAGTCGCGAAGCGCCTCTTTCCTTCTCCCTTCCAACCATTTAAGTGAGTGGCTACCATCCCGATTAGCTAGCCCTGCTTCCAAGTCTTCACATCTAAACTCTTGCATTCTTGTTGCCCCGATCAAACGATACCAAGTAATAACTAAAAGATGTTAAGATAAAAGGGGAATAAACTTGGACTATATTGCTTGTCATTTAACTTGGGAACGGTTACTTACACTGCATGCTTGTTCGTTTGGAATATTCATCATATGCATCAACTGTAGTTAGAATGCATTATCTCCTATGGATTGTGCTATGCATATGGAACACACTTTGCTTTGCCATAGATTGATCTGTGAGCTCTAGCCCTAGTTATAAATTAGAATTCTATGTATGACCAAGCCCCATCTGTTATTTCTTGTAAGACGAAACAAAAAAATATGTAAGTGGAAAGACTATACAAAAACTGTTGTGTATGGAACTTGTATCGTGCTAGAAATTATCTGGAAACGTGCATGAAAGATAGAAAACTTAACGAACGCTTTTGATCACGGACAACTTGTGCACAAGGTTTTGGAGGTTTCGCGGACGGTCGCCGGGGCGCTGGGACCGATCCGATCCGATCCGGACGGAACATATGGAATAGTCAATTGGAATTGAGGAAGGAATCGGCATGTGGCGGGGCTCGCAACCTGCGTCGCATATCATTTTCTATCCTGTGACTATAACTTGTCCCTTTGTGGCATTATGCCAGTGATCTATATCGTATATTTAAACCTGTTGCAAACTAACTTGTGTCTTCGTTGTAGGGAAGGCATGGTAAGTATTGTGCAGGTGGTTCAGACGGACAGGTAAAATCCACCGAACGGTGGCAAGTTTATTTCAGTAAATTCTATATGCTACTTACTTGTAAATAAACTAAGGCAAGATAGAAACCCACAAAATATGCATGCTTTATTAAAACAACGTGTTGATTGGTATAGTTCGGTTAGCTCACCTTCACCAGTATGTTTCGACATGCTGACCCTCGTTGAAACAGGTTCTCCACACTAAGGCGAATCGAGCGAGGAGCCGAAGTCGTCTTCCCGATCTAGTCCAGCTGTTGGCGCATCCTGATCGCGCCCCCTTGAAGCATTTTGAAGAGAGGAGCTTGCAACTGTATTATACACAATGCAGCTCCGTGGCAAAGCTGTCCTCCAGCCCGGAGGTCTTTATCCTTTTTGAAGTTTAGTAAAGGGATGTAATGTACATGACTGCTATCTCATTTTGTGTCAATACTTTTGTAAGCCCGTGCGGTAAATTAGCTGACTCGTTCAAGAGTTTGTAATAGATGTTCATTATCAATACAGAGAACTTTTCCATGTTTCAAATCTGTGTTTCAATTTATCTGCGTACTCTGAATATGTGCTCGTTATGCAAAATACTTAAGCCTTGTGCGGGCGCAACCCCAGGCCCGCACGGCGGTCACGGTTCAGGGGACGCCCCAACGATTCCACGGAATCGGGTCGTGACATAATGGTATCGGAGCATAGATTCAAGTTCCTTAGACTCTCGCACTGAAAAAGTTCCTTTAACGATCAAATTCCTGTGCGAACTCTTGAACTCGCTAGGCCAAAATGAGATACATTCATGCAATAAGTCCATAATACATTATGATCCTAATATAAATTACCTTCTTTTGAAGGAATGGCACCAGCACAATCTGCAGCGCTAGCACCGGACGAAATGCAAGGCCAAGAAAGTAGTTCGGGCACTTCGGGAAGCTCTCGGAGCCAACGAGGCATATCTCAAGTCGATCCGCTTGAGCGAATAATGCTAATGTTAGAAGCACAACGACAAAGAGATGATGCTCGCCAAGCCAAGTTTGAAAGCAATCTAGAGACCCGATTCTCAGTCCAACAGAAGCAGGTAGATGCCCTACAACATATCGTTCAGACTTTGGCTTCCAACCATTCCGCTGTAATAGCAACGACTCTGGTGGAACAGCCCGTGCTTGAAGTAGAGATGCCGCAAATCCCAAGACAGAGGGAAGTGACTACCTTCGACTTTGGCCACTTCAAGAAAGTCTGCAACACCCCATTCAACGGGACTGAGGAACCAATTGTGGCACTAGATTAGTTGGCCGAACTTGAAGACCACTTCGCTCTGCTAGTGGTTTCCGAAGAGAAGCACGTCGCCTGCACGCAACTATAGCTCCGCCTTAACGCGCACGATTGGTGGGACGTGCATCGACGATCTCTCCAATTTGATCACGGAGAGGAGGCGATCTCGTGGACAACTTTTCGTACCGCGTTTGAAGAGGAGTTTATACCCCCTCCAGTACAACGTCAAATGGAGAACGAGTTCGTGTAACTGAGGTAGGGCAGTATGACAGTTAAACAATATTCTGCCGAATTCAACCGACTCTCCAAATTTGCTAGGGCCTATTTACCTGATGTAGCAAGTCGAGCTAGAAGGTTTGAAGGTGGTTTGCGCCCTGCCATCCATACACACATGGTCGTTCATCAGTACAAGACTATGCATGAATTCATGAATCACGCTCTATCACTTGAACCACAGTATCCTCTTGTTGCTGCAGGAGCTGTGCATACATCCAGTCACAAACGCCAAAGCAACGATAGAGGAAATAATGCTGCAAAGCGTCAAAACGACGGTGGTCAGCAGAAAGGGAACCAGGGAAAAGGATTATGCTTCTATTGTAAGAAGCCGGGGCACACAGCGAATAACTGCCACATAAGAAAGGGTCTATGCTTCAACTGTGGAGGTCCAGGCCATATATTTTAAGATTATCCCCTCCCCTCTAAGATTCTTCCTCAACGTAATGTTCCTTAGAGGTAGGCTCTATTCCTAAGTTTCAGGACGAAACTTTCAATTAGTTGGGTAGGATGTGGCGCCCCGTTCCTCCTGTTCGAGGAGCGCGGCTAAGAAACACAAGACGGTATCGTTCGATCGGGATAGATTGAAATAAGAACTCGTCCTCGTTATGGATTTGTTTCTTCGGAATCGATTCCCATATTCAGTGGACCGTGCCCCCGGGATCGACTTAGCGGCAGAGTCAGGAGGGACCTCTCCGCTGTTATCTTTTCTTGCCTCAGATTTTGATGTCGCTTGTTGCTTTTGTGTTTTGAGTTGGTTTTGGGATTTGCTTGTTTTTCTTGAACGATTTCGATGAGTTTCATTATTTTCGTTCATTATACTGCATTTCAATTCCGAGTATAAAAAGAGAGGAAGATGTATTGATCGAGCTGTTCGTGATGCAGGTGAACGAGCAGTAGGCGGCTTGCGAGCGGAGTCATGAAGCGCCTCTTTCCTTCTCCCTTCCAACCATCTAAGTGAGTGGCTACCATCCCGATTAGCTAGCCCTGCTTCCAAGTCTTCACATCTAAACTCTTGTATTCTTGTTGCCCCGATCAAACGATACCAAGTAATTACTAAAAGATGTCAAGATAAAAGGGGAATAGACTTGGACTATATTGCATGTCATTCAACTTGGGAACGATTACTTACACTGCATGCTTGTTCGTTTGGAATATTCATCATATGCATCAACTATAGTTAGAATGCATTATCTCCTATGAATTGTGCTATGCATATGGAACACACTTTGCTTTGCCATAGATTGATCTGAAAGACTATGCAAAAACTGTTGTGTATGGAACTTGTATCGTGCTAGAAATTATCTGGAAACGTGCATGAAAGATGGAAAACTTAACGAACGCTTTTGATCATGGACAACTTGTGCACAAGGTTTTGGAGGTTTTGCGGACGGTCGTTGGGACGCTGGGACCGATCCGATCCGGACGAAACATATGGAATAGTCAATTGGAATTGAGGAAGGAATCGGCATGTGGCGGGGCTCGCAACCTGCATCGCATATCGTTTTCTATCTCGTGAGTATAACTTGTCCCTTTGTGGCATTATGCCAGTGATCTATATCGTATATTTAAACCTGTTGCAAACTAACTTGTGTCTTCGTGGCAGGGAAGGCATGGTAAGTATTGTGCAGGTGGTTCAGACGGACAGGTAAAATCCACCGAACGGTGGCAAGTTTATTTCAGTAAATTCTATATGCTGCTTACTTGTAAATAAAGTAAGGCAAGATAGAAACCCACAAAATATGCATGCTTTATTAAAACAACGTGTTGATTGGTATAGTTCGGTTAGCTCGCCTTCACCAGTATGTTTCGACATGCTGACCCTCGTTGAAACAGGTTCTCCGCACTAAGGCGAACCGAGCGAGAAGCCGAAGTCGTCTTCCCGATCCAGTCCAGCTGTTGGCGCATCCTGATCGCGCCCCCTTGAAGCATTTTGTAGAGAGGAGCTTGCAACTGTATTATACACAATGTAGCTCCGTGGCAAAGCTGTCCTCCAGCCCGGAGGTCTTTATCCTTTTTGAAGTTTAGTAAAGGGATATAATGTACAGGACTGCTATCTCATTTTGTGTCAACACTTTTGTAAGCCCGTGCGGCAAATTAGCTGACTCATTCAAGAGTTTGTAATAGACGTTCATTATCAATAAAGAGAACTTTTCTATGTTTCAAATTTGTGTTTCAATTTATCTGCGTACTCTGAATATGTGCTCGTTATGCAAAATACTTAAGCCTTGTACGGGCGCAACCCCAGGCCCGCACAGTAGTCACGGTTCGGGGGACGCCCCAACGATTCCACAGAATCGGGTCGTGACAAAGGCGAGAGGCAAAAAGGGGCATTTTAGATCAAACAGAGGCCTTATTGGCCAGTCACGTCAGATTGGATTCCTCGACCTATATATGCTTGTGAAAGGGGATGCTGCCATTCGTACGGAGAATCAACAAAGACCATCTCCATCCCATTCTCGGCATTTTTTGTCCTTGCCATGTCTCATTTTTCTCTAGATTGGAGATAAGGAAGTCGATCGTTCTCCTCCATTTCATTGACATCGGTCAGGTCTTTGACCGCTAAATCTATCTTAGCGAGGACGTACTCCCTTTCTACTTTGTTAAGTTATTTTATTGTGATTCGACATAACAAAAACATAATCACGCTCTGTAGGATTTGAACCTACGACATCGGGTTTTGGAGACCCACGTTCTACCGAACTGAACTTAGAGCGCTTTCTTACGACAGGAGAGAAAGCAGTAAAGAAAAGGATGATTTTTGTACCGCATGCTAATTAAACGAACTTGTCCAATTTGAATCAAATTCAAGCTATGCCTTCGTTATTGCCCATAGGATAAGTAATAGGTAGGGATGACAAGATTTGCTTAGATTTTTGACCTCTCGCGCTACCAAGCTACATCCCTATTCAAATTTAACAACGTCATTCATTGTACAAAATTCCTGTCTTGTTTTCCACATCGTTATTTTATCCTCCTTCTATATACAATATCTTTCTCTTGTTATTTTCTCTTTTTGGTCTTCTTATATTTATTGATTATGAAAATTTTAAAAATACTTATCATCCCCGCTCCTACCAACGAACATAGAACGAGGGTTTCCCGATAGAAAGATTTGAATGCGAGAGAGATCCCAATTTCGTGTATCCGGTTAAGCAAGCCATGCCGCCAGCTTCCACCCATTCAAGACGGTCATAATCCGAGTGTTTCATAATTACTGCATGCGCCGCTATTCCGCTGTAACATGCGCTGCGCTCCTCTCTACTCGATCTCTCTCCCCTTTATTATTTTCAAGTTCTACTCCTTTCGCCTATCCTTGAATTTCTTTGCTCGCCGCACGCGCCTTTGATCCATGTCGTACCCAATTCAACCAGGTCTTTCTTTGATTACTGCAGGATCATCGTTTTTGAGTGAACCAGGTCCCTCATCCATCCCACTTTTTATGTTTCGAGCCTTCGTTCTTGCATATAATAATAAGAGGTCCAGGATCGAGTCGTCTGTTCATAGTTTTATTTCGCTTCTTCTATCCCCCATCTCCAAGGGCGGGTAGGCCACAGTTTCTTTTAGACATGGTGCCCTACTTCTATATGTATATATAGGCCACTCGGATTCAACCATGTGCTACAGCATAGACGCCTGCGATCAAATCTTCGATGGTTTGCTGGCCCGGCTCAGACTGCACAGGAGTATCACCAATTATATCCAATCCAGTTGTAGAAAGCATCATCTAATCTTGCATACTCTGGTAAAATTAAATTTTTGACCGATGTGTCGGGTTCATTCTCAATAGCCATACCGAAAAGGAACCAATGCCAACAGAGGAGTTACGGGCGAGCAAGGAAACCCTATGGCTAAGAAGACTGCGACCGTGAAGGGAGGGATGAGCCCGAATGCCCATTGGAGGATATCCTTTGGGTCTTAGTCCAATAGAACCGACGGGATAGAATGAATCGTCTATTTTATATGGTTAAAATGGGGCCGAAAGGTTTGACGCACGTTCCTAGCTTTGCCGGAAATACACTGGACCTGCTCAATCCAGGAAGTTCAGAAGGTAGGAGGTAAGGAGAAAGGAGAGCATTTGAACTCATTCTAGTGCACATCGGCTAGAGGCCGTGGACCGCTGAAAGACAGGTCGGTGAGCCCCAACAGTCGTCTTCGATGAAAGGGAGGAAGACATAGTCTAAAGGGAGACCTCACCGCTCCGTGGGCGACCTAACGGTCGCCTGCTACTGTGAAGGATTTCCCTATTGCGTCTTTTCTATTGCTCGCTTGGATTTCTGTTCTGAACCCGAACAAACCTCCCTGTCTTGTTTTCCATATCGTTATTTTATCCTCCATCTATATACAATATCTTTCTCTTATTATTTTCTCTTTTTGGTCTTCTTATATTTATTGATTATGAAAATTTCAAAAATACTCATCATCCCTGCTCCTACCAACGAATATAGAACGAGGGTTTCCCGATAAAAATATTTGCATGCGAGAGAGATCCTAATTTTGTGTATCCAGTTAAGCAAGCCCTGCCGCCCGCTTCCACCAATTCAAGAAGGTCCTGATCCTAGTGTTTCATAATTATTGCATGTACGACTATTCTGTTGTAACATGTGTTGCGCTCCTCTATACTTAATCTCTGCTCCCCTTCCTTATTTTCAAGTTCCACTCCTTTCGCCTATCCTTGACTTTCTTTGCTCGCCGTACGCGCGTTTGATCCATGTCGTTCCCAGTTCAGCCAGGTATTTCTTTGATTACTGCAGGGTCATCGTTTTTGAGTGAACCAGGTCCCTCATACATCCTACTTTTTATGTTTTTGAGTGAACCAAGTCCCTCATACATAGAATAGTTTATATCAGGTATAGTAATTTACAGAAATATGCAACACTCGACGGCGTGTTGGAAGTGTTCCCCTCATGACCCAAATCTATCAGGTGTCGCTAGGATACCGGGATTACATATAGCAAGAAAATATATCTAGATGCTTCTAATACATTATTCTAGTTATTATCCTAAGAAATTATTAAGAATTTCTGACCGTGGTGCTTAGGAATTTGCCTTAGACATGATGCAGGACATGACATGAGCTTGACAAGTACATTTAGGACAAGAGCAAGCAAATCAACCACGGGATTTATCTTATCAATTCAAGCATTACATTTCAGAAAAATTCTAGCATGTCTGGAGTGTGCTTCGTCGGGCAACTATAAGGAGTATAGGTAAATGTCAGGTTAACTCGATACGACGAGCTATTATCAAGAATATCGGGGCAAGTCTGGTATTGGTAGTTCAAGATTAACAGGGCCAATACAATCCATGTTCAAGACATTCCAGATTCTGGCAGGTTGTCACAATCAGGTTATAAGCAGTTTAGAGAAAGATTGCATGCATAGGAATCAAGCATAATAGGCTAAACAAGAAAATATATTAAAAGAAGTTAAAATACTACAAGTGTCATGGGAGCATTAGATAAACAATGCACATGGAAATGGCAGCATGGAAGAGCTGGCCGCATGGGAGAGCTGGCCGCATGGGAGATGCAAAGTCAACTCCTATGGACAAGGTGAGTGACAGGCAATAAATGTAAGGTCAGGGAAGTGACTGATGTGACTGGCCGTGTCAGAGAAGTGAACGATGGGACTGGTCAAGACAGGGAGTCAGAAGGAAAAGACAAAATTACGAAAAGTCGTGCCAAGGTCGGTTCAGTCATGTGCTCAATCAAGGAAGAGGCGCATGAGTCTTTGGCCGCATAGATACCTTTATGCACCTAGTGAGTCAACACAAAGAGTTTCTGCCACTTAGCTTTTTCAAGCACTTTGTTTCAAAAACTCAAGTGTGAATTCAGTCATGTGCCCAACAATTTAGGCACATGCTGCAAGGATATGCGGCAAAGAGTTTGTGCCGCATGGCACTCTCTGCCGCATAGGTGCTGAGCGCATGAAGTCTCATCGTCCTAAAAATATTAGGTCTTCCATGGAAAAGTTCCAAGTCTGAAAACTTGTATTCTCCATAAAATCCTCATTTCAAGTCCGAATACAGCAAAGTAAAGTTCTAAAACACTAGAAATTTAATGCTCAGCAACATGGAACTACTAGTTTTCGAAAACAACAAGTTTTACTATATCAAAACCAAGTAAACTCATAGAAGCTACAAACTAGAAACTTAGATCTACTCCAGCCAAGGCATCAAAACCAAAAATACTAAGAAGTAAACATGTAGAGAAACTCATAGTGAACAATATAAAGCAATAAAATGCAAGGAGACTAAATAAATACAATATAGCAAGTTCTTCCTCATTGGCAAGATTCACTTGCCTAAATCCAGTACTAAACTACTACCACGACTACCCAAGGTAAGCTCACAGCTAGGGCTAGGGTTTGGCCAAGGATAGGAGAGGGAGAAGAAAATAAAGAAAGAAAAGAAAATGAAGATGAATGGGGAGGAGAGAGAGAAAGGGAAGCCTATATATATCAAATGGTGACTAGCATTATACACAATTCTAGAAATTACATGAAAGCAGCTAAAAAATTTCATAAATTATACGGAAAGCAATATACAACTATAACACACATATGCCAGATAAAATATAATAATACTAAAATAGTGAGACATGTCTCACAATACCTCACCTTATATGAATTATAGCTCATCCCATATCTCACGTAGGGTGTAGCCTAACCATATTACATGTCTCATAGCCTGTTATATATGATTAGCCTGACTCTTACTTGCATCATAGCTAACTAGATGGTTAGCCTGACCTCACATATATCATTGCTAATCATATATAACAAGCCTGATTTAGTCCCAAGCCGATCACATAGCAAACTAATATTTCAAGGCACTTAGCCAATATTTATATTCCTCTATTTCCAGTTCATACATTGTTAATATTTATATCTTCTGCTTTTCTCTACTTTCCATGTATTTTTGATATGATAATTGACGCTCTAGCTTTCCTTACATTCTAGTATTTTATTCTTTCATGTATATTCCTTACTCACTGCTTTATAGTTTTTATCATTATAATTGAAATTATTGTGAGTGTTTGTACTTCGCTCCAATCCTGACTGGATAACATTTTTTAAATGATCTCAAGGAATTTTGTCCACTTATTATGGACCAGGAGTAGACGATAGGTATATTCTGGAGCCTCAGGAGGAGCCACTTCCCATAGAAGAGACACAAGTAGTGACTTAGCTAGTTAAATTATATTATACTGGATATGTCTTCTTCCTTGATACATTGAGTTGTTATTATTTCTGAGATTTATTTTGAGATTGAGTTATCTAGACTCTTAGACTTATTGTTATTGTGTGAGATGCTTATCTCTAAACTTATGTGTTCGAACTCCTTTATAATATTTTCATATCTTTATCGTGCCATTCATCTTCCAATAGATATTATTGTGATTGAGTATTGGTTGTGACATTATATTTATATTCATCTTGTCCTCCTTATGGAGTTGAGATCATTGACATGTTATATATTATTGTGAGATGTGTTAGTTTATATTGTGACCTAGACATCGTTCTACCGCCGATGCTGAGGCATAGGCTGGACGTACCCACGACTCATGCCTAATTTTCGGTTACGATCGTGACAAGTGGTGTGCATATACGGTCAACAATTATCTATATCCATCCGTAATGATCCAAGAACATCAGAGGGCATCTTTATATCTCATAAAATACTATAGTTCTGTCTGGAGACTATGGTATACCAATATGGTTGTCCCATATACATAGTAGCTATCCTCCCCCATAATCCTCCACTAACCGGGTCATATCCAGTTTTGTAACTGCTTGAGTTTTTAATACAGTAATCATAACAGTTATGTTCTCTATCCGTCACACGTTCCTTATATATCGGTAAAAATTCGAGTACTTAGTACATATCCCTATCAAGATATCTCAATCGCGTGATGTGGATGTCATGGCCAAGGAAGATATAAGTATATCCCCCAATCATAAGGTAGTCTCCTAAAACTAGATCGACATGCCTAAAATAAGTACAAGACACGAGAATGGCTAATCCAGTCGCTTGCACCCAAGTATAGCTTGGACGTGTAGTTATATATTCTAATATAGTATCTGTCACGGTCCGATCTCCCGCAGGATCGCCAGTCCTCGTTAGGCGCGAATCACCGCACCAGCGCTCCCGCAGGATGATCGTTCCCATCAGGACATGATGACGCGCGAGCACAAGCAGCGCTCGCACAAGGCTATGATCCGAATAGGCAAAGAAATAACTAAGCCACAGAGACGCACAAATTGTCCGAATGCAGTAGAGTAAGAAACTGAACAGGTGATAGAAATAAAAATAAGCTCTTTATTGATAATCAAGAAATATTGTAAGCGATGATAGGCCGAGATTACAAGTCACTCAAGCTCTCTCTCTCTCTCTCTCTCTTTCTCTCTCTCTCTCTCTCTCTCAAAACAATAAAAGCGTGCGAAGCAACTTATAACATGGGAAGATAACATAGGCAATATTCTAATATATATTGTCTTGTATATGTGCTTCAGCTCCGGACGCAACACTCCAAGGCTCCAGAGTGAACTCCATGCCTTAGCGCGCATGAGGAGATACTCCGCACCGAACGAGGTTTTCCTACACCATGCAAGCAAGCTGGTGGGTTATCAGTACATGGATGCACTGGTAGGGATGCTTCTCGCCCGCTTATGAATCAAAAAATATTATATAAGTTACATGCACCATCTATTTAGTTGTCTTTATAGTCTTTCCTTAGGATCAGTTTTATGGCATAAGATACAAAGCCTAACTCGTGTGGCAGTGTGCCGTGCGATATAAGAGTAATACGGTAAAACTTACCAACTTACCATTCGTGCTTCCCTGTCCAAAGATAAAACCAAGTTAACCAGCACGAGTATGTATATATAATAAAGCCAAGAATCGCATAAGCAAACACAAGTGTTATGAGCATGTTTTTGACTTAGGTGAACGAGTTACTCAGTTTCTCAAAGGTGTTATACTCAGGTTGATTCAGATGAGTTATACTCATATTCAGGCATGTTACTCAGGTTGTTCAAGTACTTTATACTCTGATTCAGGTTTAGGTGTGTTACAAATTACCTGTTTTAATGTAATGAACTTGCACACGGATTGCCGCAACCGAACCCGACTTAATCTATATGAACATGAGGTCACTAGCATAGCCATAAAGGACAAGTTAGAGTCACATGACGGTTAAATATGCGAGGTAAGAATTGTTGCACGCCATCTTCGCCCGAGACGAGAATGGGGTGCAACGTCAGGGTCAAGGGCGTTACACTCAACACAAGAAACATGGGGTGTTACACTCCATCCGTCCACTAACATGCGACTACCATGACAGGGGTAGACGAGAACCAAGTGTAGGATGCTCTACCAAGGCCCCGAATACCGATATTGTGCCCTATCAAATTGGAGTATAGGCATCCAATTACCATTTTGGTTGCACAATATATTTGATTCCTCCCGGGCCGGCATGATCCAGTGCCCCGGTGATCGTCCGATGAATCCATGAAATACAAGCATTACCTCGTGCATGAGTTGTCCGTGACCATGCAAGTCTCTTTTCTTGTTCTTGTTCACTTATCATTTTACTTCTTGTTCTTAAGCGGCGATGGTGCTAGCGCAACACGAACTCGCTACGAGCCAACCCGAACGGCGATGGTGGTAGCTCGGCATGAGCCCGCTACGAGCCACCTCAGACGACGATGGTGGTAGTGTGGCACGAGCCCGCTACAAGCCACCCCGGACAATTCTTGTTCTTTCTTACTTATCAATATAGTTCAGTCCTTTTACTTGATACTTCTAATCTTTTATTATGTAGTTTCCGGTACAAAAATTGCATTGGCGACCTCATGGTCCCGAAGTATTTCCATGTTTTCATTACTTGGCTTACTAACGACTATTTTGTACTCTTCTTGCCTTAAGTTAGTGAACCATATTTTATGAAGTGTATTGAATCGTGGCATAATTCTTTATGTCGAGCATTGAAACGAGATGGGCGAGTACTAGTTAACACGTAAATCAGACAAGCATTGAAATAGTAGAAACATAAGCCTTTACACTAGCGCGAGTCTAAAGGGTTAGTGCGAGGATTGAAACCATGCGGAGGCATGTAAAGCGGCATATTTCAAAATCTATCAAGTTACTTCTTTTTCATGTTCTAGACAAGCAATACAAGATGAGATTATTTCCTTGGCTAAGTGCATTATATTCTTTATTAGCATGCAAGGGGTGATTTTCCTAACAACTAGCACATATCGTCTATATTTTTTATGTGTGCTGGCTAAGCAAAGACAGGTTCATCGTAGCCACTTACCTTAGCGATGATTCATATCGGTCGAGCGATACTCCGAGCATGTCTTTTAAAGTCTAAGTCTGAACTCCTGAAGGGCCAAGTCTGAATTTCTTTGCCTCAAGCGAGTCTTCTCGTCGAGCTAGGTGGGACATGTCGTTGTACTTTTGTCATTTAAATCGACTCCCTACATTGACGCAGAGCGGGTCGTTATATTATACACCACTAAGAATAAGTCTCATCCTCAAGACTTCCTGAGCGCAAACCATTCTATCGCACACTAACGAATCTAACTTAAACATCTTACTTCGTATCCTTAGACTCGTTCAAACACAACTTTCAACTCGTTTCTCATTCCGTGTTGCATGTGTGCTGGGTCTGTCTCAATGTATGACTCTATCATTTAATTCAAACTCTGATTTGGTCTCTAGTGCGCCTTAGCGCGGAACTTATATCTCTTAATGCGGGGTACGTTATAATCCACCGTACACGAAGGTCTTAGGCTAGGGCCAACTTATACAAATCGTTATACTCGTCCATGTGCATTTGAACATCATCACCTGTAGTTGCATTCGAGTTCAACATATCACTGAGTCTGAATCGTACACATATTCAAGGCGTCCCCCAAATATATGCATTTAAACCAAACTTAGTGAAAGCGAAGTCGGACAAGCTACTAGTGAATGATTTCTTCGAGCAACATTATTCCGTTCCCAAGTATTTTTGTGTTACGAAACCACGATGTTACCTCTTAGCGGGGTCAATCAAAATCTATGCCAATCTAAGTCCAACTAAAAATAAAACATTTGCACTACCATTGTGCACGATTTATCCAATCTATCTACTAAGTGTCCAATTCCTATCACCCATTTCGTTCGTGTCAAACATAGCACATACTTACCATTCCAAGCCTAACTCTAGGTCTTGTTGCCCTAGTTTTATGGCTTGCCTAAGCAAAACTCTAAATTTGGTCATACAAGTTCTTTCACTCGACGTATGGTCGTCTGCCTAACCGCTAGGTCAGCTCACAAGGTCATAGGTACAGTTCATGCTTATGACTCATCATGCAAATTCATTGTACAATGATTGTCCCAATTTCTAAGGTCAAACCATTGTTCATTTGTACGGGGTATTCTATCCAAGCTTGCTTCACTCAGATTTCTAAACATCGAGCAGTGATCATCTTACTTGCATCACACGTATTCATTGCACAGGGTCCGAGTCCGTTTCAATAAAGCAGTTCCTAAGACACGTTTGTTCAGACGAATCCATGATATACCATGTTGTACGTCAAACCTAGCAATTCGCATAGTCTATCTCCTCAAATATATTTGATAGAATCTACCTATCCATTCTTTCCTTAGTCTAAACCACCAAGTCACGATTTAATTTCCAAATCTTTGATCCAACATAACTCTAAGTCGTTCTATACAATTTACGTATTCGTTCACAAATCCACCGAGCATGTCTCACTTCACATTCTAGACTAACTCATCCTAGAAACACTTTCAATTTACTTGTATGCTCAAACTCGTCTTATCGCGTTGAACCATAAGTCAAAACGATCCTTCAATTGTCACGCTTTGGTCTTCCGCAAGTTCAATCATCCCCGCTGGACGTAAAATTATCACACCAACGCTCCCGCAGGATAATCATCATAATTCGGACATGACGCATGTGCGAGCATGGAGTTGCGCTCGTACAAGACAAGAACTACCAGAATAACACATATTAGCGACGTACAAACATGTCTCTAATATGTAAACTAACGTCGCTAAAATAATTTGGTGATGTAATTAGCGACATTTTTATGTTGTCACGTATTACATGGTCGTTGACAACAAAAACGTCGCTAGTCGTCATTGTAGTGACATATATTTGCGACGAGAAGACGTTGCAAAATATACAACGATTAGCAACGTGTTATCGTTAAATTAGCGACATAAGCTTGGTTCGTAAAATATCACTATATTAGCAACATTATGAGCGATATTTTGCTACAACAATCCTACATGACAAGTTTTGTCATATCAGCATGTTAGCGACGTGTAGCGACGTACTAGCGACGTCCATGGTACCAAGTAGCGACGTAACTGTACGTCCAAAAATCTCGCAAAACATCTAAATTAAAAAACTGGATGGACTTTATAAAATATTTCCCAACAAAACTCTATCTGTAGTTATAAAATTGCACTTTATATAAATAGACCCAGAGCAACCCTTCGTTGAATTCCCTGAGTTCGCCGACCCCTTCGGTGGAACACTCAACACCGGTAAATTGACATACAATTAATATGAATAATAAACTAAACTCGCATAGAAAGAAATCTACAAAGTTACATTACAATAAATATGTCACAAAAAGTAGATAAATAAATTTAAAATAAGTGTCACATGCGTCTCAGAATGTAATAAAAAGTATGAAATAAATACATCAAAGACCCAATAATGGGTCAATACACACAAACATACTAAATATTTCTAAACAAGGACTACTACTGATCAGGAGGAGCACCGTCGCGCATCTAGGATAGAAGAAACTCATACTGCTCTTGTGAAAGCGTCACCTATGCCGACAGAGGAGGCAGTGATGGAGTCAGTATCGATTTCAGCGGACCAGGATGACATATCTTCTCCAATGCTAGTATTCGAGCACTATATGAATCCATAGCAGATACCACCCTCGAAGTATTCTCCGCCACCGACCGACTCAACAAATCATGCGCCGCATGTATCCTCGCAAGTGAGTCGCTCATGGTCGTATGCGACCATGAGTGACTCGTCAAGCAGGTTAGCAACAAATTCTGTGCTGCATGTCGTATGACTCAGAGTCCTGAGCACCATAAGGCTATGCTCGAGTGAATCAAAACGTGCGGTGATCATCACATCGTCCGTCTGTGGTGCACACTATGGCCGCTCCGTAATCCTCCGTAGCAACTCGTCACGCAGGTCAGCAATCTGACGGTCAACGCTCTCCTGGGCTTGTGTCGACGCCAAGGCTGCAAGAAAAGTACACTGACAGAGGGGGCCCTGGGGGACTATATCACAACAAAGGCACCGTATGATACCATACCATAGTACGTACCCCTCTGAAGATCACCAACGAAGGTCATCCAGAGCTCATCCGCCGACGGAGCGGTAGAGGGCTACGATAAAGTACCAGCCCTTCCTCTGCAGGTGCCCTAGTAGTCGCACGCTCACGTAGTTTAAGATACTCATCCTAGAAAAGTGGTTGCTAACATCTAAGTTACTTATTACTAACTATATAGATATCTATTTTCATATTTTCTAAGTTATATTAAAACTAATACAGGGTAGTAAAACGTACATAGGTCTGCGTGACCTTCTCATCGATAAGCTTTTTGCCCTTTCAATGGGTAGCCAGGAAGATAGTCACCAAGTTGGCGTCCTTACCCCTCTATACCTGTTAAAAATTATATTGTTTGTTATTAAAATTAAATATCTTATCCTACTTTCATTAAAATAATATATATTTAATAGAATACATACTAGACGACAAAAATATTTCGTCATGGGAATCGAGCCACCATACCACTTTCCTGCCTTCGACCTAGCCGCATTTGCCTTCTCCGACCTTTCCTTGTACTTGGGTTCGTCGAATCTCACCTTCAGCGCAGTCCACTTCTCATATGTGATCCAACCCTGGATCGGTTTTCCGGAGTGATCGCGAGCCTTCTGGTCATCTATCGCATCACGGATCAGCTTGGCAGCGACGACAGAAAACTGCTTCTCGATCTTCTCAACCTGGGCTGGTGGATAGAAATAGGTTTTCTACAAGAAGTAAAATAGAGAGCTACATAATATGCATAAATGAATATTGATATTAAAAGTAAATATATTTTTACCTTGAAGTGAGCAAACCAGAATGCCTTCCTATCTTCTGGAGCATCTGAGTAGTTGATCCAAGGCCCACCATAGTTCTGCCTCAGAAAATGCCCCAATGCTCTCTGTGCCGCCGAGGGACGATATCTATACAACGATAATTAAATTCATGAATATATAGATATAATCATTTGAAAAATGATAACTATTTAACTTACTTGCTAGGCCCGTCCCTCCAAATCTCTATACTCGTCTCGTCCGAAGGCGCGCATGGAGGATCGCTCGGATCATGCGCAGATGAAGTCGGCTCAACCTCCTCCATTTGCTCCTCTATCTCCATGGTGCCGTCAGCAGGAGGAAGGCTGGATGGGGGAGTAATCTTAGGCCTAGAACTGCTTGTCCCAAGAGTACTACCACGTACCATCGACGGATTCGGAGATGTGACTGGTCGGTATACTGGAGCACTCTGCGACGAGGATCCGGAACCAGTAGCCTATACTGGAGGAGCACTCCATCTAGAGGATCTACCTCCGAATGATCCGCGTTGTCATGTCATACATGATAGTAACATATGATGATAAAACATAGGCATGATCATAGTCACAACTTAACACCCTAGACTATTTTACAACACAAATATACGTATAACCAAATGTGACACATAGGGTCCCCGCCATACACATATAACCAAATTCAACACAAATACACACATGCAAAACTATTTTGGAAGAAAAGTGTGTCTGTGTTTGTGTTTGTGTCGGTGTATTGTGTCAGCATGTGTATGTCATGTCAGTGTGAGTGTGTCATGTGTATGTATCATATCTCACAGTATTACCACAACTCATCCGCTGATTCTTCAACACCAATTTTGATCTCTTTCGAAAAGAACATACCAGACCAACCCACTGAAATGCAAATAGGGATTAGAAATATGGTCAATATCACGAAGAATAATGAAAGACCGTCTATACCCATATACAAATATTGCATAGTAAATAACTAGTAATGTCACAAGTCTAAATGGATAGTACATTCTATAGTCAAAATGTAATACATGTCACAAGTCCAAATGGATTTATTTTATTTTCAATCATCTTCACAAAATTTATCTTATTCGTCTTCCTCATCCTCCTCTTCCTCCTCATCTTCACTTTTATCTACTTCGTCTTCGTCTTTATCTTCAGATAATTCTACATCTTCTACATTATTAGTCGTGTAATGAGTAACTTCCGTTGAGTCCACATCTACAATGTTTGTTACAAGAGATAGCTCGTCCTCCTGATAAGCTATTTCGTCAATGTCAAAGGTATTTCTAGCTTTAGTCTTGCATACTTCCCACCAATCCTTCTTAACCATTTAAATTTTTTAGAAAATTTCAAATTATATTATTATTTTAATCTAAAATAAAAATTAGTAAAAAATTTATATTGTAATATTTATACATATATTAATTTTTAAATGGTTAAAAAGGAATTGAGATAAATATAAAAGTAAATTTAAACAATAATTTGTTATATTTAAATCTTAAATTGATCATAACTAATTATGATTATAAATGCTATCATAATGTTATAACCACATTTGAATTAAATTATATCTTCATTTTAATAAATCTAGACAGGGTACTACCACCGTCGATGCTACGGCATAGGCTGGACTTAGCCACGTACTCGTATCCCAAAAGTGGGAGCTTGTCGTGACAAGTTTTTTTGGTGGCCCATGTAGGTCAGTTTTTGCAAATTGTGCGAACTCGTGGTAGTACTTACATTAGTTGTACTACTGCGAGTCTGTGACTGATTGATAAGATTTTAGGAGATAAGTGCTCATTCACAACTAGGATTGATCTTTAGGATTGACTAGCACTAAGTATACCGTAGACAGACCCCCTAGTTTTAGATTTTACCTCTTGGGTAGTTAAGGGTGTATTGGATGTGATATGATTTAAAATATGGATTAAGGAATTTTCAATTGATGATGTTATCATAGGATGGTGTGATCAAGGTGGGTAGAGGAAATTTGGTTCTTTGAGGGTTAAATAACTGTCAAATCTCTTGGTGAGAAAATTGTTGGATGATCTATCGATTCATAGGATGATTGATGATAAATAAAATTGAGATAAGAAGTTGGGGTTATATTAAATTTAATTTTTTAAGGGGATTTTCATAGTGGATTTAAGTTTAAATTAAAAGAAGTTTGAAGAATTTAAATTTTGAAAAATTTAAGGAGATTATCATTATATCTATTTGACTACAAAATATAGATTTAAAAATTTTATTTTGAATATTGGAATTAAATGTCAAGTTTTGAGGATTTGATTTAAATTTAGAATTTTGATGATTGAATTTTATTTTAAATTTTGAGAACAATTTTATAGGGTGGGTAGGTCGTAAGCCTACTCTCAAGAATTTTAAATTTTTTAAATTAGATTATTATTTTAATTTAAAATAAAAATTAGTAATTTTTTATTGTAATATTGTATACATATATTAATTTTTAAATGGTTAAGAAGGAATTAAGATAAATACAAAAGTAAATTTAGACAATAATTTAATCTATTTAAATCTTAAATTGCTCCTAACTAATTATGATTATAAATGCTATCATAATCTTATAACCATATTTGAATCAAATCATATCTCCATTTAAATAAATCAAGAAATCCTTACGATTAGTAAATTTCTAAGTACACTAATCCCATTAGAATCATCTCCCTAATTATTTAAACATTTTCTTATTTGAACTAATCCTAATCATATCCAAATTAACTAATCCTAAGTATATTTAAATTAAGTAGTTTCTACCCATTACCTATACCTACTGAACTTATGAAATAAACTCATCTTTCATTTTTTTTCTCATGGTTGGATCCACAGTACTAGTTGGGGGGTGGGGCAGGAAAATTGCTAGCGAAAAATGTGATCAAATACCTATCGTACAAGTGTAGACATTGATAGTGTTAATTATACACCTCACGTATGATTAGCCATGCCATGTAGCTATCGAACATGTTCCCAAGCCGATGTTGCACCTCTTTCTTTTCATTACATATATGCACTGGCTGTACCATATTGCATATATTGCCTGTCTCTTTATTTTGCCATTGCATTTATTTATTGTCTTCTCTCAGTATATAACATCATCTATTTATTGTTTTATAGTCCTTATCAATTAACTGGAACTGTTATTTGGGTTGTACTTTGCTCCATCCTGACTGGAAATATTTTTCCAGACTGCGCCTTAGAGGATTGTTGTCCGACATTTTATGGACCGCAGGGAGAGTAGCTGCAGCCTTGGACTTGGTAGCACAGGTATGATTCTCGGGAGGTCTAGCCGGGATCACTAGTTATTTAGTTAGTTTCCTTTAGCGTATTTTTGGTACCAAATTTGTCTTCGACATATTTTGTTGAGACTTGGATATTATTGTTGAGTTAGATTATTTCTATTTAGACTTGTGTTGCATTTTGATTATTTATTTCTTCGATATCTTATCGTGCTGTAGTTGTGTGATTGAGTATATTGTTCATATTATATTGTGATATCCGTGTCTCCTTATGGAGTTGGATGCTCGTGTGAGATTGTTTAGATAGTGTTATAACCTAGACAGTGTTCTACCGCCGATGCTGCGGCGTAGGCTGGACGTACCCACGTACTCGTGCCCCAAAATCCGGGTGCGGGTCGTGACACCCTTCATAACCCAAATACAACATATGCCTAGCCAAAATTACTGATATCACTATCGCCGTCTTCGGTGCAGCGCTGCACGAATAGTAGAAGTTTGCCTCGCCGGGTAGACAAAATACGACTCCTTCTCTGCGCACTCTATTGTTTCATGGCAAGCACCCAACCAGTCCATTCCGAGAATAATATCGTAATCCTTAATGTCTAGAACAATGACATCTAAGGAAAGCTTCCTATCTTTGATGCAAATATAGCAGTCCCTACAGATCGCATTAGCGGACATATCCACTCCCGAAGGGGTACTCACGTAAAGGTTCATATTTAATGAAGTAGAAGCTAATTTATTCTCAATAATAAAATCAGCAGATATAAAACTATGCGTAGCACCTAAATCGAATAAGACTCTAGCGGGCAATTCTTGGAAAAGTAAGGTAATGTCATAACAGTGTCAGAGACAGATGCCTCATCCTGAGTCAATGCATAGACTCGGCCTTGGGCACCCTGGCGTTGTGGGTTCACTAGTACAACATTGGCGCCGTGTGCTGGAGGCCCCTTATTTTGGTTCCTGTTGTTCTGGTTTGGTTGCTGTCGGACGATCAGCCTGGGATCTCGACAGTCAAATGCTTTATGGTCCAAACGACCACTTTTGAAACATCCAATGACTCGGCACTCATTCATTCGATACCCCATCTTGCCGCACCTATGGCAGTATGGTCCCTGAGGTGGACCCCTGTGCTCAGATGTGTGCGGACGCTTCGGTGCACCAGACCCTCCCGTTTCATGAGGTCGCTTGTTAAAATTGGTACGGGGAGTCTGCACATTAACCTTTTATGAATTGTGCCCAAAGATTCGTTCGCTATTTAGGGCCGCTTCATAACATTCCTGGTAGGTCTGGTACTTCTGATTTATGACATCCGTACGCAGGTCATCATTCAAACTCTTCTAAAAATGGTAGCACCACGCTTGCTGGCTAGGCAAGAAGTGTCCCATAAACTTGGCAAGTATAGCGAACACTGAATCATAGTCATCAATAAACATACTTCCTTGTACCAAATTGCTGAAGTCATCTTCCTTTTGTTGCTGCACGGCCCATATGATATATTGTTCAATAAAGGCAGATTTGAACATCTCCCAGGTGATCTTGCAGTTGGGATTGGCATCATAAATTTCTTGCTGTGCCTTCCCACCAATCATGCATCCGTAGTTCCAGTTGCACTGATGCACAAGCCAATCATTTGGACCCCTTAATGCCAACCAGGTTAAAGAGTCCCTCTAGTTTTGCAATCCATCCCATCACCACGTCCGGTTCTGCTCGTCCGTTGAACGTTGGTGGGTATATTTTGGTGAACTCCGTCGCTCTGCAGGTATTCCTAGCGGGGGGCTGCATTTCCTCAGATTCATCTTTTACCACCACAATCGGCGGCATGACAGGCGTCACCGTGGCTCCTCCGTTGCTGGGTACCAAAGATACGATCAATTGTATTATGGTATCCATCTGCTTCTATTGAGCAGTGAACTGCGCATGAATTTATGCCTGTTGAGTGGCAGCTTGTTGTTGCTGTACCTCCATTAGATGTATGATCCATTCGGTTATATCGATTGAACCTGCTCCTCCGGATTCTCCAAAACTTGCCGGATCGCTTTTGATGGGCTGAGAACTGCTTGCAGCGGCAGTATTTTTCTTAGTCATTGCTACAAAAGAGAATAGCTTGTCAACACTCCAAAAATGATAAATCCTTATCTATGGCTCATTGTATAGGGTGATTCATCTCATGCAGCGGACTCCGAATGCAACTCAATCTAGAGGCACATCAAACTCCTAGAATATCTTTTTGAAAACCCAAGAAAGTAAAATCGTGCTCTAATACCAATATGTCATGCCCCGATCCCGAAAGGGTCAATCTTTCTCGCTGGATCTTTTACGGAATCGATCGTCCTCGCTGGAGCGTGATGCCGTATTAGCCTGGAGTTGCGCTCGCACAAGGCAAGAACGTGCAGTGATAGGAACCCATATGAAAACACAAGTTAGAAAACACATTCACAAATAGTTGTACAAAAATATAGGAAGAAACATGCTTTTTATTGATAATTCAGAGTAATTTATATAGAGTTTACATTTGATGTGCCTCTCGGCTACTTGGTTTGCATTGTAAAAGAAAAATTCAAAAGGCAGGGCGCGTTCTATCATATAGTCCTCGTCGTTCATACATTACGCCCTTGTATAGGTTAAAAATCTACGCCTCCAAAATGAACTGACTTCAACTATACTTCAGAATAAAAAGAGCTTCTAACGCCTTCTCGTCTATCCACTAGCGTTGCACCGCCTAAGTGCCTGAAATAGTTGCCCACAACGTGGGTCAGTACTCAGCTGTACTAGTGAGCGGGATGAACCCACTCGCCTAAATCAACACTTGCTTATTAAGGGCGAGCATGCATTAAGATGATCTTTCTATAGAGAACAAAGTGAATTCAGTTCATATCAGTTGCATATTTTTAGAGGAACGAAAATAACATTGAATCCATCAAGTACATCGATTGTTTAGTCAACCGATGTACGCCTTCCCTGCAACGAAACACAAGTATACTTACCATATGCACATGACAATAAATTAGCATGTGTTCTATTCTATGCGATCATTGGTATGATCGACACCATGGGGACTTATCCAAAGCATATCTGCACGTCCTGTCAGCCCGGGTAGCAAGCCCTGCTAAAGGTCCCGCAATGCATCGCGACTAGAACGATCAAATATTCTCCCCAGGTCGTTACGATTCCAGTGCCCCGGAATACCGTTTCGAGGAAATACCAAACCTTGTGCACAAGTTATCCCAGACCATGCAAATACAGGAATAATTCATATATTATACAATACATGAAATGAAACAATAGAAGTAAAGTAGCAATATATATATATATATATATATATATATATATATATATATATATATATATATATATATATATATATATGCAACAATTTATATTTTCTCAAGTCGTGTTCTGATTTTGGTATCCCGTGGGTCTAAACACTATCCGAGGCACCAGGCCGCAACCAATAACCTAATTCCTTTATAATGAAGCTCATGTTTATAAGGTGTTCAAGAATATATAAGTTACTCTACAATTCCCATGTTCCTTTCTTAGTGGCTGTTATGCATTATGGCTAAGGATTTCCTAAACGTTCAATCGGGCATCATCGATTGAACGTTTGAAATATTAGAGATGTGAACGTGAAGATGTAGTAAAGAAGGGTCTGAACCACTCACGGGTTAAGGAAAAGTGCATAAAGAAGGAGTCCCGCCAAGCGATGATCAAACGTCAGTTACGCGGACCTGCAATAGCACGAGCATCGGGTTAGAATTCTTTGTCTATCCTTTCTTTCGAACTTCCCAAGAATCAAAGCTCCAAGCGAGAAAGCCAACAGCGAAAACCAAGCAAATCGAAAGCAACACCAAAATAAAATCCCAAAGCGATACCAAGAAAACCAAGCAACAAAACACGAAAACTATTGGACTTGTTTCATTAGAGGCCTATCCTTGAGTTGGAAAGGATCATCACATTTCGTCCGTGGTAAGAGAATCCCGAAGGTCTAAAATCCAAACTATGACTCAGACAGACTAGCCACAAGCCTAATTATATAGTGCGCATCCATGTCGGATCGGGATTTGAGGCAATACAGTTTACAAATATAGGAGAAATAGTGAGGATTTGATGTGAAAAAGTTGGTGTTTGGTATTTTGTAGGGTAGAAAAGGTGTTGGGCATTTTGTATGATCCTCATGAATGGGTGTGAGGGTTAAGTTGGGGTTAAGTTAAGTCAGTTTTCCCAATTTAAATAAATCTTGTGTCATAGGTGTTCTTAAATAAAATAGGAGTAAATGAGGTCTCAATTAGGAGTGACACAAATGTCATGGATGGTGTAGGCTTGGTGTTAGTCTTGGGCCCTTTAATTGGTTAGGCAAAATGGATTGTGTTTGTGTCCCCAAATCTATGGCAACGACATATGTACAAGGTATATGATTAAAGAATTAATTTTTATGACTGGAAATTTGTGCAATTAAAATAGAGCACAAGGGAGTTTGTTTGTGAGTGACAGAAATGTCCGGTGCCTAGGTTGGCTTGTCAGGTCAAGAGTACAGAATTTTGTTGGAAAGTAAAGGCTATTATTGTGCTCCAGTTATTGAACCAACGGTAAGGTGCACCAAGGTTTTAAATTAAAGAACCAGTCTACAAAATGCAAACTTCTAAACCTTAATCAACATGAAGCTAAACCAAAATTCTCACCATACCAAATCTACCTAAAGTTTTTGGTGAGGGAGTTTACAGATGTTGCTAGCTGGCTACCCGAGTTCCAGCCTAGGTCGACACGGGCCCGGTGCTCTCGGCGGTCGTTCATAGGAACTATACAAACCTTGTGCACAAATTGTCCGCGACGATGCACGTCTCTTTTATTTCTTCGTGTTCACTTATCTTTTTACTTCTTATTTATATACGGCGATGGTGGTAGCTGTAAAACCCCTAATTCTAAAAATTATATTTACCTTTTTAATAAATTAATAATTTAATTATAGTAATTATGAGCTAGATTAGAGGAAATAGAATTTATTTAATTTTTATTTTAGGTGTTTGTGCATTTAGGGAATTTATGGAGCCATTATAATTTTTTTCTAATTTATTCCATGTAGGAGACCCTTTGGACAGTTGCTAGCTTAATGGTATGCACTAATATAAATTCTAGAATTTTCTATGTATATATATATATATATATATATATATATATATATATATACATATATAGTTTAATAGAAAATAAAAGAAATAAGAAAAAGAAAAATAAAAAAGAAAAATAAAAATAAAAAGGAAAAACAAAAACAAAAACAAAAACAAAAACAAATAAAACCTAATGGATACCCTAACCCGTTAGCCTAACCCACTACCCGCTATCCCAAATCTACCTGCACCCGCAATGCAAAAGAGCAGCAGCAACGGCTTAGTAACGACCCCGCGGAAGAACCCCCGCCGCCCATTTTCTCTATATATATTTCCTCTTTCCCATTGAAACCCAAACCCTAACCCTAACCCTAATCATTCTCTTCCACCCCTCGATACCAGAGCCACCGAGTCCCAGACCAGAGTCGTCCGTCGCAGACACCCCGTCGATCCTCAGCCACCCGCGCCGCCGCGTGACGTGCACAACCACGACAGTTTTGAACAATAGCGTACCTGTGTTCACGTGTTGTTTCCCGTGCACTCGCTCGACCAAACTCGATTCCGTCTTCACCGGTACGTTCACGACTTAACCCCCTTACATATCTGTATGTTAGTTGACCTCAAACAACGCATAAACCTAGACGAAAATAGCGACCAAGTTGGCAAAAAATGATAACTTTTGGGTATCGCAGAAAACTGCGGTAACTACCTATGTTCACGGATTCGTATCTCCCACTATAGAGATCCTAATCCAGTTTTTCTTTGTGGTATGCAAAGACCACTTGACCTAGTTTATTTTCTGTCAAATACAATAATTTATTAATTGCTGTGTGTTGAATTAAATTAGATAGAAAACCCCAAAAACCTACTTTTTCTTAAATTCCAGAAATTGCGATACGGAGCGCCCCCGCCAAACGGGACCGCTCCGTCGTGTACCAAGTGTACCAAAAGGTGCGCACAGTATACCCGGACGTGTGAGTTTTTGCGAAAACTGATTTGGACGCGTGTGTGCGTCGGAATCAGCCCGTATCCACAGAAAATCCCCCATGTCGCAACTTTTGTAAAAGCCTTGCGCATTTAGTGCACGCTCGTCAGAATGCAAAGAAACTTGCGCCACTGGACTCGTGGTATCGTGCTGGTCCTGTGACCCAATTTTTATGCAATTCTGAGATAGTTGACCAAGTCATCAATTGGTGGGCCCCACGGTTGACTTTTTGGGCAAAATTGTGTTCGGCTCACCAGAATCCACATTTGGACATACCATTGAGTTCGTACTGACTTTTAGAGTTCATTTGACCTATAATTTGTTCCACTTAGAGACTGTTACCCTTGGCACGCTTTTCAGTGCAAGTGGGCCACAAGTGGACCCCACTTTGATCCAAAATTACCGTTTTGCTCCTGTATCCAAATTGGACAAAGGGTAGTGATTTCTAGCTATTTTGCTAATTTTAGAAACGTTGGTGATTTCGATTTCAGCATCCGGAGACGTTTGTTCGGAGCTATTAGTTTCTGATTCCGTGTCGTTGACATTTGGACGCTTACTCCATACAGATTTCTTGACAGGAAAGTATACCTTGCCATTGTACTATAATTTATATTCCATATGTTGCATGCATCTTACTTCTGCTTATTTAGTTCATATATTTTAACTGTTATATAAATTGCTCGTCCAAGGAAACTTGGGTGCAACGACGGTGTCCTCGTGTTCTGTTTTATTTATGTATATGCATTGGACCTACTTTATGAGACCACCCCATTTTCATGAGGCATTTTATGTTTCATTGGCTATGACACAATTCTTACACGAGTGTGAGTCACTTGTAGGACACGGACTTGCGTACTCGGCTGGCCACTGGTACGTATAGGTGGTACGACGGATATGGATAACTGTCGATAGAAACTTTGCATGCTAGTAGACATGGCAGTTATTAGAGGTATTATCGTGTCATGTATATGACATGCTTAGAGCATGGGGTGGGGAGAAAAACAAGTAAGGCATTTGGGCTCCTTTGTACTTTTTTCTTCTGTAACCCGGAAGCTCCGCTGGAGATACGGGCGGTGATGACCCTTATATATTATATATTATCAAGCGGCCTCTGTCGTTCAAAAGACAACATGCTTGTAGGTCCCTGATTCTCCGAGAGAGTCACGCCAATCCCATTTTTAGCCAGATAGTCCACTTGGTGGAAAGTTGTTCTCAAACTGCACTGACTAGATGGTTAGGCGACCCTTGGATGTTTACATTTCTGTACTTTATTGGCATGTTTATATGTATCTTGTTACGTCCCTTTGAGGACCTGGTACCTTTCCAGATATAGATGAGCATGAGTATCCGCAGGAGTATGGACCTAGACCTGTCGCTACTTATCAGACTGAGGAGGTCTTACCTTCGGATTATTTGTGATTCATTGCAGCTATCAGAGATTTTAGTTGCTATTCTTTTAGAGACATTTATCTTATATTGGATTAATTCTCTTATCTCTTTAGTAGTTTTAGTATAGTCGAATTGTAGTGGATTTGTTTTCATCCGACTATCATACTTTGATACTCATTTTGATATTCAGTTATTTATTTCCTTTATCCCTTTATTGTGCTGTGGATGAGATACAGATTGCGTGTGACTTGTTGTGACAGTATATTACCACTGTAGATTGGATATTCATGTAAAGCGTATGTGTGTATATGGTTTCCATATGTTGGAGTTCGTATACATACGACTGGCGTGTTACATATTTCTAGTCCTACGTATTTTGGGACTGGGGCGTGACAGTAGCGCGACACGAGTCCGCTACGAGCCAACCCGAATAATGATGGTGGTAACGCAGCGCTAGCCCGCTACGAGCCACCCGAGCAACGATAGTGGTAGCACGGTACGATCCCACTACGAGCTATCCCGAATGACTTTTGTTCTTCATTACTTATCAGTGTAATTCAGTTCAATTACTTGATACTTGCATTACTTTCTTATCATTTCTTCCACTATCATTATGCAGTCTCCGGTACGGGAAACCGCCTTGGCGACCTTATGGTCCCGAAGCCTTTCCATATTTTTTATTGCTTGGCTCGAAATGACTATTTTGATAGTCTTTCTGTCTCAGGTGAATGAACCATGTTTCATTTTATGCATCCAGATCGTGGTATTATCTAGGTGACGAGAATTTTAAATATATGAGACAGTACAATACAAGGAACATACAAATAGTCTACTTGATCATATCTATGAAGATAGTACGAGGACTGAAACCGTGTCGATAAGACGAGTAGTCTAAACATGTGAAGTAGTGTACTACGAAGAGTATATAATGATCTTCTCGCAGCATTAGCGGAGTGTACTTGCACGAAGCTAAAGTAGCATATGAGGGTCCAAATATGAGCCAAGTTTTATTTTCATGTTCTAACACAAGTAATGCAAGATAAGATTATTTTCTTAGCTAGGTGCGTTGTATTCTTTATTAGAATACAAGGGGTGATTCATCTAGCGACTTGCATGTATCGTCCATATTTTTAAGTGTGCATGCTAAAAAAGGCAGGTTCATCGTATCCACCCACCTTAGCGATGATTCGCCTTAGTCGAGTAAAACTTTGAGTGAGCCTTTGAAAGTCTAAGTCTGAACTCCCGAAGGGCCAAGTCTGAATTCCTTTGCATAAAGTAAGTCTTCTTGCTGAGCAAGGTGGGTCAGGTCGTTACACTTGTGCCGTTTGAATCGGCTATCCGCATGAGCGAAATGGGTCGTTACAACGAGTTGAATTAGAACCCGATTACTTATCAATAAGACTCAATATACTTACTGGTAATAGTATCTTGGGAGTCGATAGAGTTTATTTCTCATGTCGAGTCATAGTGTACGGGCGAGAGTTTCCCACTAGATTGATAGAATTTTCTATATGAAATTATGACGTCGTCTTAGGTATGGATTGGTTGAGTACTCGGTATGCGACAATAGATTACCATAATGACAAGGTTATTTTTCGTATTCCCTGAGAAGAAGAATTTTCATTTTCTAGAGACAAGACGAAGTCTTTACTAGCAACCTTAAGAATGGCAGTAACAGAGGAAGTATAATTGCCCAGAGTCATTAATGAATTCCAGAAGAACTTCCAGGCATGCCACTAGAAAGAGAGATCGAGTTTACCATAGATCTACTTCCAGGAACAACACCAGTATTAGAGAGAGTCCACAGGATGGCACCTTCAGAGTTAGAAGTCTTGTACAAGATGATAGAAGAATTGAGAATCAATGGATTCATTCATGTTAGTGGATTGCCTTGGGATCCCCAATGCTACTTGTAAAAAAGAAGGATGAAATATCATGATTATGTGTGGATTATCGTACTCTCAATGCAGTAACCATCAAGAACAAGTATCCCTTGCCAATGATTGATAACCTGTTCGATCAGCTTAGTAGAGCAACGATATTTTTGAAGATTGATTTGCGGTCGGGATATCATCAGATCAAAGTTAGGGAGCAGGATATACCCAAGACGACGTTCAGATCAAGATATGGACATTGAAAGTTTCTAGTAATGTCCTTTGGAGCAACCAATGCTCCAGCAGTATTTATGGATCTCATGAATCATATTTTTATACCATACTTGGATAAGTTCATGATACTGTTCATTGATAATATCTTAGTGTATATTCAAAGTGAAGCATAGCACGAGCATCATCTTGTCGCAGTTCTTCAAGTACTTAGAGAGCATAAGTTATATGCCCAGTTCAACCAGTGCGAGTTTTGGATTGATCATATTCATACTTAGGGCAAATTATTGCTAACGGAGGAGTTAAAGTGGATCCACAGAAGATAGAAGCCGTTGAGATATGGCCAGTTCCCCAAACGGTTGCCGAAGTTCTTAGTTTCCTAGGATTAATAGGATATTATCGGCACTTCGTATCAGAATTTGCTAGAAATTTTTCACCATTGATGCAACTAACACGAAAAGATGTGCGCTTTGATTGGATAGATGAATGCCAAACCTCTTTCAAGGATCTCAAACAAAAGTTGATCACGACACATATTTTGGCTTTTCCAGATGTAACAGGTGGTTTCACCGTATATTATGATGCGAGGATTGTGATGTGTTCTAATACAACATGACAATGTTATAGCTTATGCGTCTTGGCAGCTTTGTAAGCATGATAAGAATTATTCGACGCATAACTTGGAGTTAGCAGCAGCAGTCTTTACACTCAAACTTTGGAGACATTATCTATATGGAGATCGGGTAAAATTTTATACTGATCACAAGAGTTTGAAGTATGTCTTTACTCAGAAGGATCTCAACATGAGGCGGAGAAGTTGTTTAGAGTTGATGATGAACTATGACCTTGACCTTCAGTATCATCTTGGGAAGGCCAATATCATAGCAGATGCCTTGAGCATGAGAGAAGGAGCCTACTTCTTAATAACGCAACGAAGAATATTAGAAGATCTTTAGGAGATGGACATAGAATTAGTATTTCCTGGCAACGCAACGTTCATGGCTGGTCTGCTAGTTTAGTCTAGTATAGTGGAAAGAATCAAGGTAGCACATCCAACATATGTCAAGCTTCAGTATCTCAGAACAGAGTGTGAGACAGAACGTAGACCATAACTAAGCATTCACAGTGATGGAACTCTCTGTTTTAAGAATCGCTTTGTATACCAAGTGGAGACCTTCGTTGCAAGATTATGGCAGAAGCTCATAGTTCACAGTATTTAGTGCATCCAGGAGGAACATAGATATATAGCGACATTCGTTAGCATTTGTAGTAGAATGGAATGAAGAGAGAAATAACTTGGTTCGTCTCTCAATGTTTGGTCTGTCAACAAGTTAAAGCTGAGCATCAAAGGCCCGCATAACTTTTTTAACCTTTACCAATTCTATAATGGAAGTGGGAGCATATCACCATAGATTTTGTGTCAGGTCTTCCTAGATCACCAGTCGAAAGAGATATTATTTGGGTAATAGTAGATCGTCTCACAAAAGTTGCATACTTTCTTCCATTTAGAATTGGCCAGTCCACAGAACAGTTAGCCGAGATGTACATGAGACAGATTATCAAACTACATGGAGTGCCAGTTAGCATAGTCTTGGATAGAGATTCCAGGTTTACTTCTTATTTTTAGCAAAGTCTTCAGGAGATCTTAGGTTCCTGTCTAAAGTTTAGTATAACCATCCACCCGCAGACAGATGGTCAGTCAGAGCGTACCATCCAGATTCTAGAAGATATGCTTCGTTCATGTACCCTTGACTTTGGTGGTTCGTGGAAGGATCATCTGCACTTGGTCGAATTCTCCTACAACAACAGTTTCCAAGCAAGTATCAAAATGGCATTGTTCGAGGCACCATATGGTTGAAAGTGCAGATCTCCTGTAGCTTGGGATGATACTGGTGAGAGGTAATTGCTTGGTCCTAAAATGATAGCTCAAACAGTTGAAGTAGTCAATCAAGTTCGGTAGCATATAAAGGTAGCTCAAGATCGCTAGTGTCAGTGGGCTGATTCACAACTATGACCTCTTGAGTTTTCTGTCGATGATCATGTATTCCTTTGAATTTTGTCTACCCGAGGAGTCATTAGATTCGGTGTGAAGGGAAAGCTAAGTCCTCGGTACATAGGTTTGTTCGATATTCTCGAGCGAGTAGAAGATGTTTTCTATCGTCTTGCTCTTTTACCGTCGCTTAGTAAGATACATAATATTTTTCATGTATCCCCGTTACGACGGTATATATCGGATATGAGTCATGTCCAGTATCATTCAGAATTGGTTGTTGGTACCAACCTTTCGTATGAGAAAAGACATGTATCCATTTTGGACCGGAGAGAGAAGATTCATAAAAACTGGACTATTCGTTTAGTCCGAGTTGCTTGGGGGCATCACTCACCGGACGAGTCTACTTGGGAGCGCGATGATGATATCCAAGCTAGATACCCGTATTTGTTTGACTCGTGAGGTATATTTGTTCGTATATATTGTACCATGATCTTGTCTTGTGCATTATTGTCTTGTTCTAGGTAGTTCGTATCATATGATTGATATTCTTGCTTTTTTTTACCTGTCCGATCCCTAGAGATACCTTGATAGACCTAGTGCCGTGTTGAAATTTCGAGGACAAATTTTTTTTAAGGAGGTGAGAGTTGTGAGACCCATCTCACTATTATTTTATTATTGTATTTTATCTGATATATGTGTATTATAGCTGTATATTTCTTTCCGTGTAATTAATATAATTTTTTAGCTGATTTTATGTCATTTCTAGAATTCTGTATAGTGCTAGTCACCCTTTGATATATATATATATATATCCCCTTTCCTTTCTCTCTCCTCCTCATTTTTCTTTATTTTCTTCTCTTTCTTCATTTTTTTCTCCCTCTCCTATCCTTGGCCGAACCCTAGCCCTAACCGTGAGCTTTCCTTAGGTAGTAGTGGTATTAGTTTAGTAGTGGGTTTAGGCAAGTGCATCATGCCAATGAGGAAGAACTTGCTATATTGTTAGTCTCCTTGCATTTTATTTCTTTATATTGTCTTCTATGAGTTTCTCTACATGTTTACTTCTTGGTATTTTCGGTTTTGATGCCTTGGTTGCAGTAGATCTAAGTTTCCAGTTTGTAGCTTCCATGGGTTTACTTGGTTTTGATCTAATAAAACTTGTTGTTTTCAAAAACTAGTAGTTCCATGTTGCTGAGCATTAAATTTCTAATATTTTGAACTTTACTTTATTGGATTCAGACTTGAAATGAGGATTTCATGGAGAATACAAGTTTTTAGACTTAGAGCTTTTCCATGGAAGACTTGCTAGTTTTGGGACGATGGGACTTTATGCACCCAGCAACTATGCGATAGAGAGTGCCATGCGGGATAAACTCTTTGCCGCATATCCTTGAGCATGTGCCTAAATTGTTGTGTGCATGATTGAATCCACGCTTGAGTTTTTGAAACAAAGTGCTTAAAAAAGCTAAGTTGCAGAAACTCTTTGTGTTGAATCACTAGGCGCATAAAGGTATCCATGCGGCCAAAGACTCATACGCCTCTTCCATGATTGAGCACATGACTGAACCGACCTTGGTACGACTTTCCATGATTTTATCTTTTCTCTCTAACTCTATATCTTGACCAGTCCTATCAGCCACTTCTCTGACACGACCAGTCACATCAGTCACTTTCCTGACCTTGTATTTATTGCCTGTCACTCATCTTGTCCCGATGAGTGACTTTGCATCTCCCATGCAGCCAGCTCTTCCATGCGGCCATTTTTATTTGCTTGTTTATCTCATGCTCCCATGACAGTTGTAGTAGTTTAACTTCTTTTAATATATTTTCTTGTTTAGCCTATTATGTTTGATTCCTTTGCATGCAATCTTTCTCTAAACTTCTGATCAACCTGATTGTGACAACCTGACAGAACCTAGAATGTCTTGAACATGGATTGTATTGGAACTTTTAATCTTGAACTCCCGATACTAGACTTTTCCTGATATTCTTGATACTAGCTCGTCGTATCGAGTTAACCTGATATATACCAATACTCCTGATAGTGGCTCGACGAAGCACACTCCTAACATGCTAGAATTTTTCTGAACTGTAATGCTTGAATTGATAAGATAAAATCTCGTGGTTGATTTGCTTGCTCTTGTCCTGAATGTACTTGTCAAGCTCATGTCATGTCCTGTCCTGCATCATGTCTAAGGCAAATTCCTGAGCACCATGGTCAGAAATACTTAATAATTGCCCATGATAACAACTAGAATAATGTATTAGAAGCATCTAGAGAGATTTTATGGCTACATGCAATCTCGGTATCCCAGCGACACCTGATGGATTTGGAGCTCTCCGTCGTGAGGGACACACTTCCAGCATGCCGTCGAATATTGCATATTCCTGTAAATTATTATACCTAATATAATTTATTCTATGTATCCTTACGTCTGGATAACCCGGATAGTCTGTAGGACATGTGGCTGTATAAAATCTCATACTGCATGTGTCAGTAACTTGGACTGTGATAACCCTAGTTAGCTAATGATAGCAAACCGTAGGACATAATTTATCGCGTTTGCTTGATTTCCAGTCTAGTCTAGTCATGTCCTGATATGCTTAAAAACTGATCCTGAGACTGTAACCTGAATACTGATTCCAGATATCCTTATTTAAATACTCCAGAACTGTTTTAACTGTTATTTCACCTGCTGCACTTATTTAAATATTTTTTGTGTTATTTCTTACTGATTTGTCTGCATGCTGGTTTTAGTTCCTAAGTTGGCTCCCTTATGATAGTTTCTGTTTTAGGGTCTGACCCCACTGATATTATATGGCCATATTTTGGAGCAGGATCGTAGGATCTACCATTTTTCCTGCCTCAAGATGGTGAACATCAGGAGCACCCGAGGACATGAGTAGATTTCTTCTTCATCACACACCTGATCTTATACTTATACTTTTGAGGTGTTTAGCCACCGAGCACGTATTTAGCTCGTATTTTGGAACTTGATATTCTAGCCTGCGGGCCTATATGTATAGCATATTCTAGACTATAGCTAGAGCTGATCATGTAATATTGTACTCTTTCTAGTTCTTTATTTTGTAACTAGCTTCATGATCATCTTTGTATGTATAGCTTGGGACGCCTTACTATTATATGTTTGGTGATCATACATCTTGTAACTTATTGCTTGCTTGAGATTGAGACACCCAGGACTCTTGACCCAGGAATGACTGTTGGATTGTAGAGTAAAACTCTCACATGTTTAGACAGCCATGATCGTATCTCGGGGTATTAAGTACTCTAGTGTACGTAGCTGGCTTTGTCCTCCTTCGCTCTCCAGTATTCTGGTTTTAGGGGTGTGACAAGTATGATCACATAACTTGCTAATATTTTCTCGTCCCCAGCTAGTACGATGGATCCAATCACGACTTCTCATAATATGTATCTATGATACTAGCCCGTGTATCCACTGTATCGAGAATCAAGTATAACACTACAACTAAAATAATAGTAATCATTATAAATAACAGAAATTGTCAGAGAATGTACTCTTCTATGGTCCTGAGCAATATGTGACGATCGATGTCCAAAATAGAGTCACAAGGACCTAAATATAGAATAATTATGTCAGTTGGTGATTTGGAATGGTAAGCAAGTGAAACTAGTTAAGTATGGTATTTTCTAGACCATTTCTGAATCTATACAAGGTTAACTAGGTCCATACTAGGTTGTTACCTTGTTATACTAGGTTTTCTAGGTCCTAACAAGATTTATTAGTCAATACTAGAACCTATTAGTTATTATCTAGCTTATACTAGTTAGTACTAAGGTATTCTAGTTATATTAGTTAGTATGTAATAATACTTGTCAATATCACTATTTAAGTGCTATTAATTATAAGTATCTCCTATACGATGGTATTATGGTATCTGGATGATATCTAACTCCACACCTAACTTAGTTAATCCAAGATTAATACTAATATTTCAACCTCAACCTTTATAACTAGTTCTAGTACTAACTCATAGCCTAGACCATTACTTAACATCTGGACCAATACCTAGTATCTCTAAACCCAGGTATCACTTCACTCACATTCCCATCTTGATGCAAATACATACTTGCCTGTGTATTCTGATATACTGGCATAGTCACTTGTATACATCCAAGTACTTGCACCCCTAATTAAAAACCCATTGGCCATATGATACTTAAATCCAAATGCTCTAACACTTGCTATAACTTTATACCTACACTCGACTTCCATACACTGATACCCCTAAATTTCCTTGACTGATACTGCTAGTTGTTTAGTTCTCAATTCTCAGACCCCCCATAAACTGAACCCGATATCTGTAAGTACTGCAATCACACAAAGTTTAAGCATTAATGTAAAACTAAAATGTTTAACACCAACACACGTCAGAAAACACTCAGGTTTCACTAACAATACAACACCTTAATCTCATACTACTCCTTTCACTGTATTTAATGCTATGTTACTCGAGTATCACCTCAATATTAGCATACTAACTTAACACTTGACTTCCCTTCACACCAATCATCGACATCTATACTACTATAAAGCAGTCCTTAAACAACAATGATACTCTAATACAGACCCCAAATTGGCACACTATTTGATACTCATAAGTACCCTGATATCGCACAGATACTAAATTATTAGACACACACACATTCGTACTGATGCTAACCTGACCCCAGTCTTTTGTTCACACATTCACACTCCAAAATAATACCACACACAAACATGGGAACCCCCCATCATGCTACTCACTTGATCCCTACTCTAGGATGCCCGAACCCCCCTTTTTCTTGATGTTGTTACTGCATATAACTACCTGTGCAGTTACTGTTACAACTATATTATTGATACTTGCACCAACCCAACACTGAACAGGGCTCCTCTTACCTGCTGCACTATCAGTCACAGTGCACCGATGTGCACTGCTGTTGTTGTTCTAGCATCTAAAGTTGGATGCTGATGCTTTAGAGGAAAACTGAATACCATATCAAACAACCACAGTCACACCTCTTCCATAACACTTGTATGTGCACAAACACATACTCAGACACTAGATAATATATGTACACTAATATATTTATATTTATACATGTATATATATTTAATATCATATAACTTTAGCATTCTAAATATATACACTCTCTATTAGTCATTTTAACAAACACCTAGTGAGCACAAGTCAAGATACTCTCTATAATATCATGATACATTATCAACCTACATGCCAAATTTCCCAATACTCAACTAATTATAAATATACATATCAAATACATCTATTTATAACTAATATAATTAGTTATAATGAAGAATAGAGGAAAACTACACCAATAGCACAAAACCTCCAAATTGGGCATAACTCAATGTAGAAGTCACAATAGGGACCAATAGAAGATAATTCTCCTTCCTATGGGTAGCCCTAATCCATGGGTGGGTTCCTAATGCTCGAATACAACAATTAGAACCTAATTAGAGAGAAGATTTTAGAATTTACTTATTGGGAGATAGATTCTAATACAAAACCAAGTGGACACAATTTGGACACGATCTCCTAGCCAAACTCCTTCTTTTCCAATGTTCCTTGCAATCCAAGCTCTAAGCTCCTTAGAGGATGAATATGGAAGGGATTAGGAGAAATTTGGTGCAATTTGGTGGAGGAATGAGTTAATTTGGGGAAAATAGCTAAATTATGGTTTATGAGCTATTAAATGAAGTGGAGGGAGGCCCCCCTTTCTATATAGGGCCAACCACTTAAACCCTAGTGTTAGCTAATGTAAAATGTCCATAAGGCCTCTATAGGTTGTCATGAAGAGTTATTTTAATTAGTGAAGGGTTCTATTCTTAATAAAAGGGGATATTCTAATTTCTAACTTAAAAGGAATTAATTAATCTAGTATAGTTATGACTAGTTCAACTAGTTGGCACCATGCATCATGTCAAGTCTAGTCCACTAACCAATATTAATAAATATAATAGTTACAATATATATATTATACACATTATATTTAATATATATAACACAATATATAATTATTGCAAAAAGAAAAAAAAAAGATCCCTATCATAGAAATGTGGTAGTGACAAGTCTACCCTCTTTAAAATATTCGTCCTCAAAATAAAAAAACTAAAATAGCACAAGAGCACAATAGAAAAAGAAAAAGAAAAAAATACCTTAAGGCTCGAAGAGATATGGGTACTACTCGCGCATTTTATCCCCCCTCTCCCAGGTTGACTCACCCGGAGAGTGATGTCTCTATGCGACACGAACCAGAGGAATCGTCTAGTTCCGCAATAACTTCTCCCTTTGATCCAAAATCTCCAATGGGTGCTCTGGATAGCTAAGAGTCAGACCAACCTCGATCTCCGAGTGATCTAGTATGTTACTAGGATCTACCACATACCGTCTCAGCTGCGACACATTAAACACGTTATGTACTCCCTCTAGTACTGACGGCAAGTCTAGTCTGTAGGCCACTGCACCGATTCTCGCAAGGATATTGAAGGGTCCGATGTGCCGTGGACTAAGCTTCCCATCTCTACCAAAGCGAATCATGTCCCGTGCCAGAGAAATCCGCAAGAACACTAGATCACCAACCTAGAACAAAATACAGCCTTAACACACAATCTAAAATAAGAAATCACAAGCAATCATAAACAAAACCTATACATCAAACTCCAAAGGTCTCCGGTGGCTGTCGGCCCAATGCCGCTATATGTCCTGTGCCACCCGAAGTCTATCTCTAATAAGCTTCACCTTTCCAGCTGCATCTACAATCATCTCTGGCCCTAACAAGGCTCTCTCACCAACATCATCCCAAGATAAAGGAGTATGATATCTTTGTCCATATAAAGCCTCAAATGGTGATATCTCAATGGTGGCCTGGTAACTGTTGCTGTAAGTAAACTCTACCAGGTGTAGGTGATGCTCCTAAAAACCTCCAAGATCCAAGACACAAGTACGAAGCATATCCTCGAGAGTTTGAATAGTCCTCTCTTAATGCCCGTATGTCTGGGGTGATATGCGGTACTAAACTTGAGCTGGGTGCCCAAGCTAGCTTGCGAACTCCTCAAGATGTGGGATATAAAACGACTATCCCGATCCGAGATGATGCTCATAGGAACTCCATGTAATCTCACAATCTGTCGTATATATTTTTTAGCTAGCTTCTCTGTAGACGTACCAACTTTAAATGATAAAAAGTGGGCCGATTTGGTCAACCTGTCTACGATGACCCAAATCACATATTTTTCTTCTGGAGAACACAAAAGCCCTAAAATAAAATCCATGGTCAAATGCTCCCACTTCTACTCGAGGATGGGTAAAGGCTGAAGCAATCCACCTGGCCTCTTCCTATCCGCCTTTACTTGCTGGCACACTAAATACCTAGATACGAAGCATACCACCTCCCACTTTATACCATGCCACTAAGATTACTGAGAGCGATATGCCTCTTGCAAAATCTCCTCGTGCAACTTCCCACTCGACATACATAATTTAGTAACGTACCGTAACGATCCATCATCAGCAATAGTGAAGTCCTTTGATAATCCCATCTGAACCTGTGCCCTGATACTCCTCAGAGCCTCATCATCATAATGAGTAGCCCTGATCCTGTCTATCAGCTCAGGCTATATCTGTAATCCCCATATCTGTATCTCAATACCAGGAACTAGCACCTCAATGCCCAAACTCTCAAGATTGGCCAACAAGTGTTTGTCTGTCATCAAGTACATAGCCATCGGATATCTGCTCAAGTCATCGACGACTACGTTGGCCTTCCCTGGGTGATACTGCAATAAAATATCGAAGTCCTTCATTAGATCCAACCATCGCCTCTGCTTCATGTTCACCACTTTTTGTGTAAACACGTACTTCAAGCTCTCGTGGTCTGTGAAGATCTCCATATACTCTCCGTACAGATAGTATTTTCACAGCTTTAAAGCAAAGATGAATGCTACCAACTCATAATCGTGGGTGGGGTAGTTCTTCTCATGAGGACATAATTATCTGGAAGCATAGGCAATCACCTTCCCGTGCTTCTGAAGAGCACAATCCAAACCCTTCCTTGAAGCATCACAATAGATAGTGAATCCACCTGTCCTTGATGGCAACGTCACCACTGGAGCTATCGTCAATCTCTTCTTTAACTCATCAATAGCAGCCTGACAATCCTCTGGCCAGACAAAATCCATATTCTTCATGGTCAACCTAGTCATTGGCTCTGCAATCCTGGAGAAGTCTTGTACAAATCTATTGTAATACACTGGCAGTCTCAGAAAACTCCTGATTTCTGCCACTTAACTTGGAGTAGCCCACGACTCCACTGCCACGATCTTTTTTGGGCCAACTGAGATCTTGTCACCTGTCACCATATGACCAAGGAATTCAACCTTGTCAAGGAAGAATTCATACTTCGAAAGCTTTTCATAAAGCTCCTCCTTCCTAAGAGTCTCCAAAACTATCCTCAGGTGCTCCTCATGCTCCTCCGGTGTCTTCGAATATACAAGAATATCATCAATGAACACCACCACAAACTTGTCAAGGTACTGATGGAACACTCATGAATACTGTCGGGGCATTGATCAACCCAAACGACATCACCATGAACTCAAATTGGCCATACCGAGTCCGAAAAGCTGTCTTCAGAATTTCTTTCTTTTTCACTTTCCCCTAGTGGTAGCCTGACCTCAAGTCTATCTTCGAGAATACCTTTGCTCCGCTTAACTAATCGAAGAGATCATCTATCCTCGACAGCGAGTATTTATTCTTGATAGTGAGGTTGTTCAGAGCCCTGTAGTTGCTACACATGCGTACCGACCCATCTTTCTTCGGTATAAACAATATCGGAGCACCCCACGATAATGAACTGGATCTGATGAAGCCCTTATCCTATAACTCATCAACCTACTCTGCCAATTCGTTGTTGTTGACCCTATAGACATGCTAGGATATCGACTCTGCGCCTGGCACCAAGTCTATATAGAACTCAATATCTCTGTCTGGCGATAATCCTGACAAATTCTCTGGAAAGACATCCAGGAACTCAGCTAACAAAGGATGTGGCAGCTTTTTCTCTTCTACCATGGCTCCACATATGATACCCTCGCTCTGCTCTGCTGCTTCTTTTGCCATCTAGAACTCTGGCTCTCCTGGCGGTCGAAATAATACCCTGCCTCCACGACAATCTATACTAGCATGGTGCCTGCTCAACCAATCAATCCTGAGTACAATATCATAGCTCATAAGTGACATTACGAGTAAGCACACACTCAAATCTCAGCCTCCTAATATAACTCTTCGATCCTTACAAAAATCACTAACTAGGATAATGCTACCCCAGTCATGATCTTATAAGTCCTAGCTAAGGGTTCAGCCTTTAAATAATGCTTAATAGAAAAAGATACAGATATTAAAATTTAGGAAGCACCATAATCAAATAAAGCAAATGCTAGAATGGAATCATGGAGGACTGAACCTAAAATCATGTCTCCCACTGGATCGGCCTCCTCGACCGTCATGGCGAATGCTCGCCCCTAGGGTGTACCACTATGTTGCTGGAAGAATCTCTGCTACTGTGGCGGAAGTGATTGTCTCCTATGCTATCCTCCCGGTGTTGTAGATGCTCTGACAGGTCCCCTTTTAGCGGCTGCTCCACCCTGAGTTGGACGAGTCTGAATCGATGGGCAATCCCTCAAATGATGGGCTGATAATCCACAAAATAAACATGTACCCAGCCTCTTCCTACAGATGTCCCTCGTGTGTCCTGTCCTCCTACAGTATACACACTAGATAACTAGTTGGGTCTGCATCTACGGCTGCTGCTGAACATGTCCATGAACTAGTGCCTGATGCTGATGCTGAAACTGCTTCTGCTGAAAATGGGGATGCTTGGCCGGTCCAGCGCTGCCACTTGCACCTCCAGAAATATCATGACCCCTCTTGGGCCTAAGATCCAGATCATCCTCAGTAATCTGGACATCTATCAAGATCTTTTCAAAGGTAGCAGTGTGACGACCAGAAGTGCGCGACTTGATCTCTCTCATTAGCCCCTTCCTAAACTTCTGGGCTCGATCTCCTGGGACCCGAATCATAGATGGTGTAAAACGGCTTAAACGATAGAACTCTGCAGCATACTCATCAACCGACATATTCTCCTGGACTAAGTCATGAAATTGACTCTCCATGGCTCCCAGGGCCAAGTCGGAGATAAACTCTTGCTTGAAAAACTCTTTGAAAGCCTCCTAAATAAGTCCTCATGCGGTTAGCCTGGGCTTTGTGCAATACCAAGTGAGTGCAATATTAAACATCTGATTGTCGATCGCCTCAATCTGCAAGCTCTCTGGGATCTGGGCCAATCGCAGGTTCCTCTCTATATCCTCTAACCAGTCATCAGCATAGAGTATCCCCTCGGTACCCTTAAACTCCCAAGGTGCCATCCTCTTAAAGTCCATAATAGTGCCTGGCCTCTGCTATTATGGCTGGAAAAGATGCTGCTGGACAACTCTCTCCACTGCCTGTAGATCCACCTGGTGAGCATTCTCTATGCTCTATCTCATTAGCTCTGTCTGCACTTGGTATGCCTCTGCCTGCACCATCTGTGTCTCAGCCTAAATACGCTGAGCCTCCGCTGACACCCTTTGGGCATCTACCATGCCTGAATCAAAGCAAACATCTGTGCCCCGTTAGCAGGTACACCTCTAGGAAAAGAAAACTCTGGTGGTGGGGGCAGATCCTCCACAACAGCTGGGGCATCCCTCTAGAAAGGTGGGGGAGGAGGACACCCGAAAGCTGCCAAAACTCCTATGTGAACTGGTAAGCAGGAGGAGCAACTCTAGCTACCCAGGTAGGAGGTCGAGAGGTAGCAGACCTCTCTGAAGCTGCAGGTCCTGATCTCTGTGATCTGCTGTTCAGCGACATCTTGAAGACAGATTAAAATAAGAAGAAGTCAATAATGCACAAGATACGATATCGTCAAAGAAGAATAGTAATATTCAAAGAAAGCAAATACTCATAATGATAAGAATAGCAAAATCCATAATTGAAACTTTTTTTAGTTGTGATTGAGTATACTCTCATCATATATCCTATATCATATATCATATAGTAGACTCATAGTAGTACTCCAAGTTTGAGCCCTACTACGATATCGCACTAGTTGCGACCTAGACCTGTACGAGCCACCATAAAAATGTGACACGATTCGTACCCAAAAATTGGGTATGAGTCATGGGTACGTCCAGCCTATGCCGCAGCATCGGCAATAGAATGATGTCTAGGTCATAATATAAACTAACACATCTCTCAATAATATATAACCTATCAATGGTCTCAACTCCATAAGGAGGACAAAATGAATATAAATGTAATGTCACAATTAATACTCAATTACAATAATATCTATAGGAAGATGAATGGCACGATAACGATATAAAAATATTATAAAGGAGTTCAAACACATAAGTTTAGAGATAAGCATCTTATATAATAATAATAAGTCTAAGAGTCTAGATAACTTAATCTCAAAATAAATCTCAGAAATAATAACAACTCAATGTATCAAGGTTGGAGACATATCCAGTATAATGTAACTAACTAGCTAAGTCACTATTGGTGTCTCCTCTATAGGAAGTGGCTCCTCATGAGGCTCCAGAATATACCCATCGTCTACTCCCAGTCCATAATAAGTGGGACAAAAGTCTTTGAGATCCTTTAAAAAATGTTATCTAGTTAGGATTAGAGCGAAGTACAAATACTAGCTACAATTCTAATTATAATGATAAAAACTATAAAGAAGTGAGTAAGGAATATACATGATGGAATAAAATACTGGAATGTAAGAAAAGCTAGAGAGTCAATCATCATATCACAGATACATGGTAAGCAGAGAAAAACAAATGATGTAAATACTAGCAATGTATGAACTGAAAATAGAGGAATAGAAATACTGGCTAAGTGTCTTGAAATATTAGTTTGCTATATGATCGGTTTGGGGCTAGATCAGGCTTATTATATATGATTAACTATGATACATGTGAGGTCAGGCTAACCATCTGGTTAGCTATGATGCGAGCCAGAGTCAGGCTAATCTTATATAATAGGCTATGAGGCATGTAAAATGGTCAGACTACACCCTACGTAAGATGTGGGGTGAGCTATAATATATGTAAGGTGAGGTAGGATCACATAACTTGCTAATATTTTTCCGTCCCAAACTAGTATGATGGATCCAATCATGACTCCTCATGACAGGTATCTATGATACTAGCCCGTGTATACACTGTAGTGGGAAAATCAAGTATAACAGTACAACTAGAATCATACTAATCATCAGAAATAACAAAAAATATCAAAGAATGTACTCGCATGTGGTTCTGAGCAATATGTGAGGATTCATACCCAAAATAGAGTCAAAAGGACCTAAATATAGAATAATAATGTCAGTTGGTGATTTGGAATGGTAAGCAAGTGAAACTAGTTAAGTATGGTATTTTCTAGACCATTTTTGAATCTATACAAGGTTAATTAGGTCCATACTAGGTTGTTACCTTATTATACTAGGTTTTCTAGGTCCTAACAAGGTTTATTAGTCAATACTAGACCCTATTAGTTATTAGCTAGCTTATACTAAGGTATTCTAGTTATATTAGTTAGTATCTAATAATACTAGTTAATATCACTATTCAAGTGCTATTAGTATATAAGTATCTCCTATGCTATGGTATTATGGTATCTGGATGATACCTAACTCCACAGCTAACATAGTTAGTCCAAGATTAATACTAATATTTTAACCTTAACCTTTATAACTAGTTCTAGTACTTTAACTCATAACTTAGACCATTACTTAACATCTGAAACAATACCTGGTATCTCTAAACCCAAGTATCACCTCACTCACATTCCCAACTTAATGCAAATACACACTTGCCTGTGTATTTTCATATACTGGCACAGTCACTTGTATACATTCAGGTACCTGCACCCTAATTGAAACCCATTGGCCATCTGATACTTAAATCCAAATGCTCTAACACTTGCTATAAATCTATACCTACTGTCATGATCCGTGCCCGATGTAGGGCGCGAGTAGTGAATAATGTCCAGCCTACACCGCAATATCGGTGATAGAATGTTGTTTTGGTGAACTATCTATCTAGCAATAATGATTATCAAGATATATAATGCCACCAATGAAGTATAAATACTCAATTACAGGTCTATACGATGGACAATGGAACGAATATGATATAAAGAACTGAAGAGTCAAATATAACTCACAAGACAAAATAATATCCAATGAGTCATTAAATATAATAAGAAATACTAATGTTAAATGCTGGAGACAAATCCAATACAATTAACATATATACTGAGATACAGGTACTGGGTTGTTTGTCTCAACTGGGATTAGACCCTCATTAGCCAAAGTCTTTGGCTCTAAGCCAACTACGTCCTGAGGCCCATAGTGAGTGGGATACCATTCCTCAGTGTCATCTGAAAAAAATATATCCAGTCAGGAAAAGAGCAAAGTACACCTCTAACTGCAGTTCCAATAAATGATAAAAATTATGTAATAGCAAATATAGTGAATATACAAGATACAATATACAAGTACAAGAGATATACAAAATAGGAAGGCTGGAATTAAATAGAAGGAAATATGCATCATAAAAATGAGCAAAAAATACTACTACTATGTGCCTGAGTACCGGCTTCAACATGTGATCGACTTGGAAACTTACACAAGGATTAGGACTTGGTTAATCATACGTGCGGTGTATGATCGACACTTACAAGGACATACACAAGAAGGGTATGATCACATATCTGTACTAACATTCCCTGCCCCGACTGGTATAGTGGATCCAACCATGGTACGTTATGACACAGGATTTACTGGGTAGGTAGCTAGTCTCCCCAAGAATCAATGTCTGTACATGTACAAAAAAAATGAGGAACAAGTCTTGCACAAGATACACCATAAATACCAAAGAATAACATCTCATGACGAGATCTGGGTATACCAATCCGTGTAACCATCGTGTCAAGAAATCAATAATATCTACACTAAATACAAAAAACAAAGAGGATATCATAAATGGAAAACTATCAAAGAATGTACTTGCCTGAAATCTAGTGAACAATATCAAGGATGTCCGAAATGGTGCCTTGGAGACCTAAATATGGAATATTACATCAATACAAGATTTTGGAATAAAAATAAGTTAAACTAGTCAAATTCTAGGTCATTAAGCCATTTCTAGGTCAAAACAGTCAAACTAGGTCAACTCTGGGTCAAACTAGTCAAAATTGGTCAAACTAGCTATTTTTAGGTTGTTGGAGTATATTTCTAGGATATTAGGTCCATACACTATGTGACTAGGCTATACTAGCTATAGGATACTAGTACTATACCGTATCGTAAGATACATAAATATATATATATTATATAAGTTACCGGATATCCCGATACATCTTGTTGGCACCTGTGTCACGTCCCAGTCCCAAAATACGTAGGACTAGGACACGTAAGCATGCCAGCCGCATGTATATGGCAACTCCAATATATGGAAACCATAACACATGCGTACGCTGTATCATGAACAATAATTCATAAGTGATAAAAACTATCCCAAGTCACAGTGTATAATCTAATCTCATCAACAATAATCGATGAAAAAAATTAAATACCAATAACTATGAAACTAGGTCTCAATATGAAGTACCAAAGGATGACAGTCGGATGGAAACAAATCCACTGCCGAACTAGGATGTAAAAGAAAACACAACAATATAAGTACATCACTAAAAATCACCGAGACTCGAAGAGAGGACTCCTCGGAACATAAGTAACCGGTCCAGATCTGCTCTCCGACAAATACTCATGAACATCTACACCTGGAAAGGGACCAGGTCCTCAGAGGGACATAACAAGATACATAGAAGCATGACATATATAAATACTAAATAACATAAAGTAAAGGGTGTGCTAACCATCTAAGTGAATGCAATGTGCAGACAACTTAGTACGTATGGGAAGTGAACGCTAGACATATGCTGACGTAATTCACCAATCGTCATGACTGGCTAGTATATGCCATATATGCCCCCATACAAGGGTGCTATGTAATATAATAACGTTCATACCGCTCCGAAGAATGAAGAATCTGCATAATATAACGTCCATACCGCTCCGAAGAACGGGGAATCTGCATAGTATATCGTCCATATCGTTCCGTCGAACGTGGAATATGAATAAAGGAAGTGGGGTGTCCCATACGCCTACTAGTCGTCCTCCCTGCCCAATGTAGATATACAAGTCGTGAACACGACGTGGACATCTTGTACTAAAATGCAAGTCTCTATAGAAATAAACAACTAAGCTAAATACCGTCACACGTGTTGCTCACACCGATGACCAGTCGAGTATGAGGCACGCGTCCCTACATGAACTCACTCTATGACGTAAAATGATACGTGTCAAGGGCTGGGGAGTCATACCAATAACTCCACAACTTTAGGTGGGTCTACTAGACACTAGGTCAGGCACAAGTCCTAATGTCAACGCCTTCTTTGACTGCACCCGAGTCTCTCTCGGACGCGTACAGTTATATAATCTAAAATAATAAACATGCAACTAAAATAATAACTGAAATTAAATATTACAACAAGGCAAGGTATACTTGCCTGGCAAGAACGCTGTGAATTACCAATAACCTGCTCCTGAAGTCGCGCAGATAAATCCAATCGGTCCTCTCGGGGTACGCACACGAGAATGATGGTGACGAAGATGAGGATGATGATAATGGCAATGATGTGGATGATGATGACGAAGTTAACGACGATGTTGACGATGATGTCAATGATGACGATGAGGGTTACGATGGAGGTGAAGATGATGATTATGGCGACGTGGGTGACGATGATGATGATAATGGTGATAATTATGAAGATGATGGGAGATGATGATGATGATTACATGATGGTGATGATGTGGACGATGGTGATGATGAGGATGATGATATGGATGATGGTGGTAACGACGATGGTGATATGGACGGTCGTGATGACTAGGATAATGATGTGGACGATGGTGATGACGAGGATGATGGTAGTGACGAGGATGGTGATGTGGACGATGGTGATGACTAGGACGATGATATGGACGATGGTGATGAGGAGGATGATGATGTGGATGGTTAGGGTTGGTGTTGGTGTTGGTGTTCATGATGAGATATTAATGGTGAAGCTGATGATGAGTATAATGATGCTTATGAAGATGATTGGAGGATGATGATAATGATGATGAGGTAGTGATGCTCGTGATGTTGCTGCTGACCGAAGTCCGGCCAGGGGGAGGGGAGGTCCGACCAGGGGAGGTGGTCGAGTAGGGAGGAGGAGGCTCAGGGGTGTTACTCTCAGACGAGAGGAGGAGAAGCTCAGGGTGGCTACTCCGGCCAGGGGGAAGAGTGGAAAGGAGATGCGGGGCTGTGGTCGAGGAGGAGAAGAAGGCAGGGAGCAGGGTGGTGGTGCTCCGGGCGAGTCGGGGAGGAGCTACTCGGCGCTGCGGGGAAAGGAGGTGGAGGTGTTGCTGGTTGATGCCGGTGGTGCTGGTGGTGATGTCTCGGTTCAGGCGGAGGGGAACGGAGACGATGGTGGTGGAGGTTTGCGAGTCAGGCGGAGGAAATAGGAGGGAGCAGGGAGGAGATGGGGTTCACGACGGGTTGGCGAGGCTGGCGGGGTCGAGGCAGGCGAGCGACGGTTTCTCGTCGACGAGGAGACGGGGACGGGTGCAGTCGGAGACCGGAGGAGAGGCTTATGCGGGGTCAAGGCTGTGCTGCACGGAGGTGGTGGCTTGGTGGTCGGCCAGGCCAGGCAGAGGTCCGGCGAGGACGACGGGCTCCGGCGATGGGCTGGCATCGGGAAGGAGATGAACAGGGAGAGAAGGGATGGGTCGGCTGGATGTATATAGGTTTGGTATTAGGGAAAAAGGAAAAGGAGAAAAGGAATATTATTGTATATTTATACATGTGAGCTAGGGTTTTATTGACCTAGGAGTGGGCTTGGTCAACACCTCTTGGGTTGGGCCTTGGGCTTACATGGGGATGTTTGGGAGGGCTATAATTTGCATTATTTAAATGCAATGCTATAATTAAGTGGGGCGATGTTGCGCGTTGTACACTCCAAAAATTCATGGAAAAAATCCACATGAGCGAAAATTAGGTTTCTTTATGTGTCATATCCAATGGTGTGGACACCTCAATGCAGTTTTGCATAAAAGTGCCCAATAATAGGAAAATTACACAAAGATGGAAATTGGATTTAAATTAAATAAAAATTAATGCCAAGGTGTTCTTGAATTAATTAGAAGTACATGGGGATAAAATTAGGTGGGACACAAGTTTCAGGGACATAGAGGGCTCAGAGTAGAATATTAACAAAATTCAGGTTGCACAAAACGGGTCAAGATTGTATCTCCAATTTCGATTGGAACGTACATGGGTACAAAGTTGATTTATTTAGAATTAATTATAAATGTTTGCGACGAATATTGTGCGACCAAAATGTAGCACAAGAGAGCATAATTATAAGTTACACAAAATCAGAATGGAAGACTAGCATATCTAGGACAAGGGTGTAAAATTTGTAGGAAGGCAATGGCTAGTGAGGTGCTCCAATTATCGAAGAAACGGTAAGGTGCACTATGTGATATAAATATTGTATAATTAAATAAAATATTGCGTTCTAATTCTAATTGGATACAAACTAGTCCTTGTTTCTCTATCTATGCTAAGTAGACCTAATTTTGGGTGAGGGGGTTTACAATCTACGCAACTTAAAATAATTTCGTCCTCAAAATTAAAATAAGGCATAGTTTGTTATTTCTTCACTTACATAAGGCAAGTCAATAGCAATCTCTTTGCGATAATTAAAATTCTAATCAAATCTATCGCAATCACTTTAAAACTAAGATAATCACTGTTCAAATCAAAATTTAACCTATTGTAATCTCTTCTCACTTTTTTAAATCATCAACATCCAAATTTAAATTAACTCCATATAACATCTTCAAGAATTAAATAACACATAAATTTTATATCACGATCTCCAACTATCATAATATCCTCTAAAAAAACCCTTCTAATCAAATATTATTTCTATTTTCAACTTAGGAATTTTATACTCTTTAAAAAAAATTTTAATTTACATCCTCAATATTTTCAATAGGTAATCCCACAATCAAAATTTAATTTTTAATTCAAATCATCAAATTTGGAATTCAATCCGTCGACGTTCATGTTTCGAATTTTATTTATTTTCCTCAAGATTTAATTATTGATTCAACCTTCAATACTCTAATTTTAAATCCAGCTCAAATTATAATTATTTGGTTCGCCATATCAAGGTTTTAAAATTCATTAATCCTCATCATCTTAATCATTCTTCTAAAATTCTCAAAATTAAAATAACTTGAACCTCTCAATCTAATTTTACTCGATCACAATCTAAAAGAAATTCTTCTCAAGTTGACAATGCAACTTCTACCCAACTTAGAATTTTCCCATCTATCACATAAGGCTCTTACATTTAAAAAAACTTATTCCTAAAATTTACTTAATCATGTTACTCATTCCTCAAAAATTTAAACACCAAATATATCATATATGATATACCCTTAATCAGTTATAAAAGATAGTCGTCTAGTAATGTGATTGGCCTATGGGATATATCTAGTACTCTCTGTATATCAAAGTTATACTAAGCACGAGGTTTCGTCTTTCCGAAATAAGGAAGGACAGAAAACAATAATAAAGAGTCCAAGGGGAAGGTAATAGAATAGAAGTATAGGAATCAAGACGTTTAAATAATTCAAATGGGAATTGTCAAGGCAGTTGTGGATTAAAATTCTATTTGATAATTTCTTATTCACATGCTCGTATCCGTATAGTTTGTAATTGATACGATATGCTCATACATGTCTAGGGGTACGTATATTCATCTACTAGTCGACTATATATCTCAATCCACGTAAAGTAGTCATGCGAAGAGCGAACCAAGTGTACTAAGGTTGTCCAGACCATAATATACTGATTCTGATTAGACAATTGTATCATTGTGTGGTTGATCGGGCCCCAATAACACATATGTCATGAACAAGCTTGATAAAAGAGTAAGATTGCAAAACTAGGCTATAATAGCGGCATAAGTCAAGGTGGTTTAGAAAATATGAATACGCTGGATTATGATGAAAGAAGGTACATAATAATTCAAGTTCACAAAAAGACAAGACTCTACAATCTCTACAGTTATCATACTAACTCCTTGTCTAAGTTGCTAGTTGACCAAATAGAGGTATGGGCCTCTTAGTTCTATAGTCTGATGAAACACTATCGTTTCATGCTAGTATACAGTTAATGTCATTTAGTTACACTTCAATAATGAGTCAAGAGGACTACATGTTACTAAGTTGTGAGGCATACTATCCAACTTAAAACAATAAACTAATACTGGGACGGTCTTAAGGGAAATCTATAAAATAACCTTGTTCTTATAAATAAAGTATGAACTCTTATTGGGGTATATGCGAAAAAGATCTTGGTATTTGTTAGGGTATCCTATTGCATTACGTAGATAATGGTCAACTTAAGTCTTAATCATAGAGTTCATAGAACATGTGTCAACAGTAAGAATGGAAAAGTTACCGGCCTTCAAAGAGAAAGAGGATATAACCTATATTGATGTGGGGTACATGTTACATGATTTAAAACTAAGGGATAATCATTAGGTCATAATCTACAAGAATAACTTAAACTATCAAGTTCTAACTACCACTCACATAATTTAAAATTCAAGATTACAACTATAATCCTAGCAAACTATATATCCTTAACATAAGATAAAATCACTTGGCCTACAATCAGAAAGGTTAGGTGGCACGATTTGAAAGATGAAGAATAGAAGAACATAATTAGTCGTCGTGCAAATATAGCGAGCGCTAAGTTTTTAGAGGAACAAGATATGAAAAGAAAAATAGGGGACTATATATAATGTCATAGTTTTCTAAAGGGAAGGTGGTAGCTATTCCCTGTGTTTGAGGTATGTTCCAGGGAAATGTCTATCCATTCTTCTTGGCTTCCTAAGGTACTGTCTGCTAATAATAAGACAAGGATCTAAATTTATAGTTCTAATATACTATCTCACTATAAAAGTTAAGTTTGGTCCTATTATTCAACCTTGGATTTCTATTGGTTCCTCAATGCTAGGGTCAAACAATATGGTCAGATTTATAGCTAGCCCTAGCATTGCCTATACTACTCTTAAGTCATCCCTAATTATCAAGGGATAATGGTTAATCATTCTACAGGTAAGGGTTGCTAGGGTTCATTAGGTAGTCTAAACTTAATGATGTGTCAATGCCCTAGTTGTATTCTTAATAGGAATGTCACCCTAATTATCATCCTATTAACAAGAATTCCTATATTCTAGCAGGGGCTATACTCAAGGAACTATTAGGGAAGCACATGAATCAAGCAGGATGCAATTATTTAAATAGAATAAACTGGAAGGAAGATAAGTCATAGTCAATTGTGGATGAGATCCTATACTCTAATCCTATTTGCAGGCTTGCTCGGTACAGTAACGTAACCGAGACAATATGCTCTCGACCTGCATGGGCCACCACAAAAATATGTCACGTTCCAGTCCTAAAATACGTAGGACTAGGATACGTAAGCATGCCAGCCGTATGTATATGGCAACTCCAATATATGGAAACCATAACACATGTGTATGCTGTATCATGAATAATAATTCATAAGTGGTAAAAACTATCCCAAGTCACAGTGTATAATATAATCTCATCCACAATAATCAATGGATAAATGAAATACCAATAACTATGAAACTAGATCTCAATATGAAGTACCAAAGGATGACAGTCGGATGGAAACAAATCCACTATCGAACTAGGATGTAAAAGCAAACACAACAATATAAGTACATCACTAAAAATCACTGAGACTCGAAGAGAGGACTCCTCAGAACAGAAGTAACCGATCCGGATATGCGCTCCTGCGAATACTCATGAACATCTACACCTGGAAAGGGACCAGGTCCTTAGAGGGACGTAATAAGATACATAGAAGCATACCATATATAAATACTGAATAAAATAAAGTAAAGGGTGTGCTAACCATCTAAGTGAATGCAATGTGAGGACAACTTAGTACGTATGGGAAGTGTAGGCTAAACATATGCTGACGTAATTCACCAATCGTCATGACTGACTAGTATATGCCACATATGCCCCCGTACAAGGGCGCTATGTAATATAATAACGTCTATACCGCTTCGAAGAACGGGGAATATGCATAGTATAACGTCCATACCGCTCCGAAGAACGGGGAATCTGCATAGTATAACGTCCATACCGCTCCGAAGAACGGGGAATCTGCATAGTATATCGTCCATATCGTTCCGTCGAACGTGGAATCTGAATAAAGGAAGTGGGGTATCCCATACGCCTACTAGTCGTCCTCCCCGCCCAATATAGATATACAAGTCATGAACACGACGTGGACATCTCGTACTAAAATGCAAGTCTCTATAGAAATAAACAACTAAGCTAAATACCGTCATACGTGTTGCTCACACCGATGGCCAGTCTAGTATGAGGCGCGCGTCCCTACATGAACTTACTCTGTGACATTAAATGATACGTGTCAAGGCCTGGGGAGTCATACCAATAACTCCAAAACTTTAGGTGGGTCTACTAGACACTAGGTAAGACACAAGTCCTAACGTCAACGCCTTCGTTGACTGCACCCGAGTCTCTCTCGGACGCGCACAGTTATATAATCTAAAACAATAAATATGCAACTAAAATAATAACTGAATTTAAACAGTACAACAAGGCAAGGTATACTTGCCTGGCAAGAATGCTGCGAATTACCAATAACCTGCTCCTGAAGTCGCGCAGATAAATCCAATCGGTCCTCTCGGGGTACGCGCACAGGAATGACGATGACGAAGATGATGATGGCAACAATATGGATGACGATGACGAAGTTAACGACGATGTTGATGACGATGTCAATAATGACGATGAGGGTTACGATGGAGGCGATAATGATGATAATGGCGACGAGGGTGACGATAATAATGATAATGGTGATGATTATGAAGATGATGGGAGATGATGATGATGATTACATGATGGTGATGACAAGGAAGATGATATGGACGATGGTGATGACGAGGATGATGATGTGGATGATGGTGGTGATAAGGATGGTGATGTGGACGGTGGTGATGGATATGACGATGATGTGGACGATGGTGATGACGATGATGATGATGTGGATGATGGTGGTGACGAGGATGGTGATGTGGACGGTGGTAATGACTAGGACGATAATGTGGACGATGGTGATGAGGAGGATGATGATGTGGATGATTAGGGTTGGTGTTGGTGTTCATGATGAGATGTTCATGGTGAAGATGATGATGAGTATGATGATGATTAGAGGATGATGATAATGATGATGGGGTGGTGATGCTCGTGATGTTGCTGCTGACCGAAGTTCTGCCTGGGGAAGGGAAGGTCCGTCCAGGGGAGGTGGTCGAGCAGGGAGGAGGAGGCTCGGGGGTGTTGCTCTCAGACGAGAGGAGGAGAAGCTCAGGGTTGCTGCTCCGGCCAGGGGGAAGAGTGGAGAGGAGATGCGGGGCTGTGGTCGAGGAGGAGGAGAAGGCACGGAGCGGGGTGGTGGTTCTCCGGGCGAGTCGGGGAGGAGCTACTCGGCGCTGCGGGGGAAGGAGGTGGAGTGTTGCTGGTCGATTCCGGTGGTGCTGGTGGTGATGTCTCGATTCAGGCGGAGGGGAACGGAGATGATAGTGGTGGTGGTTTGCGGGTCAGGCGGAGGAAAGAGGAGGGAGTAGGGAGGAGATGGGGTTCACGGAGGGTTGGCGAGGCCGGTAGGGTCGAGGCAGGCGAGCGGCGGTTTCTCGTCGACGAGGAGACGGGGACGGGTGCAGTCGGGGACCGGAGGAGAGGCTCGTGCGGGGTCGAGGCTATGCTGCACGAAGGTGGTCGCTTGGTGGTCGTCCAGGCCAGGCGGAGCTCCGGCGAGGACGGTGGGCTCTGGTGATGGGCTGGCAGCGGGAAGGAGATAAACAGGGAGAGAAGGGATGGGTCGACTGGATGTATATGGGTTTTGTATTAGGGAAAAAGGAAAAGGAGAAAAGGAATATTATGTATATTTATACATGTGAGCTAGGGTTTTGTTGACCTAGGAGTGGGCTTGGTCAACACCTCTTGGGTTGGGCCTTGGGCTAACATGGTATGTTTGGGAGGGCTATAATTTGTATTATTTAAATGCAAGGCTAGAATTAAATGGGACGATGTTGCGCGTTGCACACTCTAAAAATTCATAGGAAAATCTATATGAGCAAAAATTAGGTTTTTCATGTGTCATGTCCAATGGTGTGGATACCTCAAAGCACTTTTGCATAAAAGTGCCCAACAATACAAAAATTGCACAAAGATGGAAATTGGATTTAAATTAAATAAAAATTAATGCGCAAGGTGTTCTTGAATTAATTAGAAGTACATAGGGATAAAATTAGGTGGGACACAAGTGTCAGGGACATAGAGGGCTCAGAGTTGAATATTAACAAAATTTGGGTTGCCCAAAATGGGTCAAGATTGTGTCTCCAATTTTGATTAGAACGCACGGAGGTACAAAGTTGATTTATTTAGAATTAATTATAAACGTCCATGATGAATATTGTGCGACTAAAATGTAGCACAAGAGAGCATAATTATAAGTTACACAAAGGTCAGAATGGAAGACTGGCATGTCTAGGACAAGTGTGTGAAATTTGTAGGAAGGCAATGGCTAGTGAGGTGCTCCAATTATCGAAGCAACGGTAAGGTGCACTATATGATATAAATATTATATAATTAAATAAAATACCGCGTTATAATTCTAATTGGATACAAACTAGTCCTAGTTTCTCTATCTATGCCAAGTAGACCTAATTTTGGGTGAGGAGGTTTACAACCTGGATGCATGAAATACTGAGAGCGATGCGCTTCTTGCAATACCTCCTTACACAGCTCTCCACTAGGCACACATAATCTAGCACCATGCCGCAAAGAACCATCCTCAGCTATGGTAAAATCATCCTCCAATCCTACTCTCACCTGAGATCTGATGCTCCTCAGAGATACATCCTCATACTGGGCTGCCTTGATCCTTTCCATCAACTCTGAGTGTATCTACAACCCCCACATATATATGGCAAAATCATAGACTATCACCTTAATGCCTAAGCTTTCCAGATTCTCCAACAAATATCGGTCCTGTATCAAAAATATAACTACCGGATAGCTGCTCAAGGTATCAAAAACTACATTAGCTTTCCCCGGATGATACTATAAGGATATGTCAAAATCCTTCATCAGTTCTATCCACCGACACTGCCTTATATTCAACTCCTTCTGAGTAAACACATACTTCAAGCTCTTGTGGTCTGTGAAGATCTCCACACACTTTATGTACAAATAGTATTTCCACAACTTCAAGGCAAAGATGACTGCTGCTAACTCAAAATCGTGGGTATGATAGTTCTTCTTATAAGAAAGTAATTACCTAGATGCATAAGCAATCACTTTCCTATTCTGCTAAAGAACATAACCCAGCCCTTTTCCTGATGCATCACTATAGATAGTGAAACCTCCAGACCCTGATGGCAATGTCAAAATGGGAGCATACGTCAATCTCGTCTTCAATTCCTCAGAAGCAATCTGGCACTCGTCTGTCCAAATAAACTCTGCATCCTCCCTAGTGAGTTTGGTCATCGGTTCAGCAATCCTCGAAAAATCTTGTACAAACTTTTTGTAGTAGTCTGCCAGACCCAAGAAACTCCTGATCTCTGCCACTGAACTTGGGGTCTTCCAAGACTCCACTGCTGTGATCTTTTTCTGATCTACTAAAATCCTATCACCAGTCAGAATATGTCCTAAGAACTCCACATTGTCCAAGAAGAACTCATACTTGGACAACTTTCCGTACAACTTCTCATTCGTCAGGCCATCCAACACAATTCACAGATGCTCCTCGTGCTCCTCTGGTGTCTTCGAGTATATGAAAATGTCATCAAAGAACACAACCACGAACTTGTGAAGGTATTGGTGGAACACCTTGTTTATCAAATTCATAAATACCGCCAGGGCATTAGTCAACCTAAACGACATTACCATGAACTCATACTGGCCATATCGAGTCTTAAAAGCAGTCTTCGGAATGTCCTCCGGCTTCACTTTCACCTGGTGGTAACCTGATCTCAAGTCTATCTTGGAAAATATCTTGGTGCCACTCAACTGATCTAACAGGTCATTAATCCGTGGCAACGAATATTTATTCTTGATAGTAAGATTATTTGATGTCTTGTAATTGATGCACATATGCACCGATCCTGCCTTTTTTGGTACAAATAATAACAGGGCTCCCTATGATGAAGAACTAGATATGATAAATCCTTTATCCTGTGGTTCATCCACTTGCTTCTTCAGCTCGACCAGCTCGATGTTGTTCACTCTATAGACATGCTGTAAAATTATCTCTGCACCTAGCACCAAGTCTATAGAGAACACAACATCTCGATCTGACGATAATTTTGGCAATTCCTCAGGAAACACATCAAAGAATTCTACTACAAAGCATGTGGCAACTCATTTTCTTTCATCATAGTTCCACAGATAATGCCTTCTCTCTGCTCTGCATCTCCTCTAGCAAACTCAAACTCTGGCTCTCCTGGCGGGCTAAACAAAACTCTACCTCCTCTGCAATCTATACTAGCATAGTGCCTACTCAACCAATCTATCCAGAGTACTATGTCGTAGCTCGAAAGTGGCATTACAAGTAGACACGCACTCAGCTCCCGAACTCCCAAAGTAACTCTTTGATCCTTGCAAATATTACAAATTAGGATAATGCCTCCCCCGGTCATGATCTTGCAAGTCCTAAGCAAAGACTCAGCTACCAAATGATGCTTCAGAACAAAAAAAATAGATACAAACCTATGGGAAGCACCACTATCAAATAATGCTAAAGCTAGAATAGAATCAAGAAGAATAGAACCTGCGATGACATCTCCGATGGGCTCAACCTTCTCGACCATCATAGAAAATGCTCGTCCCTGAGGTGCACCCCCTTGATGCTAGTGTCGGGCATAACGCTGCTGCTGGGTCAGAAGCGGCGGTCCCTTCGGCTGTACTACAAGTGGCCTCGCCTGTGTTTTCTGAGCTGTAGCTGCTCTTTGAACTGCACGATAATGGTTGAAAGGACAATCCCTCAGCTGATGCCCCTCGGCTCCATAATATAGACAAACTCCCAATCTTTTTTTGTAAACTTCCCAGATGTGGCCAGGCTTCTTGCAGAAGTGGCAGAAAGCTTGCTGTGACTGTCTCTGTTGTTGCTGTGGTGTCTAGTGAACCGGCGCCCTAGCTGGAGTCTGGTGCTGTAGTGGCTGCTGAAAATGAGGACGCTTAGCAGGCATTGTGCTGCTACTAGCCCCAAAAAAAGAATTATGGTCTCTCTTGGGTTTCAAGCTCAACTCCCACTCAACCTTGCGTGCCTTCGCAAGTATCTCCAAATACGTCTCATAGAAAGACAGAATAAGGATCTTCACTTCCCAGTTCAAACCCTCGTAGAAGCGGATAACCCGAACCTCTGGCTCCCTCATCAAATACTCCGCAAATTGGCTCAGCCTACCGAACTCTGTGGCATACTCCTCTACAGATATGCTCCCCTTAGTAAGGCACTCAAATTGCCTTGCCAAGTCCAATCTGTCTGCCCAAGCAAAGAACTTTCTCTTGAAGAGGTCCTTGAACACCTTCCAAGACTTCCCTGTATCAGCAAGAAGTGGCTCATTCCTGAACCAAGTACAGACGATGTCGAACAACAGAAGTCCTACTGCCTCAACCTTCAGATCCTCAGCAAGATGAGATACCCTCATGAGACGCTTGATATCCTCGAGCCAATCATCAACGTAAACGATGCCCTCTATTCCCTTGAAGACCCGAGGTTCCAGCTTCTTGAAGTCCTGGATATTACTCGGCCAAAGCTGGGCAACCTGCGGAGCAATCTGCTGCTGGACAGGAGCTTCTTTCTCTACTACAACAAGGGCAAGCTGATGAGCACTCTCAATACCATACCGTAACACGTCGGTCTGCCTCTGGTAAGCCTCTGACTGGGCCCTCTGAGCCTCAATCATCTTATAAAATAATGTGAACACCTGAGTCGCATCTGTCGGCATGGAAGGTGGAGGTGGAAGCCCCTCTAACACAGTTGAAACAATCCTCTGAACTGGAGGTGGACTCTCGAATGCAGTTGATACGCCAATCACCGAAGAAGTAATTGGTGCAGGCCCTCGAAAAGTCGCAGATCACTCAAAAACTGCTCTCCTCTGCTGTGATCGAGTCCTATGCGGCATCCTGAGGCAAAGTGAAAGGAAAGAATCAATATGACACATGATATAATGTACTCAAAGAAGGATAGTTAAAGCTTAATTATCAAATATCAAGGAAGAATATTTGAAATGAACAATAGAGTTTTTTCTCGTTGTGATTGAGTATTCTCAGCCTATAGCCTATATCCTGAAACAGGCTCGTAATAGCACTCAAATCAGAGCACCACTACAAATTGCACTAATTGCGACCTCGAAGACCTGCATGGGCCACCACTAAAAATGTATCATGACCCACACCCGGTGTAGGGGCGCGAGTAGTGAACAACGTCCAGCCTATGCCGCAACATCGGCGGTAGAATGCTGTTTGGGTAAACTATCTATCTAGCAATAATGATTATCAAGATATATAATGCCACCAATAAAGTATAAATACTCAATCACAGGTCTATATGATGGACAATCGCACGAATATGATATAAAGAACTGAAGAGTCAAATATAACTCACAAGACAAAATAATATCCAATGAGTCATCAAATATAATAAGAAATACTAATGTCATATTCTGGAGACAAATTCAGTACAATTAACCTATCTACTAAGCTACAGGTACTGGATCATCTCTCTCAACCGGGATGAGACCCTCCCGAGCTAAAGTCTCTGGCTCTAAGCCAACTACGTCCTGAGGCACGTAGTGAGTAGGATACCACTCCTCAGTATCATCTGGAAAAAATATATTCAGTCAGAAAAGGAGCAAAGTACACCTCTAACAACAGTTCTAATAAATGATAAAAACTATATAATAGTAAATATAATAAACATATAAGATACAATATACAAGTACAAGATATATACAAAATAGGAATACTGGAATTAAATACAAGGAAATATGCATCATAAAAATGAGAAAGAAATACTACTACTATGTGCATGAGTACCAGCTTTAACATGTGATCGACTTGAAAAGTTGTACAAGGATTAGGGCCTAGTTAATCATACGTGCAGTGTATGATCAACACTCACAAAGACATGCACAAGAAGGGTATGATCACATATCTACACTAACACTCCCCGCCCCGACTGGTATAGTAGATCCAACCATGTTACGTTATGACACGGGATTCACTGGGTAGGTAGCTAGTCTCCCCAAGAATCAATGTCTGTACATGTACAAGAAAAATGAGGAACAAGGCTTGCACAAGATACACCATAAATATCAAGGAATAACATCTCATGACGAGATATGAATATACCAATCCGTGTAACCATCGTGTCAAGAAATCAATGATATCTATACTAAATACAAAAAATATAGAGGATATCATAAATGGAAAACTATCAGAGAATGTACTTGCCTGGAATCCAGTGAACAGTATCAAAGATGTCCGAAATTGTGCCTCGAAGACCTAAATATAGAATATTACATCAATACAAGATTTTGGAATAAAAATAAGTTAAACTAGTCAAATTCTAGGTCATAAAGCCATTTCTTGGTCAAAACAGTCAAACTAGGTCAACTCTGGGTCAAACTAGTCAAACTTGGTCAAACTAGCTATTTCTAGATTGTTGGAGTCTATTTCTAGGATATTTGGTCCATACATTATGTAACTAGGCTATATGATACTAGTACTATACCGTATCGTAAGATACGTAAATAAATAAATAAATAAATATATATATATATATATATAAGTTATACAAATATACTACATACTAGTATTCCTAGTTAAACTAGTACTAATGGAATACCTTGGCTTGGAACCAACTTGGTATCACACTAGCTACCCTCATCTTGATACCCATACCCAATACCTAAAATTACCTTGGTATCACAAGTAATACTTACTAACTTATCAAACTAAAACAACTAACTAGCTAAGGTTTATCGAGGCACCCATCTATATACAATTAAGTATCTAACATACCTCACTTACCAATATCTAACTTATACTATATACTAACTTATAACAAGAATACTGTAACGCCCCGCTCCGCGCCGGCGTTATGTATCAGGTGAGTGGGCAGAACTTCGTTCTCTGATTCTTGCACGCCTTAATAATAACCTGAGTTTTTGCTTGCATTTTCTTAAGAGAATGATAGAACCTGCCTTGCATGTTAATGAACGAACTCACCTAGCTTGTCTTTGAATCAATGTCTGCTTAACGAGAATCCTGAATCGCTTGCTTAGAATGCATGAACATGTTCACTATCGTCTATGCTTCGAGAGAACCATACTGTGCCTGAACGTGTTCAAGTGATAAGTCGGATTGCCCCGCAACAACGATTGTATTCTGATGGTTCATCTCGTCTGCATACTAGAGTTTATTTGATAGTGTTCCATGCATTCGCACGCGGTCGGATAATGGCTTTTGGTGGAGAGCTGAACTGCATGCGTCATAGCCACCATGGGTCACAGCTGCCATTAGCATCAGAGAAATGAGTCATTGGTATGCTGTACCACCAGCTGCCGATCCTGAGATACTCGGGGACCGCCCTGCATATAGCTAAGTTATTGTGTTGTGCATCGTGTGTCTAGCTTTGCATCAGACCCTGGAGTCGCACGAGACACGCTGCGCACACCCTGGAACATGAACGGTTTGCTTGCTTGCATATTCAATATGAAACTCTGTTTCCAAACATGTTTCCAAATAATGTAATATGACTCTGCTAGCGAACTGCATGAAACGAACCTAGGTAAAACTAGAAAGATTACTAGTAATGTAATATTTTATAACATGATTACTTAGTGCCTGTTTGAGTGAATGCTTGTTTCTGTTCAGTTGATTTATCTCACCAGTACTTGTATAAAGTGCTGACCCACCAACAGTTTACTTGCTTGCAGGTACTGGATCGTCCGAGGGAGCGATAGGCGTGCCACAGTCCCCAAGACCCGGAATCCTGGTTTCGATTGTTGCCCCGAGAATGCTATCGTATAAGAGAGCATAATGTATGGAACGAACGTGTGCCTTTGCTAAAGGAAACCCAAGTTGCCTCGATTGTCCCGAATACTCAGTTGGCTAAATGTATTGCATTGCAACAAGTCCCTTTCCGCTGCTTACTCGATTGATGCGATGATAGCCAACTATCAACTTAAACGATTGGCCTTGCACGGGCGCAACTCCAGGCCCGTGCGGCATCACGTCCCCCGAAAGCTCGAACGGGCCATTCGTTTAGCTCCCTTCCTCCCTCGCACCCGCGGGACGGGCACGGTGATTCGCGTCCAGTGCTCCGAGGCACGGTGATTCGTGCCTGGTTCGTTAATCCCGGCCGCACGGGGCGGGGCAGGGCAGAGCGGCGGCCCGGGCGGGACCGGGGCGTGACAGAATGGTATCAAAGCGGAATCGATTCTCTGGTCCAAAACCGTTGCTATGACTCTGAGTCGATATGGTATTGCAAAGAGCGTTCCATACAATAAGTCCATAGATATTCTCAAGGTGCAAATGTTTTCTGAACTTGAATTGCTTGATTGTTTCGATTGAATACGGCGAGGGACGACACTATCGCTGCTCGGAATATAGAGAATTTTATCCTTGAAGTTTCGAGGAATAAACTTTTTGTTGGTTGGTAAGTATGTAACGCCCCGCTCCGCGCCGGCGTTATGTATCAGGTGAGTGGGCAGAACTTCGTTCTCTAATTCTTGCACGCCTTAATAATAACCTGAGTTTTTGCTTGCAATGTTTTCTTAAGAGAATGATAGAACCTGCCTTGCATGTTAATGAACGAACTCACCTAGCTTGTCTTTGAATCAATGTCTGCTTAACGAGAATCCTGAATCACTTGCTTAGAATGCATGAACATGTTCACTATCGTCTATGCTTCGAGAGAACCATACTGTGCCTGAACGTGTTCAAGTGATAAGTCGGATTGCCCCACAACAACGATTGTATTCTGATGGTTAGTCTCGTCTGCATACTAGAGTTTATTTGATAGTGTTCCATGCATTCGCACGCGGTCGGACAATGGCTTTTGGTGGAGAGCTGAACTGCATGCGTCATAGCCACCATGGGTCACAGCTGCCATTAGCATCAGAGAAATGAGTCATTGGTATGCTGTACCACCAGCTGCCGATCCTAAGATACTCGGGGACCGCCCTGCATATAGCTAAGTCATTGTGTTGGCTTGGATAGTGACTGTCCCTAAGATTGTGCATCGTGTGTCTAGCTTTGCATCAGACCCTGGAGTCGCACGAGACACGCTGCGCACACCCTGGAACATGAACGGTTTGCTTGCTTGCATATTCAATATGAAACTCTGTTTCCAAACATGTTTCCAAATAATGTAATATGACTCTGCTAGCGAACTGCATGAAACGAACCTAGGTAAAACTAGAAAGATCACTAGTAATGTAATATTTTATAACATGATTACTTAGTGCCTGTTTGAGTGAATGCTTATTTCTGTTCAGTTGATTTATCTCACCAGTACTTGTATAAAGTGCTGACCCACCAACAGTTTACTTGCTTGCAGGTACTGGATCGTCCGAGGGAGCGATAGGCATGCCACAGTCCCCAAGACCCGGAATCCTGGTTTCGATTGTTGCCCCCGAGAATGCTATCGTATAAGAGGGCATAATGTATGGAACGAACGTGTGCCTTTGCTAAAGAAAACCCAAGTTGCCTCGATTGTCCCGAACACTCAGTTGGCTAAATGCTTTGTATTACAACAAGTCCCTTTCCGCTGCTTACTCGATTGATACGATGAAAGCCAACTATCAACTTAAACGATTGGCCTTGCACGGGCGCAACCCCAGGCCCGTGCGGCATCACGTCCCCCGAAAGCTCGAACGGGCCATTCGTTTAGCTCCCTTCCTCCCTTGCACCCGCGGGACGGGCGCGGTGATTCGCGTCCGGCGCTCCGAGGCGCGGTAATTCGTGCCCGGTTCGTTAATCCCGGCCGCACGGGGCGGGACAGGGCGGAGAGGCGGCCCGGGCGGGACCGGGGCGTGACAAATACCACTTAACATATATTACCAAACTAACACATACCCTCTTCTAGGATATAACTCACACAACAATCATATAACTATATATTAAATACTAACTTCTTGCTAAAATCTAACTCCAATCACTAACACACATAAACTTATCTCCAACTAACAACTAACTTCAAAACTAACTACACAACTCCAACCTACAAACCCCCCTTACTATGGTAGCTACTACAACTAGCAGCCTTGCTGCTGCTGCTGCTGCCCCTAACAGCATTGCTGTTATAGCTACATGCAGTACACCAACTGCAACTTGCCATTGCACAACCACCTGCGGATGGCAGCAACCCGACTGATGTGCACTTGGTGCACAGCCCAACCCGATACTCCTTACTGTCAACTGATAGTGAACACTCTCCCCCATGCCTCCTTGACAATTCACCCCTCCATAACGGTCCATATATGAAATCAAATAGTCCTCACAACTCTTCATTGTCGAATATAACACTCCTAATCAGTCCATAGACCCAAATCAGTGAGAATAACTCTAACACATGTTCACAAGGAAACCCCTCTTACCATATGCAACTAGAACACAACCAAACACACTAAATACAATAGAAACATAGATAGATGTATATAGAAACCATATATAAATATATATAGCATATAAAAACTCTAATATAATACTCTAATAGCTATATCCAAGTTAAATTGAAATATAATGCAAAATAATAAACACGTGGAGTGCACCGCAACCGTATCACACTCAATCTATGGTACGCTTGCGATACGGCTCTACATCACCAAATATATTCTGAAGGACACGGACAAGTCCAATATCATAATTAAGAGTAATATAAAGTGCTAGCTATACCACTACGTGTTCGTGTCAAAATGTGACATGCTCAAACTCCCGTATCAAGAAAAAACCTCCAAGTCAACCTGTATCGCCAAATTATCATAATACGGCCTACACGTATCCAATTATGGACACGATACCAGTCTTACACAACCAAACACATGTCTATGTGGTCTAATTGACCTATTGACAAACACATGATGTGCCAATCTCGGAATTTCCCCAAAATTGGCACAAAATACACCATAACTTCCTCCATAGGCCTCCTATGAACCTAATTCCACTTCCTATGGGTAGTCTTAGTTCAAGGGTGGGTCCTAATGATTAAAATACAGATTTAGAGTCTAATTAGAGGAAAAAAACTGAATTGTACCTATTAAAAAATGAATTTCTAATGCAAGTCTCCAAATGAGTGTCAAGAGCCTTCAACTTGTGCTTCTTCCTCCTCCTTGTAGATCCTTGCCTCCTCCTTGTAGATCTTTACCTCCAATGGTGAGTAAAGAAGGAATCGGGAAGGAATTTGGGTAGGGAATGGTGTAGGGATGAAGGAATTTGGAAGAGAAAATTCTAGATCTAGAATTGAAATGAAATGAATGAAGAGAGAGAGAGAGAGTCTCTCTTCTCTCCCCCTATGTCTGGCCTTGTCCCTTCTCCAAGTCACTATAAAAAGTCTATAATATCCCTTGGGGCTTGTCATGAAGGAATTAATTAAGGAAAGAAGGTTCTAATCCAATTGGTTTAACTAATTAAGTCATTCTCTTAATGATTGGGCTAACTATTGGCTTGTTTGTTGGGCTCAAATCTAGCTAGATGTTGGTCCATGAGTCCGTCCACTAACACAACTCTAAACTATAAAATATAACATATAATAATAAATATAATAAATAATTATACCACATGCACATTAATTATTAACTTGAAATAACCAAAATACCCTTTCCTAGAAAATATGGTAGTGACACCTACACTCGACTTTCATACACAAATACCCCTAAATTGCCTTGACTGATACTGCTAGTTGTTCTATTCTCAGTTCTCAGTTCCCCCTGAACTGAACCCGATATCTATTGGTACTACAGTCACACAAAGTTTAAGCATTAATGTAAAACTGAAATGTTTAACACCAACACACGTCTGATAACACTCAGGTTTTACTAATAATATAACACCTTATTCTCATACCACTCCTTGCACTGTATTTAATGCTCGGCTACTCGAGTATCACCTCAACATTAATATACTAACTTAACACTTGACTTTTCTTCACACCAATCACCCATATCTACACTGCTATAAAGCAGTCCTTCCACAACGATGATACTCTAATGCAGACCCCAAATTGACACACTGTCTGATACTCATAAGTACCCCGATATCACACTGATACTAAATTATTAGACACACACACATCCATACTGATGCTAACCCGACCCCAGTCCCTTGTTCACACATTCACACTAAAAAATAATACCACACACACACATGGGAGCCCCCAACTTTTTACTCACCCGACCCCCACTGTAGGATGCCGGAACCCCCTTCCTCTTGATGTTGTTACTGCATATAACTACCTGTGCAGTTACTGTTGCAACTATATTGTTCATACTTGCACCAACCTGACATTGAATAGGGCCCCTCTTACCTGCTGTACTCGATCAGTCACAGTGCTCTGATGTGCACTGCTGCTGTTGATCTAGCATCTAAAGCTGGATGCTGATATTCTAGAGGAAAACTGAACACCATATCACACAACCACAATCACACCTCTTCCACAATACTTGCATGTGCACAAACACACACTCACACACTAGATAATATATGTACACTAATATATTTATATTTATACGTGTATATGTATTCAATATCATATAACTTTAGCATTCTAAATAGGTACACTCTCTATTAGTCATTTTAACAAACACCTAGTGTGCACAAGTCAAGATACTCTCTATAGTGTCATAATACACTATCAACCTACATGCCAAATTTCTCAATACTCAACTAATAATAAATATACATATCAAATACATCTATTTATAACTAATGTGATTAGTTACAATGAAGAATAGAGGGAAACTATACCAAAAAGCATAAAACCCATAATTTGGGCATAACTTAATGTAGAAGTCACAATAGGGACCAATAGAAGCTCATTCTCCTTCCTATGGGTTGTACTAATCCATGGGTGGTTTTATAATGCTCAAATGCAACAATTAGAACCTAATTAGAGAGAAGATTTTAGAATTTACCTATTGGGAGATGGATTCCCAATACAAAATCAAGTGGACACGATTTGGACACGAGCTCCTAGTCAAACTCCTTTTTCTCCAATGCTCCTTGCAATCCAAGCTCCTAGGCTCCTTAGAGGATGAATATGGAAGGGATTGGGAGAAATTTGATAGAATTTGGTCGAGGAATGTGTTGATTTGGAAAAAAAAAATACTAAATTAGGGTTTATGAGCTATTAAATAAAGTGTAGGGAGGCTCTCCCCTTTCTAAATAGGGCAGGCCACTTAAACCCTAGGGTTAGCTAAGGTAAAATGTCCATTCTTATATTTTGTATTCTTATGGATTGAGACATAGATATATTTATTGTGTTATCTAGATAGTTACCCTCACTGAACAACTTATACGTATTTGAGTTGGATTGGAGTCTACTCGATACATAGCTGACCATTGCCACATGGTCTGATCCCGTGTATTTGGAATTGGGATGTGACATTTGAAAACTTTTTATGCTACAGTGACCATGTGTTGCGCATTATTTGATCTAACACTTCGATCATATTTCTATGGACATATCAAATTTGTGTTACATTTAATCAATCCAACATTAATGGACGCACGGATAAATGAGGCGGCGAAATGCATAGTAGGAATAAATCTTACTTTTGCATGCAAGGAAATGGTTCATGCTACGATAAATATTGTGTTTAGTAATCCAAAACTTGTTTTAGAATATAAGGATGGTGGACAAGGACATGTGCAGCTTGTTTGGTGTTCATCAACACGTGTTACACGTAATTAGCAAAAGTTCCCAGGAGACGCCACCTCTATGTTTTTTTTTGTTAACTAAGTTTGTGCGTAATGCCAACAAACCAATAACCGCTATAGTAGATAGTGCAAAGTCTCATTGTCGAAAGCATATCGTTTTCTTTCTACCGTTTTGTTATTAACATAAAATAATACCAAATAAGAACAACGATGTGTTATATAACGACATATGGATAGTTAATTAACTTAACAACTTGGAGCATGTGGATTAAATGAGAATTCGATATCTATTCATCATAGCATGAAACTTTTCTATGTCGAACATTTGTCGCTTTCTGATTTAGTACACACGTCTTTCTATTTATATATCCATGCGTGCTAGGTAAATTAGAATGGGACATAAAAAAATTATCACATGAACCCCTCCATAGTACATATGACATTATTCCTTCTCAGAATATTGATTGCTAATGTTGATACAAAGATAAGAGAAAATCGCGTTTACAACGGACTATTTAAATCTTGGTCAAAAGGACAAACGGAATCCATTTACTTCCAACATTTGCCAATTTAGTCACACAAATAAAAATAGAGTAATGCTATTCGTACCTCCAAGCTCTCCCTCAAAACCATCCCTCCTTATGTGGCAGCTGACGTGACATGTTAAATAGTATTACGTGGCATCTAACGTGGCAGCTGACGTGACGTATTAAATAGCATTATTTGGCAAATTTAACCAAAAAAATAATTATACAATTTTTTAAATATTTATATTAATGTTAATTTATTTATGTTGATTTTAATTATGTTAATTTTAATGTTAATATTAATTTTAAAATTTGTCATGTCAGTTGCATATTAACTGTCATGTTAGCTATCATATAAGGAGAAATAATTTGAAAATACAATTTGGAAGGATGAACAATATTATTCATAGAAAATATGAAAATATCAAAAGCTCCCGATAATTGCACCGATTATCATTTGCCGTTTGATAGAAAGAAAGAGAGGAAAAACTAAATATAATTCTAACTTTTGCCGCTTTCAAATTAACAACAAACAAGAGACACCGAACGGATGTTGGGAAACTAGTGGCGCGTGCCGTTTAACATTAGTAACGTTTTCCGTTTCGGAGAGGCGACATACGCCTAAAATGGGGATTGAGACCACCTGTCAACCCACCTGGGCCCGTATCCATTTTCTCCCCCAGGTGTCACCCCAAGTCCCCACTATAAATAGGCCCCCCCTCACCAAACCACACTCCTCACTCCTCTTCTTCTCCTCTCTTTCTATTTCTCTCACTCTCTGGCGAGTGAGCTCCGCAGCTCCTTTGCTGGAAATGGACTCATTCCGTCCGCTGAAGTCGCCTTCCTCCGAGCGATTCCTCTCCTCCTCCTCCTCCCCCCCTCCCGATCGTCGCCATTCCTCCCCCTCCCTCGAGCTCCAGGAGCTCGACATTTTCGACTCCAGCCCAAACCCTAACCCTAACCCTAACCCTAACGCTAGCCTCCCCAACCGCAGCCGCAACTTCGGCTCCCTCTCCCTCCTCCTGGAGGAGCCGGTCCTCCGCCGGAAACCCTCCTCCTCCGCGGCCTCCCCGTCCCCCTCGCGGATGATCCCGGCGCAGAACCCGGCGCCGGCGCCGGTGCGGCACTCGGCGCCGCTGGCGGTCCCGGCGAGGGGGATGTCGGCGAGGGAGCGGGCGGCGGCGGCGCTGTGGGAGGAGGGCGGCGAGGAGGAGGGGATGCTGCCGCCGCACGAGATCGTGGACCGGAGGAGGGAGCCGGGGACGGCGTTCTCGGTGCTGGAAGGGGCCGGGAGGACGCTCAAGGGGAGGGACCTCAGGAAGGTCCGGAACGCCGTCTGGAGGAGAACAGGTTTTCTCGACTGAATGAATCAATGAAAAATTTCTATGAAGCAAGCATGTTATATATCATTGTCTCGTTCGATCGTTCTTCCGTTAGTTGTTGTTCTTGTTAGTCGATGTGATTATCCATATATAGTATAGGATGACGAATAAGGAAACATTGTCAATTGTGTCAAGTGTAGAAGTGTTGTGAGAAGTACATTATAACAAAAATATACTTTTCTGGGAAATATATATATATATATAGTATAGTATACTACTTTTATTGTTAGTTAAATGCTTGAGCTTTGACTGTGAAGGGCGGATCCACCCTTGGGTTGGGGCCCCACCCAGTTTTTTCTCTTTTTTCATATGTTTATTTTTTTATTTTTTTCTGTATGAGTTAGTTCACATCCTAGCCCACCCGAGTTCAAATTTATGGTTCCTCCGTCACTAAGATGATAGTGCATGTTAGCTAGTGTGCATGGTCGGTCGGCCGGCCGATCGATCGAGTGGAATTCCAGTGGTATACTTCTTTTGCATCAAAAATATGAAAATTGGGAAACATGGGAATAGTTTGCGAAGCTACGTTTCGTTGTTATAAGCGAGTATAGGAAGTTGGTTATGTCTTCCGTTTCGTGGTGTGGCAGTCTTGTGGCCAATTATGGTCTCAGGCTCAAATTCGATGGCTATTTGTGGAGAAGTTCAAGAAAGGAAACATGAATTTTTGTTCATGTTCGTCGCGTTCGATTGTGTGTATTTTGCGTTTGTCGTGTTCGATTGTGCTTATGGTCAGTAGTTGTCGTGTTTGATAGTGCTTATGATTAGTATTATGGTCAGTATTTATCGTTTCCGATTGTGCTTATGAATTATGATGAGTATTTGTCGTGTTCGATTGTGCTTATGGCTAGTACATATCGCCTGGTATATGTACGTAACGGCCAATACCTATATATCAGCTGCTCTTGTTGTTCTGCCATGTGCTAATCGAATATGGATACTTGCTGATATTAAAATTAGGTTCTCTTTTTAGGCTAAATTAGCAGAGAAATTTTTTTTAAAAGAAAGAGTATTATGCACAAAAAATAGCATTGAATCGACCAATGTTGCACGGACACGGATACAACACAGTAAGGACAGTGCGACACAGACACGACCTCTATTTTGGTGTATCCTAGTGTAATTTGGAATGTGCATGCTTCCTAGGATGTAACAAATTATTGTTTTGGGATCAGATTTGATGGTTAACAATAGGAAAGTTCAGAAAAAGAAACAAGAATTTACTGATGTTTGTTGTGTTTGATTGTGCTAATAATCAGTATTTGTCATGTTCAGTAGCGCTTATAATTAATATTTGTTGTGTTCGATACTGCCTATGCTTGGTATTTCTCGTGTTCGAAGTTCGAACATGAGGATCAAGTAAATGCTTGTGTTGCAAGCATCTTTTATTGTTTTGCTTGCTCTGTGGTGGAAGATGAGACCTTTGGTATGTGCATGGAGGAATCATGTATGGAATGATGTTAACTGTAGAGAACTTCCTTTCGGACAGGAAATTCATGGGCACATGAGAGGTTATCTCCCATCTTTTAGACACATTCCAATTATTTGGGTACAATCTAAAATCTAGGCTCCACAAAGTGACCCGTTCATTTTTAACCCTGTGTTGGCATGCATATTGTAGGAGTAAATTGTTGGCAAGAGAAGATGGATAAGAGGGCCTTTCGACTTAAGCTCATGTGACCAAGAAGCACAGAACAAATTGATCGATTAGGAAGAGTCCATAGTAATATAGAAATTGGGGCTTATCAGTGGGAATTCTTATTATTTGCTGCTAGTGTGTAGTATTGTGGAATGAGAAAGTAAATAAGCAAATGGAAAAGACTTTGGTCTACTTTGGATTAGGCAGTTTTTTGGTTGCTATTTTGATTTTTTTTTTAGTGTTGTTCGTTACCAATCCATGATGATGGGATTATTACCAGGCAAAAAATCATTGAATTGTTTGTGACCATTGTCTTGAGTTATAACTTTGTCATGGTTATAAGAACTCTGGAGATTATTTGTTGCAACTTGGAAGCCCATAGGATTAGTATGGAAGTAAAGTTATCCAATCTATATCCATTTGCATATTCATACTTTGATTTGTGTGGTTGTGTGTGAGTGGGTATATATATATATATATATATATATATATATATATATATTCCAGAGTTCAAATCCAAAATTTGGCAAATGGCTTGTCATATTTTCCTTAACTAATTGTAGCATGTGAATATCATGAACAAGCAATGTGTAGCATGAAAGTTTTAGATATTCCTCCTTTTGGAAGGGCTGATTAAACGTGAAGGGTGAACCTTTTATAGTCCTTTATTGTATTATTGTTCCATCTGCATTAGCAATTAAATCTTCATCATGATGCCGAGTGAGGCTGAGAAGGATGTTTATAGAATCAAAGGAGATGCTAGGAATGAAGTTGTATTTCTTGAGTTCTATATAACCTTAAAATACTTTTCATATTGTTGAAAAATTCTGTAAAATGCTTATATGATCATCCATCCTTTCTAATTCAGAAAATGTACAGACCACTTGGAAGTACAAAAAGAGAGGATATTGTTATGATGAGTATTGTCAGACTTAAATGGACGCCAGCGCAAAGTAATGAAATGCATTTGTGGAAAATTAATATATGTAACCTTCTTTGAAACGGTTCGAACTTGATCATATAGTTGACGGAGCTGTTAGAAACAGGTAAAAGCTAGAACACGTGTCTAATCAGAGATGACCTATAACAAAGATGATCAAGACCATTATTGTTTCTTGTAGTTCTTTCAGCCTGTAGTTCGTTACTGATATGAGCTTGGTAGTGATGCTGGTCCCAAATTTCAAGAAAGATAAAGTAACTGGTTGAATCTTTCGGTATTTCGGTAGCAGATTACCCGTCCAATGTTTCACTTTCAGTCCTGGTAGCACTAGCAGATTGCCCTTCCATTATTTCATTTTCAGTCCTGCCGAGTTTGGCAGTCGGGTCTCTTTTTCTTTTCCGTCTTCTTTCTGTTGTAAGATTTGCTGTTATCCTTGCCTCTATATTTTCATGTTTAATCCTTTGAATTAAGTATTCAGTGAAGAAACTTCATGTATAGTGGTTGGGTGGATATAATCTGAATTATCCTTTTTCTTACTAAAAACGACCATTGAATGGAACCTACTTTGTTTTAGGTACTCAACAAAGAGGAGCAGGAGAAGAATGTATATATATATATATATATATATATATATATATATATATAATCTCTTATGTTTATTAACTTCACGTGGTATTTCATTTTATGACAGATCAATTGCTATTAGTTTGACCAATGATGATGTTTTTCTTCACCACAATGCCACTCCAATTCTCAAATCAGGCTAAGAATTCAGATGAAAATTTGAAAGAGTTTTAGAATAAAATGTAATTGTATCTCATGGCGTGGGGTGGAGTAGGGAACTCCCTTTTTGTGCCACTCCGATGCTCATCGGACTTGGTGCTAACAATGATCTTATGATCTTTAGGACTATAAAATAAACTTCCTTTCGTTACTCTTGGATAGCCTACAAACAAGCGTACTTCTGTACGAGATTTTAACTTATCTGCTTTCCTATACAACACATATGCTGGACTATCCCAAATCTGAACATGTTTTAGACTAAGTTTACGTCCGGTCCACAGCTAAATGGGAGCAATAGGTGCTGACTCAGAATGTACCAAGTTCAAAATATAAGCTGCAGTCTCCAAGGCATATCTCAAAACGAATAAGGTAAATCTGAATAACTCATCATTGATCTAACCATCTCCACAAGAGTTTTATTTCTTTTTTTTGTTACACCATAATGTTGGGGTGTTCCAGGTGTAGTTAATTGGGATGTAATTCCATCATTTAAGAAATAATTCTTAAAACTCTCCAAAGAGGTACTCGCCAAGACGATCTGAACGTAATGACTTGATACATTTTCTATGACGTTTTTCCATTTCAGCCTTTTACTCTTTGAATTTCTCAAAGCACTCAGACTTACGGTGCATCAAATAAATGTATTCATACCTTGAATAATCATCAATGAATGTGACAAAATATTCAAAACATTTTCTAGCCTGGAGAGTCATGAGCCCACACAAATCAAAATGAACCAATTCCAACACATCTTTGATCCTATACCCTTTTGTCGTGAAAGGACTTTTGGTCATTTTACCTTTCAAGCATGATTCACATACTGGAAGTGCCTCCGATTCCAATGAGCTCAAAGGTCCATCTTTAACCAGTCTTTGAATTCTTTTTAGATTAATATGTCACAACCGCAAGTGCCAAAGATAAGTTTGGTTCATACAAGAAGCTATTTTCTCTTATTTAAGTTAGAAGACATTATTCATTTCCATAAGTTGTATTGTGGGTGAAATATGATTCATGACATAAAAATTATCAACTAATGCACCAGAACAGATAAAATGTTTTTTTTTCTAATAACTATTGTCATTAAAATAAACTGAATATCTATCATTAACTAGCATAGAAACATAAATCAAATTCCTTCCAAGTGAATGTGCATAAAGACAATATCTCAATGTCAAAGCCTTATTTCTACCAAAAGATAAACTAATATCTCCTACTTCAACGGTCGCTACTTTCGTAGCTTCACCCATGAACAAGCATATCTCTCCATCATTAAGCCGCCTAGCTTCCTAGAACCCCTGCAATGAATTGCACACATGACTAGTGGCTCATGTATCTGCACATCAGGTGCCCGTAGATAACACTGCTAAACATCTTTCAACTACTAGTAAATGAGATATACCATCTTTGTTCCCTTGTTTGAGAAGTGAACAGTCACTCTTTTAATGTCCTGACCCTTTGCACTTGAAACATTTGTCTTTCAGCTTTTTCACAGCGCCTTGAGGTCCCATGCACTTATTTGCTGAATTTGTTTGTTTTTGAATATTTTTCTTCTTCTTACCGCCTTTCAGCTTAGAAGTAGAAGCATTTTCAGTCACATATATATGGCCATTCTACCTAATGAGAGCCTTGACATCCTGTAGTTCTTTCGTAAGTTCTGCCAAACTGTACAACCTTTTGTTCATGTTGTAGTTAAGACAAAATGTGTCAAAACTTTTAGGCAGAGTCCCGAGAATGACATCGACCTGGATTTTCCTATCGATTTCAGCTCCAAGGATCTCAATTTCATCCAGATGACCCATCATCTTGAGAACATGATCCCTTAATGGCGTCCCTTCAGCCATGGTCGTATTTATCAAACTCTTTATAGCAAACCGCCTAACTTCACTACTCTGATGTCAGAAGAGTTCCTTGAGGTTGTACATCATGTCATAAGTTGCGGCCATGGCCTGATGTTGATGTTGTAGCACATTTGACATATATGCTAAAATGTAACGATGCGCCATCTTATCCGTCTTGATCAACTTCTTATAAGTCTCTTTGACCTCTTCATCAGAATTAGCATTAGGCTTAGGAGAACATTCCTCATGGAGTACATATTTATACTCTTCAGCAGTTAAGACAATATTAAAGTTATGTTTTCAGTCAATGTAATTAGGGTCAGTAAGTTTATTTTCTTTAAGAATCATCATAAGTTGACTGAATGAATCCATTTTTGAAATCCTGAGAATCACATAAATAATAATTATGTAGGGCACAATTTTTTTTTGAACTAAATAAATATTGATTCATTCAAAACAATAGTAAAATGTTTACCAACAACTTAAACACCATAAATTTAGTATACCACGATAATGTGGACGTGTACTAATTCAACATTTGTCTAAGAAAATTTTTCTATTAATTTTACTATCATGTCAATCTAACTTTATGACAAATAAAATTAATTTGTTGGTCTTCGATTTGGTCCTACAAATAAAAGTAGTGACTTCGATGGAGAGGATACCATTATTTACATATAAATATACACAATTACTTAATACTAAGTCCATTACTATTATAGCCATATATTCTGCTTCTTCTTGAAATGTCGAATCCAGAATCTTGCTCTGCGCATAGTTAGGTCGTGGGATTCGAGACAGTGCTCGAATTTTTTTTTGTTTGGCCATATTTTCCTTCATCGAAAATCATCTGTCTGCCTCCGGACTACTTAAAAATAACATCTCGTTCGATACCAGAAACAGTCACTATCGCCATCACGAAAGATCAAAAAAATTTAAAATTTAAAATTACATCAATCCTATGACTCCCGAAGGAGTTTACACAATCTATATTGAAGAAAATTAAAAAAATAAGCACGATCAACCCTCGTGATTTTAATTATATCCATGAACAACAACAGCCACGACATGCTATGGGTTTAAATCACAAAAATAAAATATGCATACAGACCATAATAGTTGGATCTAAGATGCCTGCAAAACAGAGTTAGAATAGATCTACATCAATATTTTTTTTAATACAAGTTTTATTGGAAAATATGAATTTATTAATCGATACATAGATCTGATACCGACTCTGATACCAATTGATGGAACTGGGAATCCCCAGGACCACGGATTGGTGTGCATATCGATCGATAAAATATTAACAAGTTTAAGACGTGATCTAACACTTCAGTGGAAAAAATTAGGGTTCACGAATTATACAAGAAGTGATGAGAAGTAGAAGACGATCTCTAGAAAACTCGATCAACCAGTGACCTCAAGATCTTCTGCCGTATTCCTTCCTCGGATTAGATGTCGTGTGGGCGACAATCTTCCAACATTTTCTTCTCCTTGGACGACCATTTTTTTCTTCTTACGTGAAAGATGAATTTAGAGAAAGCTGCTCGCTTGGATTATTATGACGGCTAGAGAATAGAGGATATATATAGGCTACAACAGGGACAATGAGAAGAAATTAGGGTTAGGTCTCCTAATAGATGTGGGTATCCCATGTTCAGTCCGAATACACAACCTAGGCCCGTTAACAATAGCTCGGTCCACTAAAGAGCTATTGTTGTACTACCTTCCTAATCCTAAATTACGTTTATGGGCTCCTTCTTATCATATGCATGTTCGTCTTTCCATGTTATGATATCGAATGTCCGTCGATCAAATTAAGATACTGATAACTATATTGATCGACATCTTTTATCCTTAAGTAGTACCACTCAACTTTATTTGTCATGTCGGATATAATCCACCTGCAGGATTTACGTGACAATCCCTATGAGTTCTTTAAGGGAACATCATCAACCCGATGTATCGGAATGTGGATTTTTTTTATAATCAATAATCCATCATACACACAATGCTATTACCCAATTCATAGAGGTTATTGACCCATAATGAATCTCACTCTTTTATGAGTCAAAGTAATGCACACTACATATACATGTCTGTTATTATATCCGGATTAAGAGCACAAGCATTTATAATAATAGAAGTGCTTGTTCTCTTATGTAGTTAGTACAAAGAAAATAACCTCAAGTGGTCATGTTCAATACACACAAAGTTTACTAGTGTAAACCTATAGTCAAGATAGACTAATACCATATTACACTACAACTTTACCAATGATTTGTCTAAATCCATCTAGGTTTTGAACTATTTATATATTCCACAAGGAATTGATAATATAATATTTCGTGTGACACCACACATCATATTATCTACAATATAGAATATCGGACACTTGCATTAAAATTATAATGAATAAAACGTGCAACATTTGTCTATATGATTCTCATTCAAAAATAAGGAAATATATTTAATACAAAGTGATGCTTTTAGTATATAATCCTAACATCTCCAACTCTGAAGGTGATATCTTGTAGACTTTATCTGAAACTGGCTCTGCCCTTGTAATCATATCAATGTAAAATACGTCTCGAACTAGCGACATGCTTGTAAGCTCATCGGGAAATACATCCAGGAACTCACAGACAACTCTGGAAAACTGCACCTCATTGGCTACTGTAATCCTCAAGATAATTCACGGAGACTCTACCTCGCCTCTCGAAAATGAGAACTCCTCCTCATTGGTGACACAAAAGATAACTTTACTGGTATGAAAATCTATCGTCGCATGTCGAGCACTCAATCAATCTATTCCTAGGACGATATCATAATCACCTATAGAAAACTTTATTAGCCTCACGAAAAACTCTCTCCTGCATACTATAACTTGTTACGAGGCATAAACTCTATCTACTCCCACGAGACTATTACTAGTAAGTATATTCAAACTTACCGGTAATAACTCGGGCTCCAAACCAACTCGTGGCGCAAATCGTGCAGATATAAATGAATACGAAGCAACATAATCAAATAAAACTGAAGCTGAATGCGAATGAATGAGAATGGTATCTTCAACTACCTCTGTAGTCGCTAATGCCTCCTTCAAGGTAAGCGTGAAAGTATGACCTTGCCCTATGGGTGCTGGTCCTCTCTGCTCCTGGCCTCTCTGCCTAGCCTGAGCCTGGGCCTGCGAATACTGCTGCGGCCTCTGCTGTTGGAACGTACATCTAGGATTGCGTTGGTAAAGGCCTCGGGCTCTGATGCTGCTGAATCGGTATTGATGCCCTGAATTACGCAGTTGCTGGCTGGACTGATGATGATCCAGTTGAAGCCCTCTGTGGACAAGAACTCATCATGTGGTTTGCTCCACCACATATCAAACATAAATCATGTTTCATACAGCAGTCTGAAAGAACGTGGCCCGACTTCCTACAATGGGATACCCCACTGAAGAAGATTGCCTCTGCCGCTGAGGCCGCTATCCTCGGAGACCCGATCGTCAAGGCTCGAACTATCGGGGTCGGTGGTGACGATTGGGATCCCCTCGAAATATGAGGCATCTTATGACCCCCAATCCTATCAACAATCCTCTGGAAGGTGTACTCATGACTCCTCTCTGCTATCATCATGGCGTCAAATGTCTAGAACTCATGCTCCTCCACAGGTAGAATGATCTCCAGATGGATTACCTGTTGGAACCTCCTAGCTCGGTCCAACTCGGTGCCACCAAGGTGGGAGCAAACCAACCAAGATTGCAGAACTACGCCTTATAGCCATCTACGGTCCTTGCCATCTGCCGAAGGTTGTTAAATCTCAGCTGCAAATCATTATGCGACCGCGTTGAAGTACCGAGTCTCAAACCTCTCACTGAAGTCTGTCCATGGAATCGACGTCGTTAGTGAAACATCATGAGCTTCCTACCAATCGCGGGCCAAATCCAACAAGTGCAACCTAACCACTGCCACATGCTCCCTGGATCACAGAACTCCAGTTGCCTTGAGTATAGCCTCAATATCCTGAAGTCACACATCGAACGCAGTCGCGTCTTTAGTACCAAAGAAGTACGAGGGATGAAGACGTCTGAAGCTGCTTACAAAATTAATAATCTGAGGACTACCTCGCTCTAGGGCTGTCTGAACTGACTGATTGAGAATGTCACTATGGTACTGATGCGTTGCTATGAAGCCCCTCAGAACATCCATCGGTACACGAACAACCTTTGGTTGTTCTGGCTAAACAGGTACTGGCGGTTGATCAAGCTGAACATGTTGCTCTGTCTCGGGATCTATCCTAGACTTTGCCCCAGAATGCTGAGGCAGAACCCCAGGAATCGGCTGGCCTACATGATGCTACTCTGCCATCGGCTGAGCCCGAACAATCTTGACCTGAAGGATCAGGAACAGTGCCCCTAAAGTTAAAGGACACAATGATCAAATTGTAAGAACATGATATATCAAGGATGAAAGCAGATGACAGGTTAAATGATCATAGATATAGGATAGTACGAAAGAGATAAATGATGAACAAATAAGGATTGAGACATCTAAACACATACAATCCCACACGTCTGACAACCAGACCCGCATGGTCCACTACTAAAATCTTGTTACGTCCCAGAACCAGAATACTAGAGAGCGGGGGCAGACAAAGCCAGCTACGTATAAAATAGTACTCCAGTACCCCGAGATACGATCACGGCTATAAATAGACATGGAGGTTAATACTACAAGCTAACAATCAATCCTAGGTTAGGCAATCCTAGTGTCTCAATCACAAGCAATAGAATAATATGCAAGATATATGATCATCAAACATAAAATAGTAAAGCGTTCCAAACTATGTATACATAGGTGATCATAGAGATAGTAATACAAAATGAAGAACTATCAAGAGTAATAGTCATACATGATCAACTCTAGCTATAGTCTAGAATACGCTAATCATTTCTTGTCCGTAGGCTATAAGTCAAGTCCAAAACATGAGCTAATACGTGCTCGGTGGCTAAACGCCTCAAAAGAATATACAGTTACTAGTGGGTGAAAGAAGAAGAAACCCACTCAGATGGTCTGGTGCTCCGGGTGGTCACCATCTAGCGGAAGGTAGGGAAGATCCTCGGGTTCCGCTACGAGATCTAGCCACGCAAAACCAGTAGGGTTAGACCCCAATAACAAGTACCACAAAGGGGGCCAAACTATGAACTAATACCAACATACAGGCAAAATAACAATATACGAAAGACAACAAATAACCACCAGATAATATAAAGTGCACCAAGAAACATTAATGAAAGCTGAAAACGTATAAAGTAAAATGGAGCATGTGAACATGTACATATTCATGTAAATATATACAGGATCATGTGAATATATACCGGATAAAGTGTGTATGTACACGATCATGAAAAGCAACTGATGTAACATGTAAGTACATGATCAGAAAAATATGGCATAAGAAATGAACATGTAAGTAAACCAAGACAAGATCATTGTATAAGAGCAAGCACTAACATAAGCAGGAAATGGACTATATCCATCAATCACGACAAATCAAGAAGTACAGCTTGCTACATTAGCTAACTAGGGTTATCACAATTTCTAATTACTAAAAAATTTAATCTGAGAATTTTCTATGGTTGCATGTCCTGCAAAGTGTCTAAGCTATACAACCGAAACTAAGCAAGTATCTATAGCAGATGCACAATTAATACGACATGCATCCTAATGAAGTGGCATGACACAACAGTGAGCCCAAGTATGCATCACACAACAACAAGCCATGTCTGCTCCATGAGACTGTGAGCTAATAATAAAATACATGATTGTCCCACTCAAGGTGTGCTAGAAATGTGCCCCTCACGACGGAGAGCTATAAATCCATCCAAGTAAAGCGATAAGATAACGAGACTACATGTAACCAAGAGATTCTTCCCTCTCGATGCTCTTATAAATCAAGCTAGTTGTTTTTATAAACCCCCTGATTTTCAAGAATTTTTTTATTTAGAATTTTTCACAATTTTCTAGAATTTTTTGGGATTTTTTTTAATTAAACTAAGGTGTTTTAATTATTAAATAATTTTTAAATGAGGTTTTATTATATTAAAATATTATAAAAATAATATTTTATGGTGTAAAATGAAAAACTAGACATAGGGTAATTTTCTGGGAATTTATTGGACCCCGAAATCATTTTAAAAGCCCTAAAAACTATTTTGAAATTAAACCTTAATTAAACCGGTTCATTGAACCAAATTAAACCAAACCGAACCAAACTGTGAACCAACCCAGACCTAACCCAACCTTAGCGGGTCGGATCCGGGTTCGACCCGACCCGCTTGGACCCGTCCGAACCCGCAACCCTTTCTCTCCCTCTTCCAAACCCGACGCCGCCTCCGGCCGTCCGCCGCCCGTAACCGCCTGAGACTTTCCCTCTTCCTCTCCCGCACCCTCCTCCGACCCGTCCGCTTCGCATTCCCGCACCGGCCGCTGCCGCTCCGCCTCCCTGCCAGCAACGGCCGGCGACCCAGCTCCCTCTCCGCCTCTATATAAGCCCTAACCCCTTCTCCGGCCACTCGTTTCCTCCGCCACCTCCCTCCGACCTTCCCCTGGCCTTCTCTACCTCCTCCTCCCTCGATCGGACCTTGCCACCCCACAGAGCCGGCCGACCAGCGCCTCAGCCTCCCCTCTCCCCTCTTCCCTCTTCTCCCTCCGCCATCCGCGAGCCCCTCGAGTCGGCCTCAGCGCCGCCCCGCCCAGCTCCCTCTCCGCCTGCCTCCATCAGCCCCGAGCGCCGCCTGGCCGACCCTTCCCGCAGCAGCAGCCCTCGCCGCATGGCTTCGCCCCTCCCAGCCTCAGTCGACCGAGCTCGATGCCCTAGCAACAGGCCCCGCAGTCCCTCCAGCCCGCTGCCCAGCACGCCGCCGGCCGCCTGCGCTGCCCCAGCACGCCGCCGGCCGCCTGCGCTGCCCCAGCACACCGCCTCCGGCCGCCCGAGAGCCGCCCGCCTCGCCGCCAACCTCCGACGACCCCGGGCCTAGCCGCAGCGCCGCCAAGCTCCGGCCAGCAGCCCAGAGCCCTAACCCTAGCTTCTGTGGACACGTGTCGGACACGAAGAATATACTGTTTTCGAGCCCTGTTCAGGTACTCGTATCTCACTCCTCGTAGCCCCGATTTCTTTTCCATCAGTTGCATCGCATAGCCTGCATGACCCCCTCGGTGTCCGTGCAACCCGCTCGGTGCATCGCGTCCTGTGGTGATCGCGAACCGCGATCCAAAAACAGGAAAACCAACATCCTGTTTCACCCCGGAACTGAGTACGCCCCGCCAAACGGGATGACTTAGTCGCGTGCGGTCTTCACAGATACGTGCGCATCGTTGATACGGACGCGCGGGATTTCGCAGAAGCTGATTCGGATGTGCGTGCACACAGGAATCAATGCGTATCCGCGGACACCGTCCCGTATCCGACCTTTCTGAATCTCGCTGTAACTTAGTGTACACACGTCGGATCGAGACAAAACTTGTGCCATCGGACTCATAGCAATACGTTGGTCCTGTGAGCCAAGTTTGGTTCGATTCTGAGAACGTTGACAAAATTACGTGTCGTGGGCCCCATAGGCTCCACTTGACGGGCGATTTTGAGAACGGCTCATCGGAATCCAATTCTGGAAGTTCCGTCGGGTTCGTATCATCGTTCCTGACCTGTTGACACTAAGTTGGACAGATTTGGAGACCTTTGACCTTGACGCATTTTTCGGTACAAAGCAGCCTACATGTGGACCCCGCTTTGACCCGAAATGTTTTTTTGCCCTTGTCTCCAAATTGGACTCAAGGACAGGCATTTCTAGCTGATTAATATTTTCTGGATCTGATGGTGATGTTTGTTTCAGCAACCGGAGTACTCCCTGCAATTTTCCCTGAAGTCAGAGCTACAATTGGAGCCGGAATCCCAGGCAAGTGTACCTTGCCAATCTCTGCAGTTTTTGCTATTTAATTCCTTGACATATAAACTTGTGGTACATGCTTGACCTAGGACCGTATGACGTGCTTAGCGTCCGATTATAGTCCGGTGCCAACACTGTACGCAGAGTTGTGCAACGTCACCTAGAGATGGATATCGTGACCCTTTGAATTCTCGTACTTGCATTATCAAGTACGTTTTACCCAGGACACCTGACACTATTCATGATACAGAATCGTCCTGAGATATTCATGGTGATTCTGTATAAGATACAGTTTTCATGACTTAATCCTTTGCTTAGATATTATATGACTGGATGCATTAGTTATGATCCTGTATGTCATGGACATGAGACGTCGTGGACATGAGATGCATGATTACATTGGGTGGGGAGAGTCACACAAACTACAGGTTGATTATATATTATGCCGGCGTCGTAGTCTCCCTTTGAGCTAGACAACCACATGATATCACTGCTACCGGCTTTCCGACACAGAGTTTGTAGTAGTTTCAGCTTGAGTTTAGTGCTGCTCTCATATTGCATATCACTTAGCTAGTTATATATTTACCCTATTGTTTTATTTATTTGCTGCACTGCATTATCTTTGGCTTGTATTTTCTGTACTTTGCTATGTCCCCTGAGGACCTGGATCCGGATTATGTCCCCAGGATTAGCAGATGAGATCGACCCCGAGGTACACGGAACAGGAGTATTAGCAGGAGCAGAAGCAGGAACCGAAGCAGATACTGGAGCCGTACCAGATCCAGTAGTCGAGTGACATCTACGGTATCTTCTGAGTATATACTCTGTCCATACTCAGTATTTTTGTTGATATCTTTATTTCTGGATCTTGAACAATTGTAACAGACTTGATTATTGGGTTTGTTCCCCGATTTATATACTTGTGATTTGATGATGATGTATATATTTCTTTTTCTTTGATTTTGATATATTCTTTCTGTGGATGAGAACAGTATACCCTGACTGTTGTATTACAGCTTAAGTACGCCCCGATGGATCCATTAAATTGGGTTTGTCCATCGGTGTGTGCTGTTGGCCATTGCCACGTGTCTAGTCCCTCGTTATTTTGGGACTGGGGCGTGACATGGTTTTTGTGGTGGCCCATGCAGGTCAACGACTAAATTGTTCGGTTTCAACTTAGGGACCGAACAGGCCTGCAATAAGAATAGGATAATTTTTAGGATCTCATCCACTTGCTTGAAACGTTCTTGATATCTATATCGGATTCGAATCAATTTCTTGAATTGCATCCTGCCTTGATTCTTGTACGCCTCTTATTGTTTATTTTGGTTGCAGAGTTATGGATTCATGAGCAAACGACGAGACTCCTGCAGTATCACCACGAGATGTTGTGGTAACCAACGAAGATGAAGTGACACCAGTTGATGAAGGATGATCAGCTCAACAAGCAAGTCAGCATGCCACGAGAATCCAGCAAAATGACATTCCAACATCAACGCAATTTACTCCACAAATGCCCGTAATTCCACAAGGGCAGGCCATGGACGGGCAGCAGATGTATTAAATGATTTATGCAATAATGCAAGCTCAACAAGAGGCTTTGAGTCGCAGCCTGGTAACCGTACTAGAGCAGGCAAATCTACCAGTACGACGGCCAACGACGGGCTCTATCGCCGATTTTCGCCAGCTGAAGCCTCGTACCTTCTCAGGAAAAGAAGAACCCACGAAAGTTCATGAATGGCTCACCAACACTCAACATCAATTAGAAGCAGCTGAGATTCCCCGAGAACGTTGGATGACGGCCGTCAGAATGCAATTGACGGACAATGCGCATCACTGGTGGCTATTTGAGGAGACACGGCTCGGACCAGACCGAGTCACTTGGGAAGAGTTTTTCAGACTCTTTCAGGAGATGTACATTCCAGCCATCGCTCGATCAGAACTTCAGGACAAGTTCAATCGCCTCACTCAAGACAACATGACAGTGGAAGAGTACAACGCGGAGTTCATTCGTCTGAGTCGTTTTGCCCCTACTTTGATTCAGACAGAAGAAGAAAAGGCTGATAAGTTCTTCGATGGACTAAACATTGAGCTACAGAAACTAATTGGATCCGTTGCACCTACTTCGTACTCGGACGTCCTTGCTGCAGCACGACGCATGGAGCGCATCATCAGTAGAGAGACCAGTCTGAAACGACCATCCACATCAACACCAGCCGGAGCACCACAAGAAGAAGTTGCAAAAAGACCTCACATGCACCAGCCACCAGAAGCATCTTCACAGGTAATACCTGTCTGTCCATATTGTCGCAGGCGAGGCCATATTGAGAACCAGTGCAGACGAAAAATGAGATTATGTTTAGCTTGCGGATCCAATCAGCATTTATTGAGGGAATGCCCTGAGTGTCGAGAAAGAGCACCAAAGGGCAACCAGCAAGCGTTACCAGTACCGAGGCCAACCTGTCCAACATTGGAAGTACCGCAAACGGAAGTTCAAGAAGTCCTACCACCAGCTCCAGGAGGTTATCAGCCGAGGCCACCTTTGATACCCCAGTTACTGCTCTTCCAGCAGGCTCAACAGCAGCAGAGGAATCGACGGCAAGGACGCGGACAAGCCCTGACGATGACCTTGGAGAATGCGCAGATTCATGGAGTAGCTAATGCGCGTAAGTTTTTCTAGTCTTCGTTTCTAATATCGCCTTAGTTCGTGCCTGCTGGTTCGTGACCCTAGACTTCACCTGATAGTTTTAACTTGCTAATAATTGATAACCTAGTGTTAGTCTAAGTAATTTTTGAACTTGCTAATAACCTAGAATTTTTAACCTGATATATTTTTGAAAGATAACCTGGTTTTCTAAAAACTGTAATTTTCTAGATTTCCTTCATCCAGGAAATTTCATAACTTCCAACGCTTAGGGAAATGATTTTCCTATGTGTTATTCTTACACCCTCAACTTTGATAATAATGTGCCTCGAACAATGTTTGCAACCGTGTCATCTCTGTTGACCGGTTATTCTTTGATTGCGAGGACGCAATCCTCTTAAGGGGGGTAGATTGTAAACCCCCTGATTTTAAAGAATTTTTTTATTTGAAATTTTTCACAATTTTCTAAAATTTTCTGGGATTTTTCTGTAATTAAATAATTTTTAAATGAGGTTTCATAATATTAAAATATTATAAAAATAATATTTTATGGTGTAAAATAAAAAACTAGACATAGGATAATTTTTCGGGAATTTATTGGACCCCGGAATCATTTTAAAAGCCCTACAAACTATTTTGAAATTAAACCCTAATTAAACCGGTTCATTGAACCAAATTAAACCAAACCGAACCAAACTGTGAACCAACCCAGACCCAACCCAACCTTAGCGGGTCGGATCCGGGTTCGACCAGACCCGCTTGGACCCGCCCGAACCCGCAACCCTTTCTCTCCCTCTTCCAAACCCGACGCCGCCTCCGGCCGTCCGCCGCCCATAACCGCCTGAGACTTTCCCTCTTCCTCTCCCGCACCCTCCGCTTTGCATCCCCGCACCGGCCGCTGCCGCTCCGCCTCCCTGCCAGCAACGGCCGGCGACCCAGCTCCCTCTCCGCCTCATATAAGCCCTAACCCCTTCTCCGGCCACTCGTTTCCTCCGCCACCTCCCTTCGACCTTCCCCTGGCCTTCTCTACCTCCTCCTCCCTCGATCGGACCTCGCCACCCCATAGAGCCGGCCGACCAGCACCTCAGCCTCCCCTCTCCCCTCTTCCTTCTTCTCCCTCCGCCCTCCGCGAGCCCCTCGAGTCGGCCTCAGCGCCGCCCCGCCCAGCTCCCTCTCCGCCTGCCTCCATCAGCCCCGAGCGCCGCTTGGCCGACCCTTCCCGCAGCAGCAGCCCTCGCCGCACGGCTCCGCCCCTCCCCGCCTCAGTCGACCGAGCTCGATGCCCTAGCAGCAGGCCCCGCAGCCCCTCCAGCCCGCTGCCAAGCACCACTACCAGAAAAAGTCAAATTAGCGACGTCTAAAAACGTCGCTAAATAACCAAAAATCGTCACTAATTTGGTTTAGCGACGTAATTAGCGACATTTAAAAGCAGTCGGAAAAAACTAAGTCGCTAAAACAAAAAACGTCGCTAAACGTCGCTATGCCGACGTTTTTTAGCGACTTTAATGTGTCGTTAAATTTAGCGACGTTTTGCGACGCCAAGTCACTAAAAAGCGACGTTTAGTAAAGTCGCTAAACGTCGCTGATTAGCGACGTCTATCGCGACGTTACACCAACGTCTTTAATGACCTGGCTATACTGCCATGTCAGCAATTGGCGACGTATAGTGACGTCATTAGCGACGTCATTAGCGACTTTTTACAGCATCGCTAAATAGCGACGTATTTAGCGACGTAACTTAACGTCGCTAAACGTCGCTAAACGTCGCTAATAACGTCGCTAATTTAAAAAAAAAAATAGTGTCCAGAAGCAAACATTGGTGATTCCCTGCAGTTTTACATCATCTTCATCATACATACCAACATGATTCAATCTAGTTAACTATATAATCCAATTAAATTAAAGACCACAAGAAGTATCAATCCAATTAAATGTGGATAACTATATAATCCAATTAAATTAACTAAAAAATTAAAGACCACAAGAAGCATTATACATCATGTCTATTGTTGAAGTATCAATAATTCATAATATACAATCGCATCCTAAATAATAATAAAAATAACTATAATACTACGGATCTGCAGGAGGCTGACCACCGGCGCGCTTGAAGGATAATAACTCCTCATACTCGTCCCGTGGAATCGACACCGATGTCGATGGAGAAGGCAGTGACGTCGGTGGAGGCCGTGCCCGCTCCAAGTCTGCGAGTCGTTGGTTGTAAGAATCCAGGGTAGATAACAGCCTCATACTGCTATCACCCATTGAATCCTGCATCCTCGTCAGCTTCTCGCCCATCGATAGCTGTGACGCCTGCAGCTCCATGATGTTGCGATCATTGGAGGCTCTAATATCATTTGTCAATTCTCGTAGCTCCGTCATGCTGCGTTCGAGCATATCCAATCGTGCGATGAGCATCGGATCGTCCGCCTGCGGTTGGGACCGGGACTGGTCCTCCATACTTCGCAGCAAGTCGTCACGGAGAGACGCAATCTGACGGTCAACGGCCTCCTGGACGGCCTCCTAGACTCTGGCCGACGATTGCGAGGGCTGCGACTGCGAGGGGTGTGTGGAATGCGCAGCTATCGTGGAGGCCCTAGATGACTGCGTCGCAACCAGGGCGTCATAGGAGCCCGTACCGTAGTACGTACCCCTCTGGAGACCACCAGCTGCGGTCACCCACAGGTCGTCCGCCGACGGAGATGGACCGGGCTGCGATGAAGCACCAACCTCTCCAGGTGTAGGTGCACTAGCAGTCGCCCGCTCACGAAGCCTAAGATACTCGGCCTAGAAAAGGTTTGGAAACTCAATAATTGTCTAAGTTATATTAAAATAAACACAAAGTAAAGTAATACTTACATAGGTCTGTGAGGCTCTCTCATCAATGAGATTTCCATCCTTGCGATGGGTGGCCAAGAAGACGGTCACCATGTTTGCATCCTCACCCCTCTGTACCTGTTAAAAATATATTATTTATTACTAAACTTAAATATTTTTTCCAAGTACCATTTTATGGTACTTATATTAAAATAATATATTTTAAAAGAAAAAACATACCAAACGACGAAAATGTTCCGTCATCGGAATCGAGCCACCACACCACTTGGCAGTATTCTGCCTAGCCGCCTTGGCCTTCTTAGACCTTTCCTTGTAGCTCGGATCGTCGAATCTAGCCCTCATCGCAGTCCACTGCTCAGGCGTGATCCAACCTTGGATCGGTTTTCCAGCACGATCACGAGCCTTCTGGTCATCCAGAGCATCTCGGATAAGCTTGGCGGCAACGGTAGGAAAGAGCCGTTCGATCAACTCAGCCCGGTACGAAGGATAAAAATACGTTTGCTACAATAAATAATTCATTAAGTTAGCATCACGAATATGCATAAATTAGAGGGTTTATTTAATATACTTTTACCTGGAAGTGCGCAAACCAGAACGCCTTCCTCTCCTCCGGAGCCTCAGAGTAGTTGATCCAAGGGCCATCGTAGTTGTTCCTCAAAAATTGGCCCAGGCGTCTCTGAACCGACGATGGACGATATCTATACAGAGATAATAATTTAGATTACTGAAAAAGTCAATATACGATGAATAAAGAGAAACACAAATATATACTAAACCATCTAATTGACTTACTTTGTACCGTCGGCCCAAATCTCTGTCCTCGTCTCCTCCGGTGGTACGCGTGGAGGATCTTGCTGATGCTGGGACAACGTCAGCATGACCTCCTCTACATGCTCATCTGTCTCCATGGTTCCGTCAGCAGGAGGAACGCTGGACGAGGGAGTACTATCACGCCTGGAACTACTCGTCCCAGGAGTGATGCCACGCAACGTCGTCGCAGTCGGAGATGTGGCTGATCGATATACTGGAGTACTGGGCGACGATGATCCGGAACCAACAGTAGGCAGTACTGGAGTGGCACTCTGTCTACCTCGGGACCTGCCGAATCCTCCGTGTCGTCCTGTCATATATGATAACAACATATGATGAATATAGAGAAACACAAATATATACTACATTCTACAGTCGAAATGTGATACATATCTCAAAGCATTATACAGTCAAAATATAATACATATATTCGTTAATGTCAACATCTACTTCTACATGCAATATTTACAGTCCAAATATAGTTACATTCTACATGCAATATTTTTTATTTTCAATCATCTTCAGAAAATTTATCTTGTTCGCCTTCGTCGTCCTGCTCTTCCTCTTCCTCGTCTTCACTTTCATCTACTTCGTCGTCCTCTTCGGATAATTCTACATCTTCTACATTATTACTCGTGTAATGAGTAACTTCCGTTGAGTTCACATCTACAATATTTGTTACAAGAGGTAGATCGTCCTCCTGATAAGCTATTTCGTCAATGTCAAAGGTATTTCTAGCTTTAGTCTTGCATACTGCCCACCAATCCGACCTAACTATCCCCCGTTTAGGATAAGTTGTGAAGTACACGAGCTGAGCCTGACTTGATAGGACAAATGGTTCGTAGCCTTGATATCTACGCTTGTAGTTTATATCCACAAGGCCATGCTTGTCAATTTTCCAACCTTGATCTTGAATCGGATCGAACCATTTACACCTGAATAACACGATATTAGCAGGTTCTGTGCCATAATTATATGTCAACTCCACAATCTCTCGTAAGATGCCAAAAAAATCATTGCCCGGATTGACGTCTTTGTAGTTTGAAGATTTGATACACAAACCACTATTTTTCGTGGAATCAAGATCCAGAAAGCTGTCTCTGATAGGAGCATTTGTTGACTTGAACCTGAACCCATTCACACAGAAACTTGGCCATATTTTTACAGCAGTAATTGGTCCCTTGGCTAGAGTCCTAATAGATTCAGTCTGGGGTGATATTAGACGATCGACCTAAATACTAAAGTAGCGATAGTAAGTTATTTGTTTTGCAAGTGCAGAAATAAAAAGTAATTACCAAGCATCTTACATATGCGCTCAACCAAGAAGGAAAATGGCATCTCATATCTTGTTCTACTTCTTCGTCTGTTATGTAGGGTCTAACCGACCTCAACTCATCATTATATGTGCTGAAAAACAATGAAGTAACTGCTGATTAGTAGCATAATAGTATCTTATACTATTACATTGAGATGATGTAAACGTGGACGTATTAATTACTTACCCCTCTAGCTTCTCCACTTCATCCTCGTCGCAATTGAGTAATATATACAATTGAGCAACCCTTAGCTCATCGTCATTCAAATATCTCTTCTTCATTTTTTCCGAAGGCTTTCCGGATGCATTGAATACTTTGAGTATTGCATCATTAGATTCCTGATATGCGTCGTCGTTTCTGGGAGCTTTCGTCCTATTAGTAGCAACATGCGGTTTGAAATACGTCGAGCAAAAGTTTGTAATCTCCTCGAGAACATAAACTTCACAAATAGAGCCTTCAACCCGTGCCTTATTTTTTACCTTTCTCTTTAGGTGATTCAGATGGCGCTCGAAGGGGTACATCCACCGATAACCGACAGGACCACCAACACGTGCCTCATAGGAAAGATGAATTGGCAAATGCTCCATAGAGTCGAAGAATCCAGGAGGAAACACCTTCTCGAGCTTACATAGTGTTACCGCAATGTCCCTCTCTTGCTTTTCTAGAGCAACTTAGTACAACAAAGATCTCTGAAGAATATGCTCAGCTCTGTCAATGGGTCCCAAACGACCTGCGGTAAGAATTCCCGAAATGCAATCGGAATTAACCTCTCCATGAAAACGTGACAATCGTGGCTCTTCATACCTACTAGTTTGTTCTCCTTGAGGTCGACGCATCTTTTCAAGTTCGACACGTACCCGTCTGGAAACTTTAGACCCTGAATCCACCTACAAATTCTACCTTTATCCTCTTTATCCAGTGAGAAAACTGACTTAGGTTGCTTTAACTTTCTATTCCCCTCCTCCATCAAATGCAATGCAGGACGTCTACATATGTCTTCTAAGTCCAACCTGGCCTTCGGATTATCTTTCGTCTTCCCCTTTATATCCATTACAGTATTAATTATGTTATCAAACACATTCTTCTCGATATGCATGACATCAAGGTTATGTCTGATCAGATTGGTGCTCCAATATGGCAGATCCCAGAATATACTCCTCTTCGTCCAGTTATTGGTGCAACCAAATCCGTCACACTTGTACCCCTTAGCAGGCTCTTCGATAGCACTTGGTAAATCTTTTACCTCTTCCCATATCGTGCATCCGGGCCACCTTGGCGGTGGATTGGCCTTCTCTACAACTCCCGCACGAAAAGCATTCCGATTCCTCCGGTACGGATGATCCTTCGGCAAAAATTGTCGATGACAATCGAAGAAGCACGGTTTGCCTCCGTGTTTCAAACGGAAAGCCTGAGAACGGTCCATGCAATACAGACATGAGAGACGACCATGGGTGCTCCATCCCGATAACATTCCATAGGCCGGAAAGTCGTTGATGGTCCACATAAGTGCTGCCCTCATCTGAAAATTCTGCTTTCTATAAACATCGTACGTGTTGGCACCGACTTCCCACAGCTGATTCAACTCATCTATCAAAGTCTGTAAATACACATCGATGTTCCTCTTCGGATTGTTCGGACCCGGGATAATAACGGTTAGGAACATATACGGAGTCTTCATGCACATCCAAGGCGGTAGATTGTACGGAGTGACGATCACAGGCCAACACGAATACTGGGAGCCCGAAAGTCCGAATGGGATAAAACCGTCAGAGCAGAGCCCCAATCTGACATTACGCGCTTCCTCGGCAAAATATGGATACTCTCGATCAAAGTGCTTCCATGCTTCTCCATCGGATGGATGATCCAATACTCCTTTGATCTGTTTTCGCCTGTGCCAACTCATGTTTTCTGCAGTCTCCTTAACCATAAACAACTGCTGCAACCGCGGCGTCAAAGGCAAGTAGTGCATCGAATCGGTAGGCTTCCTTGCACCGACAGACTTTCCTCTAACAGTGGCCTTGTAGCGATCAGCACCACAGAATCTGCACGCATCTTCATCCTTGTCGTCTTTGTAGTACAACATGCACCCGTTGCGACATGCATCGATTTTCTCGTATCCCTTCCAAAGCGATCTCATCATCCTCTTAGATCGATAGAAGTCTTTAGGCAACTTTGTACCCTCGGGCAAGATCTCTATAATCAAATCGAGCAGTCGATTATAGCATTTTTGCGACATGTTAAAATCGAACTTGATGCTCAATAATCTTGTAACCGCCTCCAACGGTGAATGATCCTCACAACCAGGATATAGTGGAGTCCTTGCATTCTCAAGCAACTCCATAAACTTTGCAGCATCGGCATTCGGTGCCTCCTCAGCTGCATCATAATTGTCCGAATTGAAGCTAGGTCCCGCCGCATCATAATTGTCAGGATTGAAACTAGGCCCCGCCGTATCATAAACCATGTTCACCAACCCGTCGTCGTAAGCATCGTGGTCTTGGACATCCATATACGGCTCCACATAGGGCTCCGACTCCGATGCTAGAGATACAAGTTCTCCGTGCGCGGTCCACTGATAGTAATTTGGCGTAAAGCCCTTCGAGTATAAATGATATGTAACTTCCACTTCTGGATGATATTTCCTGTTGCGAAATCTCACACACGGACACTTAATTTTGGTACCGTCCATGTACTGAGGGAACGCCTTGGCGAACTGCAGGAACTGCTGTACACCCTCAATGAATTCATCCCGCCCACCGCATATGTCATCAGGATGACGGTTGTACATCCACGAACGATGACGCAGGTAGTAATTCATATCCATTTCTAGAAACTTCTGCAAAATTGACAGTATGTATCATATAAATTATTACATGCAAAATTAACCGTACTATAAAAATCATAACTGATATAATACATATTTTCATTTATCAAAACTGCAGCTGCCCCCAACCCCATAGTACTATGAACTGCACTATAAGTGTGCAGTCAACACACTACAAATAGTGTGTCATACTATATGACTGCAGCTGCCCCCAACCACACTCCTAGGTCAGTGTCCGTTATGGGAAAAGCAGTCATGGCATTGCACTAAGGCACCTGGTGCTTGAACAATTTTTGCATCAAAAGTTTCCCAAGTACACGGGCTATTGCTCTATGAAATGGATAACCCCATGCATTGTGGCTGTACTCACTCACAATTACCGGCAGATTACTGTACTCCCTTTAGTAAAAAAACCTAACCCCCCAAACTGGCACACTGATACACACATACACTCTTAAGAATTCTGTAATCAAAACTCACCTGGTACCAACAACACCTATTAAGTACTCTAAATTCTATACTTCATATAAATACTCCATCTATATTCATATAAACACTCCATCTATACTCCCAGATCTGGGATACACCTATATGAATGCTCAACCTTCACACCTATTACTTATTCTCTTCAACACATATATTCACTCAAACACCTGACTAATACACCTCTTTAAATCAGTCACCCACTGCTACTGCTTACCTTCTTCCTCAATATTTGATTACCCCTTATCCCGAGCCACACACTCATGTGTGCACTATAGTATCACTATGAATACCCAATCTTCTCTCAGATGTTGGTGTTATATCTGACACTTGCCCTCATGTCCTTCAAATCATACGAGTTTAAACCCCATCTCAAACACATCCATATCCTGCCTTGCACTAGTTGCTGACTGGCTCAGTAAGTTGCTGCACAAGGATGCAGTGTTTACACTGTATTAGGAGGCCCTCACACCTGCCTGCAGAAGCTAACAACCAACTACAATGCACCTAAACCTTAATGCACACTATGTTCAGCTGTGCAGTGCCTCCCCAAGTTGCCTGTTGCACATTGGGCTGATGTGCCTCAAGTCTCCCCCTGCTCACTGCTAGTAAGCAGTGCTCACTGCTGCTGTTACCTCTCTCGTCGACTTGGGCCAGTCGGCCCTAACCCTAACCCCATGTCAAAAAACCTAACCCTAACCCTAACCCTAGGTCCTGATCAGTGTCTGTGTCAGTGTGTGTGTGCCGTGTCTGTGTCTGTGTCAGTGTCTGTGTGTGTGTCGTGTTTGTGTCAATGTCACATGTGTCATATGAGAGAGAGAGAGAGAGAGAGAGAGAGTAGGGTTTACCGGAGTAGTCGCGGTGGAGAGCCGGTCGACGGAGCGGGGGGGGGAATTTTTTTTCTTTTCAAAATTTCAACAGATGGGGAAAAATGAAACTGAGCCCTAATTAACCATATTTTAGCGACGTTTAGCGACTTCCAATAAAAACGTCGCTAAATTAAATTTTAGCGACGTCAATGACGTCGCTAAACACGTTGCTAAATATTTTTAATATAAAGGTCGCTATATACGTCGCTAAACGTCGCTAAATTAGACATATTAGCGACGTTTAGCGACCTTAATTGAACTTATAGCGACTTATCTTTTAAAATCTTAATAAAAGTCGCTAAACGTCGCTAAATGTCGCCATTTAGCGACGTCTAGCGACGTTTTTATAACGAGTTGCTAATTTATATATTATTAGCGACGTTTCTTTTGACGTCGCTAAAATACGTCGCTAATACCACTTTTTCTAGTAGTGCACGCCGCCGGCCGCCTGCGCTGCCCCAGCACACCGCCTTCGGCCGCCCGAGAGCCGCCCGCCTCGCCGCCAACCTCCGACGACCCCGGGCCTAGCCGCAGCGCCGCCAAGCTCCGGCCAGCAGCCCAGAGCCCTAACCCTAGCTTCTGTGGATACGTGTCGGATACGAAGAATACACTATTTTCGAGCCCTATTCAGGTACTCGTATCTCACTCCTCATAGCCCCGATTTCTTTTCCGTCAGTTGCATCCCGTAGCCTGTATGACCCCCTTGGTGTCCATGCAATCCGCTCGGTGCATCGCGTCCTGTGGTGATCGCGAACCGCGATCCAAAAACAGGAGAACTAACGTCCTGTTTTACCCCGGAACCGAGTACGCCCCGCCAAACGGGACGACTTGGTCGCGTACGGTCTTCACAGTTACGTGCGCGTCGTTGATACGGACGTACAGAATTTCGCAGAAGCTGATTCGGATGTGCGTGCACACCGAAATTAATGCGTATCCGCGGACACCATCCCGTATTCGACCTTTCTGAATCTCGCTGTAACTTAGTGTACACACGTTGGATCGAGAAGAAACTTGTGCCATTGCACTCGTAGCAATACGCTGGTCCTGTGAGCCAAGTTTGGTTCAATTCTGAGAACGTTGACAAAATCGCATGTCGTGGGCCCCACAGGCTCCACTTGACGGGCGATTTTGAGAAAGGCTCATCGGAATCCAATTCTGGAAGTTCCGTTGGGTTCGTATCATCGTTCCTGACCTGTTGACACTAAGTTGGACAAATTTGGAGACCTTTGACCTTGACGCATTTTTTGGTGCAAAGCGGCCTACATGTGAACCCCGCTTTGACCCAAAATATTTTTTTGCCCTTGTCTCCAAATTGGACTCAAGGACGGGCATTTTTAGCTGATTAATATTTTCTGGATCTTATGGTGATGTTTGTTTCAGCAACCGGAGTACTCCCTGCAATTTCTCCTGAAGTCAGAGCTACAATTGGAGCCGGAATCCCAGACAAGTGTACCTTGCCAATCTCTGCAGTTTTTGCTATTTAATTCCTTGACATAAAAACTTGTGGTACATGCTTGACCTAGGACCGTGTGACGTGCTTAGCGTCCGATTATAGTCGGGTGCCAGCACTGTACGTAGAGTTGTGCAACGTCACCTAGAGATGGATATCGTGACCCTTTGTATTCTCATACTTGCATTATCAAGTACGTTTTACCCAGGACACCTGACACTATTCATGATACAGAATCGTCCTGATATATTCATGGTGATTCTGTATAGGATACAGTTTTCATGACTTAATCCTTTGCTTAGATATTATATGACTGGATGCATTAGTTATGATCCTGTATGGCATGGACATGAGACATCATGGACATGAGATGCATGATTACATTGAGTGGGGAGAGTCACACAAACTACAGGTTGATTATATATTATGCCGGCGTCGTAGTCTCCCTTTGAGCTAGACAACCACATGATTTCACTGCTACCGGCTTCCCGACACAGAGCTTGTAGTAGTTTCAGCTTGAGTTTAATGCTGCTCTCATATTGCATATCACTTAACTGGTTATATATTTACCCTATTGTTTCATTTATTTGCTGTACTGCATTATCTTTGGCTTGTATTTTCTGTACCTTGCTATGTCCCCTGAGGACCTGGATCCGGATTATGTCCCCAAGATTAGCAGATGAGATTGACCCCGAGGTACACGGAACAGGAGTATTAGCAGGAGCAGAAGCAAGAACCGGAGCAGACACTGGAGCAGTACCAGATCCAGTAGTCGAGTGACATCTACGGTATCTTCTCAGTATACACTCTGTCCATACTCAGTATTTTTGTTGATATCTTTATTTCTGGATCTTGAACAATTGTAACAGACTTGATTATTGGGTTTGTTCCCCGATTTATATACTTGTGATTTGATGATGATGTATATATTTCTTTTTCTTTGATTTTGATATATTCTTTCTGTGGATGAGAACAGTATACCCTGACTGTTGTATTACAGCTTAAGTACGCCCCGATGGATCCATTAAATTGGGTTTGTTCATCGGTGTGTGCTGCTGGCCATTGCCACGTGTCTAGTCCCTCGTTATTTTGGGACTGGGGCGTGACAGTTTTAACCCTTAATATTTTTATTTAGGAATTTGGGTATGGTATTCTACAAAATTCATCATAGACATGATACTCCCCTCGGGAATATGCAAGTCTGAACCATGATTTGACAAATACAAGTACAAGACAAGACAAGAATACAACCACACGGTTATATGCATGACTAGCGTGCGCTATAACAAATCATAATAGGAATATACTTGTCAAGAATCATGAGCGCACTACTACGAGCCACTATCAAGCATGTACATGACAAGGATCATGAGTGCAATACTACGAGTCACTATCAAGCATGTACATGACAAGGTAAAATATGTAGGCATGTACTCTGGTCAAGTGTATATAGAGTGTAAATCATCCCTAATTATACATGGTCGTATAGTCATGAACTCATCTTAAGTGTATATAGGGTGTAAATCATCCCCTAATTATACATGGTCGTCTAGTCATAAACTCATGTTAAGTGTATATAGGGTGTAAATAATCCCCTAGATATACATGGTCGTCTAATCATGCTAAGAAATCATCAGAGTCAAAAAAAAATCAAGAACGGACAAAATCAGGTAAAATCAAGCAAAACGGACTAATTCAGATCATTCGTCGGATTGTCGCGGATCACCGTCGGATCGTCCGATTTGTCACAACAAGTTTGTGGGGCAAAATTCAGATCATCTGTCGGAATGTCACAGATCATCCGATCAGTCACAACAAGCCTGAACTTAGAATTTTTTGAAACTTGTTCCAGCCATAGAAACTTTGTAGAAACTTTGTTTAACTCAGAATTCATATTTTCAAAAGTCAAAATTGAATAAAATCAAATTTCATACAACGGTTATGAAGATCAAATGCCGATAGATCATGCCTTGAGCCTATTGTACTGACTTACAAGCTGGGTGAGCTCGGAGCTTAGGCAATGAAAAAGTGCTTTCCTGGCTAGCGACTCGACCTCACTTCGCTCGCCTTTCATTTGCATTGATCATTAGATGTCTCTAGTTCTGATATTTGATAATATCGATTCTGAGAAATACTATAAAAATGGATATTTTTGAAAACCAAAACGTGTTCGGATTCCACCAAACTCAAAACCAATCCGGTACATGCTATGCAAGGTCTCTTGTAGCATACACAACTATGTTCCATGAAGGTAAATCAAATATCTCTTTTGATACCGAGTTCGACTACTAGGACAAAATCAAGATCTAAAAGAAAACTAAAACTTAGCTTAAAATAAAATTTAGAAAGATGTACATTGACAAAAATCATGCAAGAAACATATTTAAAAATATAAATTTTGGAATAAACTAAGCTATCAATACCAAAAAAAACAAAAATAATAATAATTACAGTTGGTTCAGTAGTTTGGCAAGATGTACTTGCCTACAATCGAGCTCCCAGACTAAACTTTCAACTCCACCATCAAGAGGGGTTCAAAAATCATACTATTAGGCTTAAGATCAAGCTCCAAGCTCCCATGAAAAATGGAAGGGAAATGAAGAAGGAGAGAGATAAATAAAAAGAGAGAGAGAGGTGAGAGAAAATGAATGAGTATATATAGAAGTCGGGAATTAATCACGACCGTCGGATCTGCCACGTCAGCCATTCATGTCACAATCCAGGGATCATACATTCAAAAGAAATCTATTGGATAATAGGATACTTCGGACCCAAGAAACCATTTGATAATAGAGTGAATTAAACGCTATTCACAAAATATCCAAACACTATTCAATTGGAAATATCCAGGTTGGATTATTCGTCGGAATTTCGTGGATCACCGACAGATCATCCGAGTGAAGGGAAAGGTTCCACTTCAAAAAATTTCAGGATTATCCGTTCTACTCGCGGGTCCTAGTACGGGTCTATGACAATGCCAATGGGTATTCTAATGGTCTCGGACAAACTAGTGATAACATAGTTGTCAAAAACGTATAAAATCAAGATTGTTGCATAAGTCGTCAAGTGTTTTTGCGAGAACAGAAAATCAGAAAATCTCAAGATACAATACATAAATATGTATCTATATACAATAAAGATACCGTGAGATGAGTCTCACATGAATGATTTAAAATTTAAGGAAAACTAGTATATTAATAAATAGTCATTTACTTAATCCTTTTTAGGAAAAGCTTGAAAATATTGAAAATGGAATGTGATTTGCTAGTCATATAGAATTAGAATTCCTAACAAATAAATATATAATATCGCAATTAAAATTAATATTATTACTAGCAATTATTAAGTAAGTTAATAAAAAAAAGTAGAGGTGGAGGTTGTTTGCGTTCGAGAGAAACATGAAAGTAGAGAAAGATAATGAAACAAAAACGTATGCGTTTTTCCTTAAAAAGGCTAATCTCGTTTATTACAAACTTTTTAAAGAGTACAAAAGATCCTATACGAGAATCTATATACAAATATTCTGAAAAATTATGGCTATAGAGATCTGGTCTGCGGTCGACCACTTTACTCTTTGGACCACCCGACACATGGAAAAGAAATGCTAAGTCTCGATCATCGGAGAACTAGGCAGCAGTAAGTTTATGACAAAAGTGTTCTTGTTTTTGTTATTTTTCTCTGTGCTTCTTTTTTGTTGGATAACACGTATTTATAATCTTTCTATGGCGCATGTTGAATGAACAATTCTCACTGTGATTTGTTATTTTACACGTGCATACATGGCAGATTTTGGCCATGTTGACTAGACTTTTGTTGTGAGGGCACTATGGCATACTTCAGCCATGCTGACTAGACTTTCGTCATGATGCTACTGTCTTTTCATGTTCATATCATTAATTGGGCGCGATCTCCTCCATGTTTCCCCGAGAGATACTACATTAAAATTGTATGTTTTGTCTCGTACTTTTAACCGTCCGCTGTCGATTTAAGTGAGGGAATAGACACGAGCACTTTTGATGCGTGCAAAATGGGCCAACTTCACTGGGTTTTGCCATTTTATATGTATGCATCTCTGTACGTGGCAGACTTTGGTCGTGCTGACTAGACTTTAGTCATGATGACAATTATTGTTTTATGATCAGCATTAATTGGACGTTATTTCCTCCACGATCTTCCACAGGATACTGCATTAAATATGCCTGTTTTGTCTCATACTCTTCAATCGGCCGCTGTCGATTTAAGAGAAAAAGAGACGCGTGCACTCTTCTGCCGCGTGCAAAATGGGCCAACTCTACTGGATTTTGCCATTTTATATGCATGAATCTTTGTATGTTTGTAGACTTCGTCTGTGCTAACTGGACCTTTGTCATGATTCACCTGTATTTTCTTGATCACAACATTAATTGGACGTGATCTTCTCCACGTTTTTCTAGATATATTGCATTAAATGTGCAAGTCTGTCTCGAACTCCGAACCATCCGTTGTTGATTTGGAGAGAGAGAGAGAGAGAGAGAGAGAGAGAGGCGTGCACTCTTCTGATATGTGCAATATGGGCCAACTCTACTGGATTTTGCTATTTTGTATGTGCATATCTTTGTACATTTGTAGACTACGGCCATGTTGACTAGACCTTTGTCATGATGCACCCAACTTTTCATGATCACAAAATTAATTGGACGTGATCTTCTTCGCGTTTCTCCGAGAGATACTGCATTAAATATGCAAGTTTGTATCAAAATCTGAACCGTCCGCTGTCGATTTGGAGAGAGAGGCGTGCACTCTTCTGATGCGTGTAAGACGGGCCAACTCTACTGGGTTTTGCCATTTTGCACGCGTGTATCTATTGTACGTAGCAGACTTCGGCCAAGTGTATTTTACACACGTACTTTCTGTCACGCCCCGACCCCGCAGGGACGTTCGTCCTCACATGAGCGTGATGCCGTGCAAGCCTACGTTGCGCCCGCTCAAGGCCAGGCATAGAACGGACAGTAAGATAACAAGTTCTTAAGGTCGATATATCGAAAACATAGAATAAACACAAGTATGATACAAAAACTAGCTCTTTATTGATTCCGAATAAGTATTACAAGCGGCACTAGGCCGAGAATACAAGTCGCTCAATCTCTCTCTCGAAACAATAAAGGCGTGCCAAGTGGCTTACAACAAGGAATGATACATATGCGATGTTCCAACATTATCTCTTGTATATGTGCTTCAGTTCCGGACGCAACACTCTAAGCCTCCAGAGCGAACTCTACGCCTTAGCGCGCACGAGGGGACACTCCGCACCGAACAATGTTCTCCTGCACCCTGCACACAATTTGGTGGGTTATCAATACATTGAATGCATTGGTGGAAAGGCTTTACTCCCGCTCAACAAATCCAACACGTTCAATAAGTTATGTACACTCTATCATTGTTGTCTTTCTAGTCTTTCCCTAGCATCAGTTTCATGACAAAGATATAAAAAGTCTAACTCATGTGGCAGTGCTCCGTGTGATATAAGAGTAGCACGGTGATACTTACCAACTTACCCATTTGTTCTTCCTATCCAAGGTAAACCAAGTTAAACCGAGAACGAATATACATAATAAAATTCAAGAAAAATTGCATAAGCAAACATAAGTGTCACGAGCGGGTTCTGATTTCAAGTATACGAGTTACAAGGATTACTCAGAAGTCTCAGGTATTCAGATACATATATATATATATATAGATGTGTTACACAAAGCAGTTTTCTATAATGCAATGACTCGCACGCGGGTTGCCGCAATCGAGTCAACTTAATCTATATGACATAGGGTCACTGGCATGACTTCCATAGTGGACAATGTAATCACGAGACAAAGATGGCGTGTATGCAAATATACATAGAGGGCATTGCACACATTCCGCCCCTAACATACGACTACTCAGAAGGTTCCGTCTAGATCGGATCGGCCCCAGTGTCCCGGTGACCATCCGCGGAACAAGATTTGAAAATCTTTCTTGTGCACAAGTTTTTCGTGACTGTGCGTATCCTCAAGTATTCCAGATTATCACAGGTACAGGTACAGATTCAAGTCAGGGTTATCAGGTACAGGTCAATATCCTGTTAAAAACTATTCGACTTCTCGAGCCGTCAGATTCAGTACAGAACGAGTATTGATTCCAGAGGTGAAATGATATTATCTTACTTAAATTTTCATGATGCATTCCCCTAGTTCAGAAAATGCCTTGGCGACCTAACGGTCCCGAATACTTTTAATATTTTCATACTTGGCTCGGAACGACCATCTTGATAGCCTTCCTGCCTCAATTGAGCGAATTATAAGATAGTGAAGTGCATTGATTCGTGGTATGTATTTAAGTAACAAGCATAGAGAATATGTAAAGCAGCTAAGCATTCAAACAATATGAATATAACTTAAGGAAACATACAACATAGCCATACTTGAAAACATAAGCAATTACGCTAGCACGGGTCTAAGGGATAGTACGAGGAACTAACATTTATACAAGTTTTATTTCCATGTTCTAATACAAGTAATACAAGATGAGATTATTCCCTTATCTAGATGCGTTCACTTTTTATTAGCATGCAAGGGGTTATCGCCTAGCGATCTATCATGTATATTCAAATTCTTAGGTGTGCTGGCCAAGCAAAGACATGTTTATCGTAGCCACCCACCTAAACGAGGGCTTGCCTCGGCCAAGCGAGACTCCAAGTGAACCGTTGAAACTCCAAGTCCAAGTGTTGGTATGCCGTTTGAGTTATCTTATAGAACTGAGCGAAATGGGCTGTTAAATAATACACCACTCAAAAGAATTTTCGTCCTCGAAACTTACTAAGATAGAACTCATCCAAGAAGAACACTTATATTCCAAACTTGAACATATCACGTTTATCTTCAAATCTACGAGTAAACTTATTGCTCCTTTATCAATTCCAAGTCCGACTATATCCTTGTAGTCTATCAAATCCTTGCCTCAAACTCTACTGTGCTTAGCATAGAGCTGCACTACTCAAACACATGGGTATGCTATAACTTGCTCACACAAGGTGGTCAAACTAGAACTATGTTGAACCACTCGACGTTCTATCACTTTAATTCTGAGTCATGAACACGTTCCAACCAATCACTTGGTATCGCCTGACTAAATCCAGTATTACGCCTAACCAACATTCCAAAGATCCTTAGAACTTTAACTTCAATATCCACCAATCCTTTGCATGTAAAATTTTTTAAGTTTAGATTCAAGTCGTATTTGATACACAATCCTCTATCCCGAGCCATCGCTCAATCACGCTAGAAACTTGCACTATCTTCCAAATTTATCACTTGATGCCTACACGTTTTGTCTTCCAAAAATTTATTCATCGAACAAGACCTAGCCAATCCCTTATTCATACCTTATGCATATCACAATCATACTCTTCCAACACGATATACATTCCGATGATATCGTTTGTATCCTAACCAAGTCAAAATCCATATTTTGTTCAATCTTCAAGAACGATCTTTTAACTTATTTCAATCCTGACACATCAACTTTATATCCAATTCGTTTATCAATACTTCTTTTATGTTTCCAATCAATTCTTGCTATGACACGATTTATCATCAAATATCTCTTGCCTTATGAAATTACCGTAATACCTCGAGCGGAGTCGATTAAAATCCAAGTCAATTCTAATTTGATTTGATCCCTTGTATTACACTATCATCGAGGACATCTTCCAAACACATGATTTTCATTTATATTCAATGCGTCTTTCAATTTTTTCCATAATTCATTTCATACGTTCAACTCTAACACGAATCCGACAAGTCCTCGATATTTACTTATACTTTCATTCGCACTATCCATTCGATTTCAAGTAATTTTATCGATATTTCCCTAAATTTTTATCGTTTGTTTCCAATCATGTTGAACACTAACTCTTCTAAGGCACATATTTCAAAACCAAGTCCTAATTCTAACTATTGCTGCCACAGCTATGAAGTCTTACCCAGATAATTCTAAGGTTGATCACACCAACTCAATCTCGTCAAGGGGTAGTCTGCCTAACAATTATGTATGCTCACTAGGTCATAGTTACAATTCAGATCACCATCCATAATATGCAAATCTAGAGTAACACGCTCAGCCAAAACTAAGGTCAAACCATTGCTAGTTCGTACGGGGCATTCTACCAAAGCTTGCATCACTCAGATTTCTAACATCAAGCATAGATCATCCTACCCAAACAAAATATCTCAAGTCAAGGATACGAGTCCGTTCAGCAAATCCATCTTAAGGTAAAATCTATTTCAACATAATCCTTGACGCTTCCTATGATAACACATGTCAAACCTATTCATTCGCATAGTCTATCTCCTCAGAAGTAAGCAATTTGCTAAAGTCTACTTATCCATTTATCCAAGTCAAGTTCACCAAGTCACGATTCAAATCTCTAAACCATAATTCTTATATCGTATTCTCTTAATCATTCGACATAATTCACGTATTCGTTCACGAAACTATCAAGCACTACTTGCATCAATTCCAGACTAACTTATCCTCAACTTGATTCATTCTTCAACCAGCAATCCTCAAAACTCATCGAGCTATCCCTTGTCATTCGTTTGTTTCGTCCGAGTCATAATTTATATCAAATTTCTTCCTAACATCAATCCCGTTGCATCAATCCAAGATCCGTCTTTAAGCATTTATTTCCTCAAGTTCACATTGATCATAAATCTATCATTCTTCAACTAGAGAATCCTCGAGCCCATGTCTGCCAATCTTTATTATGTTCTATTTCATCGAGTTTGTCCATATAACAATCGAAAGTTCCTTTGCACTATATCGCATCGTTCAACCGATCGTTAACGTCTAAGTTATACACAAGATCAATTCCTTATCGTGATTTGTGCTTTCATCAATCCAACTTGATTTCTATCTCTAATATCAAATTTGATTCATCAATCATTCCGAATCATTGCATATCGTCCAATCCAAATTCTTTTGTGCGCTAACTCTTTCTCGCGCTATCACTTGATTAAGCTATCTTCCAATCGCACTAGTTTCATTCACATCCAATTATATTCACCTATAGCTGCATTCGAGTTTCGCATACCGCTGAGTCTGGATCGTGCACACATTCGAGGCATCCCTAAGTATATGCATTTCAACCAAGCCTAGCAATCAAGAAGTTGGTTTGAGTTTAGCATATCGCTGAGTCTGGATCGTACTCATATTTAAGGCTCCCCCAAAAAATACATTTATTTCAGCCAGCTTAGCGTTAGCGAGTCAGTCAAGCTACGGTGAAGGCACCACAAATTTCCATAAAACATTCAATCCTTGACATGAAGTTCACCTGTTTGATTCAATTCCCTTCTCTGGTTTCTTATTCTTCCTCGACCAAGTCATTCGTTTGAAATCCTTATCGAACATCATTCCAACTTCTACCCAATTTTTATAAAATTGTTCGAGTAATTCTTGCACGAGATACATGATATCAATCTTAATAGGCTACACAAGTTCTATGACTTTGCACTGATCTCTTGCACAACTTTGTGTTGCTGACCGGCTCATTGCTATCACAAAATCCATGATCCAAAGAACGTTCCTCAAAGTTTTCCCATACACCACTCAAGTTTAAGTGACATAAAATCTTTGAAACCATGTTCGCATCGCTAAACATCCAACCGATGCGTTCCTTAAAATCCAAGCACGATCCTCTATTCCGTATCAACGGTATCATATTTCCTAAAATCACTTTCATTGTTAAATATCTCTCAATTTTGTGATTCGAATCCAACTTATCTTATCCGAACGATATTCTAATCTTGCACACAACATGCTAGTACCAAACAAGTCAAGTATGTAACACCCATTGCTCAGCCCACAAGGTCTTCTGTATAGCTGTCCTACTCAAGCAAAAATATCCACATGAGATTCATTCAACTAGCTAGACTTATTGTATGGAACATCTCGAGGTACATTGAGAGAGAGCGTCTATCGTTACCCGCGGACGAAGTTTCAAGCAGAGAAAATCGATACTAGACCAAGGACGTAAAGTCGACGCTCTGATACCAATATGTCACGCCCAGGCCCGGCAAGGTCGTTCATCCTTGCATGGGCGTGATGCCACGCGAGCCTAAGTTGCACCCGCGCAAGGCCAGACATAGAACGGGCGGTAAGATAACAAGTTCTCAAGGTCGATATAGCGGAAGCATAGAACGATCACAAGTATGATAAAAAAACTAGCTCTTTATTGATTCTGAATAAGTATTACAAGCAGAGCTAGGCAGAGATTACAAGTCGCTCAAGCTCTCTCTCTCTCGAAACTATAAAGGTGTGCCAAGTGACTTACAACAAGGAATGATAAATAGGCAATTTTCTAACATTATGTCTTGTATATGTGTTTCAGCTCCGGACACAACCCTCCAAGGCTCCAGTATGAACTCCATGTCTTAGCACGTACGAGGGGACACTCCGCACTGAACGAGGTTCTTCCGCACCCTGCACACAATCTGGTGGGTTATCAGTACATTGAATGCACTGGTGGGGAGGCTTCTTGATCGCTCAACAAATCCAACACGTTCAATAAGTTATGTGCACTCTATCATTGTTGTCTTTTTAGTCTTTCCCTAGCATCAGTTTTATGGCAAAGATATAAAAAGTCTAACTCGTGTGGTAGTGCACCGTGTGATATAAGAGTAACATGATGATACTTACCAAATTACCCATTTGTCATTACCTGTCCAAGGTAAACCAAGTTAAACCGAGAACGAATATATCTAATAAAATCCAAAAAAAATTGCATAAGCAAACACAAGTGTCACGAGTGGATTCTGATTTCAGGTGTACGAGTTACAAGGATTACTCAGAAGTCTCAGGTATTCAGATACAAATATAGATACAGATGTATTACACAGAGAAGTTTCCTACAATGCAATGACTTGCACGCGGGTTCCCGCAATCGAGTCAACTTAATCTATATGACAGAGGATCACTAGCAAGACTTCCATAGTGGACAATATAATCACGAAAAAAAGATGGCGTGCATGCAAATATACACAGAGGGCATTACACCCATCCCTCCCCTAATATATGACTACTCAGAAGGTTCCGTCTAGATCAGATCGGCCCTAGTGCCCCGACGATCGTCCGCGAAAAAAGATTTAAAAATCTTCCTTGTGCACAAGTTGTCCATGACTATGCGTATCCTCAAGTATTCCAAATTTTTGCAGGTACAGGTACATATACAGATTCAAGTCAGGGTTATCAGGTATAAGTCAAGATCTTGTTCAAAACTATTCGACTCCTCGAGCAGTCAGATTCAGTACAGAACGAGTGTTGATTCCAGAGATGACATGATATTATCTTACTTAAATTTCCATGATGTAGTCCCCTAGTTCAGAAAATGCCTTGGCGATCTAACGGTCCTGAATACTTTCAATATTTTCATACTTGGCTCGGAACGACTATCTTGATAGCCTTCCTGCCTCAACTGAGCGAATCATAAGATAGTGAAGTGCATTGATTCATGGTATGTATTTAAGTAACGAGCATAGAGAATATATAAAATAGCTAAGCATTGAAACAATATGAATATAACTTAAGGAAACATGCTGCATAGCCATACTTGAAAACATAAGTGATTACGCTAGCACGGGTCTAATAGATAGTACGAGGGACTAACATTTATACAAGTTTTATTTCCATGTTCTAACACAAGCAATGCAATATAGGATTATTCCCTTAGCTAGGTGCGTTCACTTTTTATTAGCATGCAAGGGGTTATCGCCTAACGATCTTGCATGTATATCCAAATTTTTGGTGTGTTGGCCAAGCAAAGACAGGTTCATCGTAGCCACCCCATATCAACGAGTGTCACTACCACATTCTGAAAACAGGGATATTTTCGAATTTTTACAGTATTTAATATTATGTTATTTACAATTAATTAATTGCATGATAGTGTATTTAATTTAAATAATTTTGTGCGATGTGTAATTAAAAATATATTTATATGCAGTGTTAATTATTTTATTTTAGCTAGCAGGCCAGACCTAGAAGCCAGTAGATAGCACCTGTCCGAAGTATGGAATTTTGAGGTTAATTATTTTATCTAGAATTTAATTCTTGGAGTTTATAATTAATTACTGTATTTTATTTAATATTTCTGCGCATTGCTTTTGCTTCGATATTTGGAGCACTACCCTAGCTTTTGTCTTCCAACTAATTTCACCATCTTGCCCTAGACATGCCCGTCTTCCATTCTGCTATTTTTTACAACTCATAATTTTGCTCCCTGTACATTGTTTCTGGCCGCACAAAAATCGTCGCGGACGTTTATTTTAAAATTCCTATTTTGTATCGTTGTGCGTTCCAATCGAAAATTGGAGGCCATCTTGACCTATTTTTCGTGCGGCCCAAATTAGGATAATATTCTGTTCGGAGTCTTCTTCAATATTGGTATTGATGACCTGACCTGATTTTGGCTCCATGTACTCCTAATTAATTGTTGAACACAACTTGCATTTATTTCTATTTAAATTGAGGATACCATTTTATCTGATTTTAAAATCCCAATTTAATTCCAGTGCCCTGCAAATTGAGCCCGTACCAGTCTTACAGCACCCCCTGACCCTACAAAATACCGGACACCGAATCGCCCACCAAATTTTCGTCATTTCATGTGTTTGTGCAATTTCCCAAATTTAAGGGGGCTAAATTGCAAATTGGCATTTTGTGGCCTCACCCAATTATTTTAACCAATGGGGAATCCTAAATATTTTAATTAAACCTCACCCTAAATCCCTCATGAATTATTTCTCTCATGTTCAATCTAGACCACTCATTTAGAGGGTCAATCACAACCCTCCATCAACACCCTCTCTCCTATATATTGACATGTCCCATCCTAAACCCTAATCCCTAAAAAAACCTAGGTAACCACACCCCACATTTTCACAAGCCTCCACAACTCCTCTCTCCAACGTAGGCTTCCCACTTTCTTCTCCTTCTTCCTTTCTTCTCCTATTTTCTTCTTTTTCCTTCTTCTTCTTCTTTGTTTTCCTTTTGAATTTGAATTCAATAAGGGGGGGGGGGGAACACTGTTCACCCATTTCCCCCCTACTGTTCAGTTTCCGGCGACCCGGCCATACTCCGGCCTGTTCAACCGACACCCGCGGAACCCAGGCGGCCAACTCCTCTGGCCGGCGTCCACTGCTCCCCGCCGAAGCCCGCTGCTCCAACTCAGGCGGCCATCAGCCGGCCATCCGGCCGAGTCCCCCTCACGCGTTCCTTCCCGCCTGAAGCCCAGCAACTCCGACGGGCTGGCCAGCCGCTGTCCTCGCGTCCGTCGGCCCATCAGGTCCGACTACTCCCTCTCCTTCTTCTCCCTTTCCTTCCCCTACTGCTACTGCCGCGGTTCCTGTTCACCGTGGTCGACTGCCCGGCCAACCACGGCGGCCCCCTGAAGTCCGGCGACCCCCACTGCTCCCTCTCCTCCTTCAACTCATCACCACCGGCGCCATCAATCCCTTCTCCTCCTCCCGCTCTATACTCCGGCGCCCCTCAAGCAACTCCAGCCGGCCACCCTCCATTCTCCTCCCCACTCCTTGCAATCAGCGGCCAACTCCGACTCCGGCCTGATTCCTCCCGCTGCCACCTATCACCACCACCATCACCAAGCTGCAACCACCACCACCAGTGCCTTCATCTTCCCGAGCTCCGGCCATGTCCGTCGACCACCCACAGTAAGCCTTCCCCTTCTCCCCCTCTTTCCTCCTTCACTTATGCAATGTAGGGGATAAGTTATTACATATTTATAGTATATATGAATTGGTATAATGTAGATATTAATGTATAGGTATATTTTATCTGTTTATGTGTAGATTTATGTAATGTATATGTATATACTAGTATATATATTTGTGTATAATTAGTATATATGTTTAATAACTATTTAATTAATATGTATAGTATATAAAGAAAGTTAGTAATGTATAAATTAATATGTGACATATATATTATCTATTTAATTAAATGTTTTATTAGTATATATATATACGTATTTTGTTGTATATGTATATGTATATATATATTTAATGTGATTTATCTATATATATACGTATTTAAATATGTATATGTGTACTTCATTTAATATATATATATGTGTAAATTGGTATAAAAATATATAAAGTTTGGTATATATATATATATATTTTGTATATATGTATACTTGATATATTTTCAAATATATATATTCTTTGTACATACATTTAATATATTTCTATATATATATATATGACTGATATATATATAAATACGTGTTCTACTACATGTATTTTATATATATATATACTTAGTATATTTTCAAGGTATGTTTAATTGGTATATATGTATATCCATATTTTGGTGAATATATATTTATATATATTTGGTATACACTTATTAATTATTTTGCTATATGTTTAATAAAAACATAATTTTAAGTATATAAACTAGTTAAGATATGTAGTCCTACTAGATGACCCTAGTTGACTAGTGCCCTGTCTGGCATGGCCCTGAGGCCAGTGTTTATAGACTGTGTGTTAGCGTAGCATCTGATGTAAATGTGGTTTGTTTGTGATATATTTATAGGACTGTTGGGTTACCCAGGGGGTACTCTGGAACAGGACATCCATAAATACCAGCTAAGGACCGAGGCAAGTACATTCTCTGATAATTTCCAATTCTTGATAATTTCTATAAGTTCAATGCTCGTGAAATATTACAACTGAATCTTTGACACTGTGCTACACGGACTAGTATAGCTTGGATCTGCAGTCATGAGATGTTACCTTGATTATCGTATTGACATTATACACGACATTTACATTGACATCGACATTGACATTTACATTAGACATTGATATTAGACATTGTACATTTACATTAGACATTGTACATAATATATTAGACAATGTTGTGTATTCGTGACGTGTCATGATTGGATCCACAGTACTAGTTGGGGGCGGGGAAATTGCTAGTGAGAAATGTGATCAAATACCTATCGTACAAGTTTATATTATTGGTGTTAATCATACCCCCACGTATGATTAGCCAGACTGTAGCAATTGTACATGTCCCAAGCCGATCATATTTTGAAACTACTATTTCAAACACCTAGAATAGATTACAGTTCCCTATTTTAAATCATATACTACATCACCCGTATATGATACTGTTCCTTGTTCTTTTATTTCCATACATGCACTGACTATATCATAATTGCCTATTACCTGTCTCTTTACATTGCCTGTCTCTCTTAAAAATTGCCATTTCATCTATTTCACTGTCTTCTCAGTAGCTAGCATGACATGTTTTATTGTATTATAGACATTATCAATTAATGGAACTGTTATTTGAGATTGTGCTTTGCTCCTTCCTGACTGGAAATATTTTTCCAGACTATGCCTTAGAGGACCGCTGTCCGACACTTATGGTGAGTAGCTGCAGACTTGATAGTAGTTGATTCTGGAAGGTCTAGTCAGAATTATTATTCATTGTTAGTTCTTAAGTAGACTATTTGGTACCGGATTTGTCTCCGGCATTTTGATGATCCTGGGATATGGTTAAGTTAAGCTATTTCTTGTGGACTTGTGTTGTGTTTAATTTTAATTTCAGTTTTATTATTCGAAATCTTATCGTGCTGTAATCCTGTGATTGAGTATGTGTTCATCTTATGTGTATCATCCGTGCCTCCTAATGGAGATTGGATGCTTGCGTGACAGTAGTTAGATAGTATCAAGACCCTGACAGCGTTCTACCGCCGATGCTGCGGCGTAGGCTGGACGTACCCACGCACTTGTGCCCCTAAACCGGGTGCGGGTCGTGACACGTTTTTAGTGGTGGCCCATGCAGGTCAGACTTCGCATTTAGAGCGATGTCGTAGTAGTGCGACGTCATAGTTGTACTACTGCGTACCTGCTATAGAATATAGGACATAGGATACTAGGATGAGAGAGGATACTCAATCACAAATTCTTAAGAGATTCCTGGGACGACCCCTTGAGAATCTTGTTATAATTTCCAATTTAAATCCTTCCTCCTTGTTTTCGTCCGTCCTCACTTATTGATATTAAGTTTGATTCTTGTTGACCAGTTGTTAACTTTAATTCTTGGTGTCGTTATAGAGTTTTGATTTCATATTGAGATGAATTTTACGGACTAGAATTTATGGTATCATCTGATGACATATATTGATGAGGACAGTGAGAAAGGTAAAACGTCTACTTTGGTTATGGAACCTAGAGTTTATCGCAGCCATTCTAGCTGTCGTGACGAGAACGTAGGAACCAGACTTGGATGTACATACTGTAGTTATGAAACTTAGAGTCTCTCGCAGCCATACCGGTTGGCGTGGCGAGGATTCTAGATGACATGATTATAGGGTTGCATACCTTAGTTACGGAACCTGTCGTTTATCGCATCTATGCTTACTGGCGTGGCGAGGATTCTAAGTGTCATGATTTCTGACGAGACGTGTATGATTATCAGGTTGTATCTTAAATTGGTTCTTAAAGTATCATCTCAAGACTTATCTATTTATGTTATTCCAGGACTTTGTTCCATCATTTCTTTTCTTTACTAGCAGTGAAGATACCTTCCGTCCTTAATCCAGTTCTTTTGAGCTCCTATTCTCTAAGGATTCCTTGCTAAAATTTCTAATTTAAATCATTCCTTTGTTCCGTCCATTCTCACTTATTGATGTTGAATTTGCTTGTTGTTATTGATTAGGTATTAAATTAGGATTTTGGTTTCCTAGTAGGGTTGGATTTCATATCAAGATAAATTGCAGACTGATTTATGGTACTATTTGATGATGCCTGTCAATTAGGACAGTGAAAAATGATTAAACATTAGAGCTATTGGACTACAGAAGGGGATTTAAAATTTTTAATTGAAGATTGAAAGTAAATTTCAAATTTTAGAATTTGAGAGGTTGAGATATTATGTTATTAAAATCTTATTTTGAAGATTTCAATGAATTGCAAAATTTTGAAATTGAGGAGTTGAAATATAGTTATTAAAATTTTATTTTTGAGGAATTCAGACTCAATTTGATGAACACAGACAAGTCTGTAAGGGTCTTTTAGTGATTAAGTTTCATTCAGTATTTAAATAATTGACCTTGAGGGGAGTGTATACAATTTACTTTAAATTTTATTCGAGGAGTTATTTTGAGGAAAATTTATTTGAGGATAAGATTTTATAGTGGGAGAGATACATTAGTATACAATAGATGAGATGCATGTGTATAAGGATCGGTTGGCTTGAGTATGATTGAGAATTCACTGCAAACTGACTTGGGTGATCATCAAGGGTTGTACTAGAAAGTGCAGTACTTAGTATAGTGTATTGAAATTGATATGCACTTGAGTGATAAGAATAACTAGTATCAACTATTGCAGTAGGTAAGGAAGCTAGCAGTGAGTATGCTTGTAGTAGAGTGTGGTACCTAAAGAGATAGAGGTATCAAACTTTACATGCATCATTTGATCTATGATTATGTTAGAGATAGAAGATATTGCAAGTGATATGTTAGCAGGTTCTTTCTTTTTTCCTCATGTTCTTTTTCTTCTGATTGATTGATACCTTAGTACCGTAGCTTGTATGCATGATTTTTGTTATAATATAGTTAGTAGTACCCCTGATACAGAGACTGCAATACCATGACAAAAGACACCATGATCATACATATTTCCCTTAGGTTGTAAGTTGTATGGTTGTAGGTAGAATTCTCTTAGACTTTGATTGTTGAGGATTTAACTGTAGTAAAGATTAACGAAGAGGTTATGACTTGACAAAGAGAGACAAGGTGCCTTAAATTTTGAGGAAAAAATATTAAATTAAATAAAGAGTTGGGAATTTATTATGGCATAATTGAAGTTTTGTTAAATCATTGATTTTTTAGAAGATTATGAAATGATTGAATTTATCATTGAATTTGAGAAATTTAAAAAGGCCATCGATATAATTATTGGACTGCAAGTTATAAACTTATATTCTGAATATTGTATTGGAGGTTTCATAAGTATTACATCGTTGCATATTATGAAAAAAAAAAAAATCGAGGGATAAGAACACAAATGGATTAGTGTTAAATTCAAATTTGGGACGAGATTCGATTTTTGAAATATGCATTGATTGGATTTCAATTAGAGGATTGAATATTAAATTCTTGTATTTCGTTATTAATTTAAAATTTTGGAGGATATTGTGATAAGAATGGGATTTGATTTATATTTGAAGATTTTAGGGGTATGATATTTATAGAATTTTTGAAAGAATTCATTGTGAAATAACAATATGGAGTAGTTCATGATTATATGATTTGAGGAATTTAATGGTAGTAAATAAATAAATAAAATAATCGAGGATTTAAAAATTCGAGGATAAACATTGATTTAAATAAAGGGTCAAGAATTTAACATGGCAGGATTTACGATGTATAAATTCTAAGAAGATTATGACATGATTAAACTGGTTATTAAATTTGGAAATTTTGGGAGATTTATCAATATTTTATTTAATTGCAAGTTATGAATTTTAGAACTTTATATTTGAATGTGACATTGGAAAATCCTTAAATATCATATTGTTGAGTTTTTGAGGAGTGGATATTAAATTCTGAGTATCGAATTAGTAGCTAAAAGCTTTCAGGAAATTTTTGATTCTATGTCGAGGATTTTTACAGGAATACAAATAATTTTAGATTTTTGAAATTGTGAAAAGACCTTGTGGATTATTCGTGGTTAATGAATTTAATTGAGGGAATAATAAGTGTGTATGATTTAAACACTAGTATGAGGATTTTAAATTTCGAGGACAAAATTCTTTTAAGGTGGGTAGACTTGTCACTACCACATTCTGAAAACAGGGATATTTTCGAATTTTTACAGTATTTAATATTATGTTATTTACAATTAATTAATTGCATGATAGTGTATTTGATTTAAATAATTTTGTGCGATGTGTAATTAAAAATATATTTATATGCAGTGTTAATTATTTTATTTTAGCTAGCAGGCCAGACCTAGAAGCCAGTAGATAGCACCTGTCCGAAGTATGGAATTTTGAGGTTAATTATTTTATCTAGAATTTAATTCTTGGAGTTTATAATTAATTACTGTATTTTATTTAATATTTCTGCGCATTGCTTTTGCTTCGATATTTGGAGCACTACCCTAGCTTTTGTCTTCCAACTAATTTCACCATCTTGCCCTAGACATGCCCGTCTTCCATTCTGCTATTTTTTACAACTCATAATTTTGCTCCCTGTACATTGTTTCTGGCCGCACAAAAATCGTCGCGGACGTTTATTTTAAAATTCCTATTTTGTATCGTTGTGCGTTCCAATCGAAAATTGGAGGCCATCTTGACCTATTTTTCGTGCGGCCCAAATTAGGATAATATTCTGTTCGGAGTCTTCTTCAATATTGGTATTGATGACCTGACCTGATTTTGGCTCCATGTACTCCTAATTAATTGTTGAACACAACTTGCATTTATTTCTATTTAAATTGAGGATACCATTTTATCTGATTTTAAAATCCCAATTTAATTCCAGTGCCCTGCAAATTGAGCCCGTACCAGTCTTACAGCACCCCCTGACCCTACAAAATACCGGACACCGAATCGCCCACCAAATTTTCGTCATTTCATGTGTTTGTGCAATTTCCCAAATTTAAGGGGGCTAAATTGCAAATTGGCATTTTGTGGCCTCACCCAATTATTTTAACCAATGGGGAATCCTAAATATTTTAATTAAACCTCACCCTAAATCCCTCATGAATTATTTCTCTCATGTTCAATCTAGACCACTCATTTAGAGGGTCAATCACAACCCTCCATCAACACCCTCTCTCCTATATATTGACATGTCCCATCCTAAACCCTAATCCCTAGAAAAACCTAGGTAACCACACCCCACATTTTCACAAGCCTCCACAACTCCTCTCTCCAACGTAGGCTTCCCACTTTCTTCTCCTTCTTCCTTTCTTCTCCTATTTTCTTCTTTTTCCTTCTTCTTCTTCTTTGTTTTCCTTTTGAATTTGAATTCAATAAGGGGGGGGGGGGGAACACTGTTCACCCATTTCCCCCCTACTGTTCAGTTTCCGGCGACCCGGCCATACTCCGGCCTGTTCAGCCGACACCCGCGGAACCCAGGCGGCCAACTCCTCTGGCCGGCGTCCACTGCTCCCCGCCGAAGCCCGCTGCTCCAACTCAGGCGGCCATCAGCCGGCCATCCGGCCGAGTCCCCCTCACGCGTTCCTTCCCGTCTGAAGCCCAGCAACTCCGGCGGGCTGGCCAGCCGCTGTCCTCGCGTCCGTCGGCCCATCAGGTCCGACTACTCCCTCTTCTTCTTCTCCCTTTCCTTCCCCTACTGCTACTGCCGCGGTTCCTGTTCACCGTGGTCGACTGCCCGGCCAACCACGGCGGCCCCCTGAAGTCCGGCGACCCCCACTGCTCCCTCTCCTCCTTCAACTCATCACCACCGGCGCCATCAATCCCTTCTCCTCCTCCCGCTCTATACTCCGGCGCCCCTCAAGCAACTCCAGCCGGCCACCCTCCATTCTCCTCCCCACTCCTTGCAGTCAGCGGCCAACTCCGACTCCGGCCTGATTCCTCCCGCTGCCACCTATCACCACCACCATCACCAAGCTGCAACCACCACCACCAGTGCCTTCATCTTCCCGAGCTCCGGCCAAGTCCGTCGACCACCCACAGTAAGCCTTCCCCTTCTCCCCCTCTTTCCTCCTTCACTTATGCAATGTAGGGGATAAGTTATTACATATTTATAGTATATATGAATTGGTATAATGTAGATATTAATGTATAGGTATATTTTATCTGTTTATGTGTAGATTTATGTAATGTATATGTATATACTAGTATATATATTTGTGTATAATTAGTATATATGTTTAATAACTATTTAATTAATATGTATAGTATATAAAGAAAGTTAGTAATGTATAAATTAATATGTGACATATATATTATCTATTTAATTAAATGTTTTATTAGTATATATATATACGTATTTTGTTGTATATGTATATGTATATATATATTTAATGTGATTTATCTATATATATACGTATTTAAATATGTATATGTGTACTTCATTTAATATATATATATGTGTAAATTGGTATAAAAATATATAAAGTTTGGTATATATATATATATATATTTTTTGTATATATGTATACTTGATATATTTTCAAATATATATATTCTTTGTACATACATTTAATATATTTCTATATATATATATATGACTGATATATATAAATACGTGTTCTACTACATGTATTTTATATATATATATACTTAGTATATTTTCAAGGTATGTTTAATTGGTATATATGTATATCCATATTTTGGTGAATATATATTTATATATATTTGGTATACACTTATTAATTATTTTGCTATATGTTTAATAAAAACATAATTTTAAGTATATAAACTAGTTAAGATATGTAGTCCTACTAGATGACCCTAGTTGACTAGTGCCCTGTCTGGCATGGCCCTGAGGCCAGTGTTTATAGACTGTGTGTTAGCGTAGCATCTGATGTAAATGTGGTTTGTTTGTGATATGTTTATAGGACTGTTGGGTTACCCAGGGGGTACTCTGGAACAGGACATCCATAAATACCAGCTAAGGACCGAGGCAAGTACATTCTCTGATAATTTCCAATTCTCGATAATTTCTATAAGTTCAATGCTCGTGAAATGTTACAACTGAATCTTTGACACTGTGCTACACGGACTAGTATAGCTTGGATCTGCAGTCATGAGATGTTACCTTGATTATCGTATTGACATTATACACGACATTTACATTGACATCGACATTGACATTTACATTATACATTGATATTAGACATTGTACATTTACATTAGACATTGTACATAATATATTAGACAATGTTGTGTATTCGTGACGTGTCATGATTGGATCCACAGTACTAGTTGGGGGCGGGGAAATTGCTAGTGAGAAATGTGATCAAATACCTATCGTACAAGTTTATATTATTGGTGTTAATCATACCCCCACGTATGATTAGCCAGACTGTAGCAATTGTACATGTCCCAAGCCGATCACATTTTGAAACTACTATTTCAAACACCTAGAATAGATTACAGTTCCCTATTTTAAATTATATACTACATCACCCGTATATGATACTGTTCCTTGTTCTTTTATTTCCATACATGCACTGACTATATCATAATTGCCTATTACCTGTCTCTTTACATTGCCTGTCTCTCTTAAAAATTGCCATTTCATCTATTTCACTGTCTTCTCAGTAGCTAGCATGACATGTTTTATTGTATTATAGACATTATCAATTAATGGAACTGTTATTTGAGATTGTGCTTTGCTCCTTCCTGACTGGAAATATTTTTCCAGACTATGCCTTAGAGGACCGCTGTCCGACACTTATGGTGAGTAGCTGCAGACTTGATAGTAGTTGATTCTGGAAGGTCTAGTCAGAATTATTATTCATTGTTAGTTCTTAAGTAGACTATTTGGTACCGGATTTGTCTCCGGCATTTTGATGATCCTGGGATATGGTTAAGTTAAGCTATTTCTTGTGGACTTGTGTTGTGTTTAATTTTAATTTCAGTTTTATTATTCGAAATCTTATCGTGCTGTAATCCTGTGATTGAGTATGTGTTCATCTTATGTGTATCATCCGTGCCTCCTAATGGAGATTGGATGCTTGCGTGACAGTAGTTAGATAGTATCAAGACCCTGACAGCGTTCTACCGCCGATGCTGCGGCGTAGGCTGGACGTACCCACGCACTTGTGCCCCTAAACCGGGTGCGGGTCGTGACAACGAGGGCTTGCCTCGGCCAAGTGAGACTACGAGTGAATCGCTGAAACTCCAAGTCCAAATGTCGGTATGCCGTTTGAGTCATTTTGTAGAACTGGACGAAGTGGGCTGTTACACTTTCTGTGCTTTTATAGAGGGTTACAATCGTTGCTCTAATCTTACTTTAAGATTGTTGTTCCCACGGTTACTGCCATGTCCCAGTCCCAAAATATATAAGACTTGGAATATGTAAACATGCCAGCTACGTATCAACCAGACTCTTATCCGACTCGAATACGTATAAGCTGTATTATATTGGTTACTATCTAGATAACACCGTAAATATATCTATGTCTCAATCCATAATAAAACATAATACAAGAATGTACAACATATATCACGGTTTTTCGGTCAACGTTCTTAGAATTGAAACAAACTTGGGTCATAGGACTAGTGTAATGCTACGAGTCTGCTGACGTAAGTTTTGTTGCAAAATGACTCACATACATGAAGTAACTGCACAATTTCAAAAAAGGTTGATACATAGTTTTTTGACGGATACAAGTTGATTCTGGTGTGCATACACTTCTAAATCAAGTTTCATGAAAGCCCACACATCCGCGTTTATGATACGTGCCTTTCGGCACAATCCGCATACGACGAAGTCGCCTCGTTTGGAGGGACGAACTTCATATCGAAGAATTTTGGGTTTTGAAAACAAATTTTTTCTTGATTTTGGAACTCGATCTTATAGAGATTGAAAGTAAACAGAAATAAACTAAAAAAAGGGAATTAAACTTGGGTATGTTGTCTAAAATACTGTTCAAGTAGATTTTTAAAATAGTTAATATTCTGGAAGTAAACAGAGCACGAACATGGGTATTCAAATTGATTTCTGGACTGTTTTAAAATAGGTTTTTCAACAACTTTGATTCGATTTTTTCTTTAACCAGGACACCAAAAATTATTCTACTTGAAGGGGATTAAAGTTGGTTTTGTTGTGAGCATGCACGAAGAGACGGTTCATAGAAGAACGATTGTGAAGGGAGAAATACAAACCTGATCAGGGGGTCGTAGCTGTGTGTGCACGCGTGCAGACGGGGAAAGGGTAGAGGAGGACAGGGGCTAGAGCGGTGCGGTCGCCTGACAGGGGCAGCGCGAGGGTCGGGCAAAGGGTAGAGGAGGAGGAAGGAAGTGTAGCATTTAGGTTTAGGGTTCGGGTTTCGGTCACATAAAATGGTATTTATACCGAGAGAACACAGGGGGAGGTTGCTCGCGGTGAGGGTCTGAGCTGGGGTATTTGGGTCAGGTTTAGTAGTTTGGTTTTGGGTTTGGTTTTGGGTTTGGGCTTAGGATTTTTATTTTATTTTATTTTATTTTTTCTCTCCTTTTCTTATATATATATATATATATATATATATATATATATATATATATATATCCATAAAATTCCTAAAAATTACTAAAATTTAGGAAACATATATAGTGCATATTATGACCCAATATACTATAAATTAGGAAACACAAGGTAATAAAATATTTAATAAAAATATAATTGCTAATTAATATAATAATATATAAAGATAGTTCAACACAAGGTAATAAAATATTTAATAAAAACATAATTGCTAATTAATATAATAATATATAAAGATAGTTCAAATATTCATATAAAAATCTCTAAAATTTATAAATTGAATTGTATAAAGACTCCACCTTCATATATATATATATATATATATATATATATATATATATATATATATATATATATATATATATATATATATGCGAGGTCTATATAGATTTACGACTCGTCTATGACACGATCTATACCCAGAGCGGTAGAAAATGGTTTTAACTATGCGAGGTCATATATGGATTCTCGAAAGATGGGGGATGCAGTTACCATTGGGATCTAGTTTGATGTCATATTCTAGAGCATGGTTACACTTAGTTTAAGTCATATTCTCTGAGAATCCATTTACGACTCGTCTATGACACAGATTGATTCATAGGGCCCGACGAAACTAAATAGATTTTCAAATTCTTTCAAAACCTTGATCCACGACTTTGGAACCGATTCGTCGACCATTACGATACCATAAAGGAGGAGTTGAATTGAAGCAAAGACTAGCATTGAGAAATGAAATGAAATATAAGACCTACTTAAGGTAGGAAACTTGACTCGACTTATGAGGAGAGGGCTTCAAAATTTAACAAAAACAAACAAAGCAAAGGTAGCTCAATCAGGAGATTTAGTTAAGGAGGACAGTCAGTTCAAAGTGGAATGACCATACAAGGATGGAGAGTGTTAGTTAGTCTTCCTCTTTTATCTTTGCAACCCGATTCTATAAAGCCCATCTCTTGTAAGAGACAATTCGCCAAGTAGTTTACCGGACAAATTGATAAGAACGACATTCCCAGCCCACCAAGGAAAACCAGTAGTTTCTTGGTCACGACAATGGGACTCCTTACGAGCGTTGTTTCTATCTACTATTATCTAAAAATAATTAGATTATTAATGATTGGACGAAACTAAGAAATAACCCCTCACGTGCAAAATTATAGAAGATCCCCTTTAAGATCAAACAATTCCATCGACCTCTCTTTCGTGGCCTGGAGGCAGCAACTCTATTAAAGAATGAAAGTTTTGGCCTTACAGTAATATAAGCGCTATTAATCCCTTCCTTCTTCATCATCTGGAGAAATAGGATTTGATCCCTCCTCCATTAAGCTCGCAAGCTACTCTACCCCACTTCTCTCAGTCCTTAATCGCCCAATGAAGAAGAAAAATGGATAATCAAAGAATGGGTGGCTTGGGCCATTAATAACTTAATTATTTTTAGATAATAGTAGACATAAATAACGCTCGTAAGAAGTACCATTGAAATGAAGAAATATAGGCCTGCCTTCCATCCACATCAGAATATATAGAGTTTTCCAAAAAAAACCTGTTAGCAGAGGAAGTTCTCATAGGGATAAGAGACATAGGGCTAAAGAGAGAGAGCCAAAAAGGATCTTTCGTATATAATCCTGCATAATCTCGAATGTTATCAGTTCTGATACGTAGATCAAATGATACCTCGGGCCATCGATATTATACGCTCTACTAAAATATTTTCACAAAAAACCATCTATAACCGATCTTGGTTGGCCTTTCACCCCTAGCCACAAGTCATCCCCGTATTTTGCCACATACATGGGTTTGGTCCTTCATGGGCTGTTAGAGCTCTCTTCAACCTACTCATGGCAGATCGATCAATTTTGGGTCAAATAAGAAGAACTATCATCTTCCACCTCTAGAAAATGCCTACACCTAATGGCTTAAGCTGTGTTCCCATTTTTTGCTGACCCATCATGCGAAAGGTACGCCGTTAGAGTGAGTGTTCCCGTGCTCCGCTCCTTTGACTAATGTTCCCATCGGATCTCAGGATCTCTATTGCACTCCTTAGTTGGGATCTTTTCACCTTTCCCTCACGGTACTTGTACGCTATCGATCATTAAGGAATACTTAGGCTTAGAGGGTGGTCCCCTTTTCTCGCATAAAAGCGATCATTATTCGAATACGCCACATTTTATTAGGAAGGATCGAACCATGGGAACAAATTCATTGGGCTATCACCTTCTTTGGCAAGATCTTCCAACCTTTTCAAAAAATCAAGTTATGGTCCGAGTTCTTGTTCGATTCTCTGATCTTGCAGTGGAAAGATCTAACTAATTTAGTAAATATTCCTATGGCCCTCACAAGCTCGGCAATTCTCTCTTTAAAGTGATTAGATGGTCACCAGATTTCAGTCCTAAGAAGGATTCAATTTTAGCTGCATAAAATAGTCTATCTCTCCAAAAAAATATTGAACGAAGAAAGGCATGAGAGAAAAGCATATTGGCTAGAGATTGTGATGTCCCAATTCTTGACTGGAAGGGATACCAAAAGCTCCGCCCTTCCATCTCTTGGATAGATAGATAGGGAGGGCAGAGCTTTTGGTTTTTATGTTGTGAAATATTTGTATAATAAAAATAGATGGCGAGTGCCTGATCGAATTAATCTGGTCGTGTAGGAACGAGGTTCAAATCTCTCGGTCTGTTAGGATGCCTCTGCTGTATACATCACTGTACTTCACTTCTTCCTCTAAAAATGAAGAAAGACTTATCGAAAATTGCTGGTTGGGTTGGTCCGACCAAGAAAGGCATGGGAGTGGAGAGGCGTTGCTTGGGCTAAGTAAGGGCCGAGTTAAGTAAAGACCGATTTTTGGATATCAAACGGACCTCCCCTGATGGTAATCTTAATGTGGTCAATTTACTCTCTTTTGTAATCAGCTTTGCTACAGCGCCAGCTGCTCTAGCTAATTGTCCAATCTTTCTAAGTATGATTTTTATGTTATGTATGACCGTGCCTAAGGGCATATCGGTTGAAGTAGATTTTTCATCCTCACACGATACAAAAGGCTCATGAAAAGCCCATTTTTCTAGCCAAAAATGTATAGACTCTCCATTCCCAACACTCAATTGTAATCCTAAAAAGATAATATCTCGCCCGCAAAGGATTAAAGACCATGTTGAAGACATTCAAACTTTAGGAACGACTGAAAACATATCCTGATCATGAAGATACTTGCGAACTTGGTTCATGAGAAAGAAGAACGAAGAAAGACTATAACGGAATCTCCTGTTAACCTTATTGGTGACGGAGAAGCTCTGCTTTGGACTTCCTCTTCCCCACTGGCAAAGCTCCGCTTCTGACAGTGCCCTCGACAATCCTACAGATCTAACGGGAAAAGGTATAGTTACGCTAGAATTCAACAATAAGTGTCAAAAGATAATATAATTTATCAAGGTGATTAATATTGTGTAAAGAATACAAGGGGGCTTAATTTAATGCAACACAAGTACCATGGGTGTAATTTGGCTCGAGTGGGCTACATCTATATCAGTGGTTAGGGTAATTGGGTTGCCGATGTACAATTTTGCAGTAAAATTGAATATTTAAGTATATAATTTTAGAGGAAGGTATACTACGAATGTTGCAGGGTCTATATGGAGCATGATAGTTTATATTTAGGAGTAGCAGCTGGGTCATGGGTGAGTAGGTCTAGTTGGGTTCGTGAATGTCAAAGTTGTCGAAAGAATTGATTATGTGTTGCGTATTAAAATCACCCGCATTAAAAAATGATATCTATCTGTCATTTGTGTGTGCAAATGCGTCGCAAATATTGTGTTACTAAAACGAAGCATGTGAAGGTGGGTTTGTGAGTGATTGTCACATCATGGGTGTAGAGTGGCTAGTCTAGGTCATAAGGGCAAAAGTTATTGGAAAGAAAATGATAGTGTTGTGCTCCAACTATCCGAGCCACAACAAAGGGTATCAAAGGATACAAAAATTAAAGAGGTAATTTAATCCGTTGGAAATTAAACCTAATTAAAACCAAATAAATGCAAATTTACTCTGAAATAGTGCTACACTTGAACCAGGTGGCTTATAATCTACTCAACTTATAAAAATTAGTTAGTATCAAAAACTAAGATCATTATCCTGCTAACAAGATTTCGGGAAGGGCATATTTCCTAAATAAGGATGCAAGAATTTTAGGGTTTATTGGCCGTAATCCAGAATTTTTTAAGGAACCCTAGGTACTATCAGGGTGCTATTTGTCAACAACTCCATTCATCACTACTCTTATATATGCCAGGCTTCCAACAAGATAAAAGAAAATACTTGGTCAATATAACTATGGTTAGGTGGTACAGAGGCTTTGATCATCGAATGACATTGATGACAAAGAGACAAAATCGAAGGAATCATGAAATACAATAATTTTTAGACCAAGATAAGAGAAAATTATGATAAGTCTAAGGAGTATGATTACATGGTTGAATAAGGCACGATTAGGCAGGTATCTGGAGAATCAAGTTATAGTGACTAGACTAAGGGAATTAGAATGGAAGTGAAATGATACCTATGGTGATATGGATATTAACAAAAGGGACTGGTACCACCCAAGAGATTGATTTTTTAGTTAGGGTACGACCAGGAAAAGAAAAAAGATCTACTCATTTGAATGTAAAACAAGGTAGGAATTATTGATAGAAAAGATAGGAATACAGTCGATGAAGTAATACAACAAATCCTTAATCTCAATATTATATTCCTATAAGTTATATTCTATATAACCTCACTTATACTATGGGCAAACTACTTCTAGCTATAGGTAAGAACTATAGAATCCTTACAACTTTGTCTAACTCGTCGATTCCTAACTTAGTAGGTAACGGTCAAGGCTAAACTAAGCAGGTACTCCGGTCTATCACTCATGGCATAATATTTACTAAGGACACTATTCAAATCATTATATGGATTGGTCATCCCAATACTAGTCCAACCTTCAATTGAAATGTCTATCTATTATCATACAACTTATTTCTTATATTACCTATCCCTCTGTACTGTTATTCTTCTAGTTTCTGTTATCTTAATACCTATATTTCTCATGAAAGTCCTCTTGGCTAGGTTACTACCCTATAATACAAGCATGAAGTCATGATCATCTATTATAAGTGATAAATTCATCAAACTCAATGAAATGGTAAGATTCTATACATGCTTAGGTCTAATCTTAACTACAAGGTTTATCGAACTATTCTATTCATAATGATAATCTCAAGTCCTTTATTCTAGCCCTTCCTTAAAGTTGTTCCTATTGGTTTATAGAGCTATAACTAATTCTAAGGTTCAAATGGTATTCTCTCAAACAGTAACCATAGTCGTCTCAGTCATTGTGAGAATTTTCATATCTATCATGACCAATATTTATGAATGGGTAAAGCTTCTAATCCTTCTCTAACTTCTTAAATAAATAGTAGGAGTTCTAATATCTATTGATAAGGAAAATTATTTGTTAAGGCTATTCATTATATATACTCCAAACGATTCTTTCATCCTAGTAGTCTATACAGTACATGCATCTATCTTACTCATTTCCCTTCTAATGAATTATTCTATCAACCCTGCTTATATCCTATAATAAATATATAACTAAAAGTCAAGCACGAGTTTTTATCCTTCCGAAATAGGAAAGAACGAGAATCAATGATATGGAGTTCAAGAAGGGTATAATCAAATACGATTTTTGAGGTTCAAAGGCGTTAATAGAAAATTAAAAGAAGGTTCAAAGCAGTTGTGGATTAAGATCCTAACAAACATATCATATTGCATGCTTGCTCGACACAGTAACATAACCGAAATAATTTAATCATGACCTATATGGGCCACCAAAAAAATATGTCACGCCCCAGTCCTAAAATATATAGGACATAGAATACGTAAATATGCCAACTACGTATCAACCAGACTCTTATCCGACTCGAATATATATAAGCTGCACTATATTGGTCACTATCTAGATAACACAGTAAATATATCTATGTCTCAATCCATAGTGAAATAGAATACAAGAATGGACAACATATATTATGGTGTGCACCCCACTCAATACTTGTCCAAATAAAATTTGAAGAAATAGCATGAGTCTACAAAACAAGGCTATAACAGCAGAACTAAGTAGCAAAAAATAAATATAAATATAGAAGAATATGATGCAAGTATCAACTACATATACCTGAAACATGAAGAAACAATCATAATCCTGCTCAACAATAACTTGGGGACAAAATCTAGATCCGGGTCGTTAGTGGATATAGCAAGGTACAAATAAAATATGCCAATAGTAAATAGTAAATAGCTCAAGGGTGCTCAGGGGCATAACTATAGTAATCGTCTATGTGAATGCACATGAGAACGTCACTCGCACGCTAGACCACCAAAGTGTGAATATAAAAATCTCCAGGTTCCGTCAGGGAACCTGTAGTAACTATGTAATCTCCGGGACCCTGATAAGAGTCCATGGTAACTATGATAAAAAGTGGTAGCGTAACGCTTCGAGTAGGATCTTCCCACCCAATGTAACCTCACATCTCATGTCCATGACGTCTAATATCCAAAACATGCATGATCAATCACTAACTAAGTACCGAGTCAATTGTGTAAATATAATCATCTCATCTATCTCATATCACAAGTACTATCCTAGCACAGAGTCCAGAATCACTGAATATCTTAAGTATGAATTCTGTCAATGCAAGTCGTGTCAAGTGTCCTAAGGTACATCGTAAAAGAAGTAGAACAAACAGGGTAGTACGTCGATAATTTAACTAATAGATAAACGACTCTGCTAACGGATGTCGGCACCCGAATATAACTCGGACGCTAAGTATCGACTACAGTCATAACAATATAGTAAAACAGGTAAATAAATGACATACAACAAGAACCAACAATATATATATATATATATATATATATATATATATATATATATATATATATATATATATATATATATATATATATATATATATAAGTATGGAAAATATTGATCCATGCGTCCAACAATCTTGCGCCCCAAGATCGACTCAGAAGAAATTAGGCCGCATAATGACTATGCGGCCCAGAAAATAGCATCCATGCGCCTCAATATTGGCCACATAAAGACCTGACACTAGATTGTGTTTGACACACAATTCTGACAAAAAGGACTTTCTAAACGTCTCAAAATACGTAAGCACGCTAAACGACAGGACCTCACATCAGCATAAACTTTATCCCTGACGGGTATGCAGCGCCACTTGTACAACAAGGCAAAGGCTCTATGCGTCCTATACAGCTCTGTCCCCATGCGTCACAGACTCCATGCATCCCATGCATCTCTGTCCTCATGCGTTCCAGACTCTATACGTTTCATATGTCACATGCGGCCCAGACTCCATGCGTCCAATGTGGTAAGGTTCCCTGAGATAAAATCTTTCTGTTATGACTGAAGTAATTCTCTTCAACTAAGTATGGGCCACGTGTCAAGCTAACCAAGTCATGCATAAAAAAGATGAGAATCACCAAGATCTTCAGCAATAACAAATCGTAACAAACGTCCATGTGGGAGCTCAGCCAGGACTTGCTCCTACGGGTGGAACATCATCCTGTTAAGGATGTACACGTGGCAGCTCCCAACATCCATGCGCCTATGATACATGCGCATACATGGTCATATAACACGATAGCTATAAATATCTGGGTGGTATACCCACACACTGATAGATATGGGCAGGCACATAGAGGCATACACACAAGAAGGAGAGAGAAAGCATTTTCCTTCTTCAGTCAGGTAGTCAATGAAGTAAATGAGCCACTATAGTGCTCGATCTCCATCATTCCACTCCCTAGGTTAAAAAAATGTACTTAAATTTTCTGTTTATGACTTCTTTGTATTATTTTTCGTGAATTAAATACCAAAAGTTTGTTCAAACTGGTTTTAATGTCAAACAAGATGGCGACTCTGCTGGGTAAGAGCTTTTTCATTGATGAAAAGTTGGTGACGCAGTCTGGCTCGACGAAGCTAGGGTCTACCCAGAGGATGTTGGTCGTACGCTTTGACCAACAAGCCTTCGAGGAGATGCTGTCGGAGGGTAGTCCGAGCACTTCACCAAGGCTAACAAAGCCTAAGAAGAGTCGCATGACATGGGTCGCCAAGGCCGCTGCGCCACACCCAACTGCGGAGCATGTGCTACCTGCCTCTCTACCTGCTACTCAAGAGGCACATCACGTACCCACACATGTGGCCCCTGTGCAGGCCGCATCTACCACTGAAGAGAAGAGTACTCAACACCTAAGCTCTGGCAGAGGAAAGCACTACGATATCAGAAACTCAGGGGATGATGCACTCTCCATGCGCCCGCTTCAAAGAACACAAAAAATAAGCATGTGATACTGAGCTCTACACGGCCTACTGGGAAGATAGCTTCATGCGTCCCAGATGGAAACAAAGATTCTGTCTTTAGCAAAATCTCGTACGGTGATGGCTCCATGCACCCTACTAGAAACGGAGAAAACTCTAACTTGGACTCTTTATATTATACCCCAGTACATACTAAGTCGAAAACATCTAGAGAAGTGCGAGCTCGCAAAGCTTAAGCAACTGCTTAGTTAACGGACTATCAGCATGCGCCGCTAACTGTTATGTACGCTTATGACAAAAAGTTATGCAAACCCAACCCATGCACCCAGCCCGCAGTAGCAAGCGGACAAAGTCAGTCTCAAAACTCTTTCACCTGCAGCTTGGGGGTAATTCTTGTACGAACCCTAGGTCAAGGAGCAAAAGCAATACCTACACGTCCGTGTGATCGATTTACCCATGCTCACAAAGAGGATGTAAAGCTGAGTTAACCCTCGCTTGACTTGCGCAACATGATCAATCACAAGCGCAAGATGAAAGAAACAACTATGGCATATGAGGTATCCTCCACAGGGCATCAATGTGCCAGCATCATCATCGACTGTTGTTGTACTAAAGTAGCAGTACCTTCAGATATGTAGTCGGTATTTCAATGATTATAACCCAAGGCACCTAGCCGATAATATCTCAGGGAACTGGTGCAAGCACAGGGGAGGAGGAGCTTTCTTTCGCCTCGTGTTATTCTGCTTGGAAACCTCCCTCCGCAAGAGGAGGCCAAAAATCTAGCATCTCCAACCCCCCACTCTCGGCCAGCGGGTTAAGAAGATGGGTCCAGGAAGGAAAAATAGTGGTACCTGCAGAAGAAGTTTTCCTGGGCACCCGCTCAAAGAAGAAACTATCAGCAACTGGGGGTAGGTCCTTCTTGGGATCCAAGATAGCTTTGCAAGGGGGGGGGTAGCGATACTCCAGGGCTCTATAACAATCCGACATTCTGAGGAGACAATGATTCCCAAGAAAAAGATACTAAGACCCCTGGGGTAGCCACCCTCATTTAGAAGAAGCACCTTCCTTCGCTGGGGTAGTGTTCTCTCCGATTCTGAAGAGGATGCAACATTGCCAACTTTTCCTGAGGATTACTCACTACAAGAGTCCAAGGCAAAAAGTGCAGCATCTACCGTCCCATCAATCTCTCCTCATATGAGTATCGTATACATGGTAGAGGACGATCACGAGGGCACCAACAATCGACAGTGCCTCAAGACCCTCGAGGCCATGATGCAGACCGTGAGTGCATCGATGCAAGCCTTGACCCAGGCGATATTGGATATCAAAGCAAATATGGCCTTCCAACTAGCAAGGACCTCTGGTCAAGCAAGCCTTAACCTTGGGACAACGGGAATTCAAATGCAATCGCTCCACCCGTTGGTGGTAATCATTTCTTTCCCAGATTGTCTGCTCCTTCCGCACCAAATGAAGCCCGTGAAGCAATACGGGAGATAAGAGAACTCCGAGCCCACCTAGACTCAATGGGCAACAGGGACTCACTGCGCGAGCTCGGGATTCGATAACCGTATCCCTTCGAGTGGAGAGATATGTCACGCCCCAGTCCCAATAATACGTAGGACTAGAACACGTAAGCATGCCAGCCGCATGGATATGGCAACTCCAATATATGGAAACCATAACCCATACGTACGCTGTAATATGAATATAAACTCACATGTGGTATATATAATGTCACAAGTCACAGATATGCTAATCTTATCCACACAACAAGTCATAGAAAAGAAATACTAAACTAGAATAAGGAGTCTGAAATATCCCAAAATAATAGTCGGGTGGAGACAAATCCACTACCAAAGACTATATCCAAAACTAAAATGAGAGAGGAGTATAAAATCTCCAATATAAAATAATGTGGAGACAGAAGTGTATCAGCTAAAAAAATCCATCGCTAGATGTACTCAAAGATGCTCAGAAGGTAAGACCTCCTCGGCAGAAAGTAATGCGTCAGGTCCAGGCCCGTACTCCTATAAATACTCAAGAGCAGATACACCTGGCAGAGGACCAGGTCCTCAGAGGGACGTAACAAGATACAGAAAATACGAGCCAATTTGAATACAGTAAACATACATATAATTTAAAAATAACTAAGTACGCTGTACAAGACCATCTATATGAATGCAAATGAGGACAACTTTTCGACGTATGGGCAAGGGTAGGCTACTCGATCTAATCCTCACAACCTCACGCTTGTCAGTGGACATCATCAGCCGACATACCTCTGGGGTAGCGACCCTCGGACTCCATCAATCGACATACCTCTCGGGTAGCGACCATCGGACACGACCCACCATAGTGCGTGCTAGTGACTACGGTGTTACCAGAGTGGTTAAAAGCCCATACGCCTAATAACTGTCCTCTATGATACTAAGTGTCAAGTGTGTGTCAACATATCTAATATATAGTAATGACTGAAAGGAACTACACATGAAATAAATAAATAGAACTAAAATAAATATACAGAAATATACTAAGCATGCAAAATACTGTAAGCAATTTGGCAAGGTATCTTGCCTGGTAAGAAAGCTGCAAGGTGTACTGTCCAGAAGTCAAACGCACAAGATCAAAAGCTATGGCCATAGAACAATATCTCCGGATGCTGAAATAAACATCACCAACATTCCCAGAATAAGCAAAATAGCTAAAAAGCACTTTCCTTTCGTCCAATTTGGACACAGGGGCAAAACGGTAATTTTAGGTAAAAGTGGGGTCCACGGGTGGCCCACTTTGCACCGAAAAGCGTGCCAAGGGTAACAGTCTCTAAATGGAAGAAATTATAGGTCAAACAACTCTAAATGTCAATACGAACCCAACGGTATGTCCAAATGTGGATTCCGATGAGCCGAACAAAATTTTGTCCAAAAAGTCAACTATGGGGCCCGCCAATTGGCAATTTGGTCAATCGTCTCAGAATTGCGTGAAAATTGGGTCACAGGACCAGCGCCTTACTACGAGTCCAGTGGCGTAAGTTTCATCGCAATCTGACAAGCGTGCACAAAATACGTACGAGTTCCACAAAAGTTGCGATACGGGGTGTGTCCGCGGATACGGCATGATTTCGGCGCACACACGCGTCCGAATCAGTTTCCACAAATTTTTATGTGTCCGTTTACGCTGCATGCACCGTTCAGTACACTTGGTACACGGCGGGGTGGTCCCGTTTGGCGGGGCGGACTCCGTTTTCCAACTTTTGGAATTCTGGAAATAGTTGGTTCGCGGAGTTTTGTGACGAATTTAATTCTGTTCACAACAGTTAATAATCTAGGATTATCTAACAAAAAATAAACTAGGTCATGTGTTCTGCACATACCAAAAAGAATCATCGAATTCGGATCTCTGTGGTGGGAGATACGAACTCGGCAACATGGGTGGTCACCGCAGTTTTCTGCGATCCCAGAATTCGGTCTGCTCGCGCCAACTTGGGCGCTATTTTCACCTATGGGTACACGTTGTTCGAGGTCTGCTATTATACAAATATGGAAGAGGCTTAAGGGATGAGCATACCGGTAAAGACGGAATGACGTTTGGTTGAGCGAGTCGACGAAAAACAACTCCGGAGCGAAGGCACCTCGTGTGGGAATCTGCAGTGCGCGAGGTCGGGGTCGTCGGGATGGTTTGGACGGCCTGACGGGGTTCTCTGGCTGCGGTGGCGGCTCGAGATGAGAAGAGTAGGGTCTGGAGGTTTTAGGTTAGGGTTTGCGGAGAGATATTATATATATATATATATATATATATATATATATATATATATATATATATATATATAGGTCGTGGGGGCCGCGCGTATAATAGCTGCTGATTGCTGGCTGCTTCACAAATTCCTAAAGGAGTTTTGTTTATTTTACACTTTAATCCCCCTTCTTTTAATCTTTTCCTTTTTCTTTTTTTTTCTTTCTCCTTTTTCTTTTCCATTCTTTTCTTTTCTTTTATTCTTTTTCTTTTTCATTTCTTTTTTTTTCTTTTTTTCCTTAAAAATATATGTATATATATTTATATATATTCATATATATGCATAAAAAAAATCTAGAATTACACTAATGCACACCATTAAGATAGCAACTGTCCAAAGGGTCTCCTACATGGAATAAATTCCAAAAATTTCCTGATGGTCCCATAAATCCTCTAAGTGCCCCAACACCTAAAATAAAATTAATAAAAATCTATTTATCCTATTTAGCACATAATAACCATAATTAAATTATTAATTAATAAAAAAATACTAAATACGGTTTTTAGAAATAGGGGTTTTACATTCTACCCAACTTACAAATTTTTTGTCCTCGAAATTGATACTAACCCATATTCATAATGATAACTATAACTATTACACTATATTGGTATCTAGTAAGACTCCTAAAACTTATGGTCTGCCATTCTAACACTTCCTCATCTATTGTCCATCCACTATTTTATCGTCCTCTTACTCGTCTACACTACCCAACTTACAAGAATTCTACTAGTGGTCACCTTATTTGAAGCTATTGTCTAGATTGTAAGGCAATTATATTTATTGGGTCGAGAATCTTGGAATACTTGTCTAGAATCTCATAACTATGACTTTTCCCGTAACCGTCAAGTATCATAGTCTAATACTGCCACGCCACCTGGCCAGTATGGCTGCAAGTAATTCGACTACTCTACCAAAATCGTCTGGCGGCAACTGTCGCTACCTCGCCGGTGATTTGTCATAGTCATCAGTTCGTAACAAGTGCCTTCAACTCTTTCCTAGGCATAGTCTAAGTTTTTAGGGAAACACTCAAGGTCTTGACTAACTATTAGGGGTATGATCTAGCTCAAATGATCTAACAATTTCTACTAGGCTACATGGTGCTACTTAAGGGTTAAACTTAATAAAGAATACAGATATTGCTATAGTTCATATACATATTAAGAACTCATCCTTAGTTATCAAGCATTGCTACATATTTATGTTTTAACTAACAAAATAGGGGTGAGGTTGATATGAATCAAACAATTCATAATGGCACGAAAGATACGACTATGATAGGAAGAGTTAAGCACGATATAAGGAACGAATATAAAAGGAGAAAATGAGTCACCCAAGAGGGCGAGATAAGGATAGGGGAAGAATACTACTACTGCTACTCGCGTCATCCATTAACATCGCGTATATGCCATCTAGGTAAAATATACATACATCCTCATAACTGTTAAGCTACCATATATATAATTCTACAGCTATTTATACATCTAAGATCTTGTGTCACAATGGGGTTATAAGTATGCAAGGACAGTTATAACTAAAAGGTCGTACCTGTATCTACGGCTTCCTGTGTCTGCTCTCCCATACTTGTCATAATGAGTGCTTAGCCTTGTCCTTGATTGATCAACTGGGGTCTAGTCCCCTCCATTTGTGCAGACTGTAGAAGCAGTGGTGGGTCCCTTTGGTCTTCTATACTTGAGGGTATATGCGGTGTTCTTGATTTTAATGCCATAGACCCTGGGTTCTGCTAAGGATATTCTCGAGCTTGATGGTGACTTGATCCACATACCATGCACAGTCCCAATCGACGATGACAGTCTCTTAGAATATGACATGTCCTTCCACAATTGTGACAAGTACGAAGCTCCTTGGTTGGATATGGTGCAGCACTATCTGGTTGCTGGCATGTCAAAGGGTGTCTAATGGGTCCTCCTTGCTGTGTCCTTACTGGTCCCTGATAAATTCTTTGTTAAATTCTGTTTCCCTTGCTGATGGCCTCCTGGATCCTAGCCTCTGTCAATAGCTCGGCATAAGAGATCTGGGACTGGGAGCTAGTATAGTGCTGGAGCTCCTGAGTCAGCCCGCGGTGAAACCTCTTAGCTTTCTCCAAGTCATTAGGTATTAGGACTGTGCCATACTTACTGAGACGGCTAAACTTTGCGTCATACTCATCAACCGTCTTGTCCCCTTGCTCTAGATGGAGGAACTGATCATACAATGCGTCCCTTACAGTATCCGGGAAGTACTTCCTCTCAAAGCATTCCAAGAATTGTTTCCAAGTCTGACGCGTACCCAACTGGCGCTCCAGTGATTCCCACCAGTGGTGCGCGTTGCCTTCTAACTGAGTCCTCACGCCTATCATCCATAGATCGTAGGTAGTTGTGATGCCTCTAACAACTTCTTGGTATTGGCAATCCAGTTCGTGGTCTCCTCTGGACTCTCATTGCCCTTATATGGCTTAGGGCCCATCTGCACAAAGTCTTTGACTTAACCAACCCGAGCTTGTGGTACTGAAACTAGTGCCTGGGTTGGTGCAGGGGCTAGTGCAGCCATTCTCTCAAGCGCTGCCAGAAATTCTAGCCTCTGCTCTGCTGCTTGCTGCCTCTGTTCCTGTATTATCATCTGAAAGAATTGGAACAGCTGTGTTTGGCCATCCTGCGGTGCTAGTGGAGCTGGAAAAGTTCTATTAGGTATCTTGGAAGGGGTTGATGGGATTGGATTGCTAGTCGGTCCATCCGGTCCGGGAAGAAGAGGTGGTGTTGAGGTCACTCCTAGTGGTTGGTCGTCGTCCCCTGGAGACGTGTTGTCCCCGGTGGCGGCATGCCCGTTATGCAAATTCATCTCTCTGCAAGAGATGGACGAAGGATTAAGAAGAGTACATGAATCAAGCAGGATGCAAGAACTTAAGTAGGACATGTTGAAAGGAAGGTAAGTTATAGTCAAGTGTGGATGAGATCTAAAATTCTAATCCCAGGTGCAGGCCCGCTCGGTACAGTGACGTAACCGAAACGACTAACTCGACCTGCATGGGCCACCACAAAAATATGTCACGCCCCAGTCCCAATAATACGTAGGACTAGAACACGTAAGCATGCCAGCTGCATGGATATGGCAACTCCAATATATGGAAACTATAACCCATACGTACGCTGTAATATGAATATAAACTCATATGTGGTATATATAATGTCACAAGTCACAGATATGCTAATCTCATCCACACAACAAGTCATAGAAAAGAAATACTAAACTAGAATAAGGAGTCTGAAATATCCCAAAATAATAGTCGGGTGGAGACAAATCCACTACCAAAGACTATATCCAAAACTAAAATGAGAGAGGAGTATAAAATCTCCAATATAAAATAATGTGGAGACAGAAGTGTATCAGCTAAAAAAATCCATCGCTAGATGTACTCAAAGATGCTCAGAAGGTAAGACCTCCTCGGCAGAAAGTAATACGTCAGGTCCAGGCCCGTACTCCTGCAAATACTCAAGAGCAGATACACCTGGCAGAGGACCAGGTCCTCAGAGGGACGTAACAAGATACAGAAAATACGAGCCAATTTGAATACAGTAAACATGCATATAATTTAAAAATAACTAAGTACGCTGTACAAGACCATTTATATGAATACAAATGAGGACAACTTTTCGATGTATGGGCAAGGGTAGGCTACTCGATCTAATCCTCACAACCTCACGCTCGTCAGTGGACATCATCAGCCGACATACCTCTGGGGTAGCGACCCTCAGACTCCATCAATCGACATACCTCTCGGGTAGCGACCATCGGAACCACCATAGTGCGTGCTAGTGACTACGATGTTACCAGAGTAGTTAAAAGCCCATACGCCTAATAACTGTCCTCTATGATACTAAGTGTCAAGTGTGTGTCAACATATCTAATATATAGTAATGAATGAAAGGAACTACACATGAAATAAATAAATAGAACTGAAATAAATATACAGAAATATACTAAGCATGCAAAATACTGTAAATAATTTGGCAAGGTATCTTGCTTGGTAAGAAAGCTTCAAGGTGTACTGTCCAGAAGTCAAACGCACAAGATCAAAAGCTATGGCCGCAGAACAATATCTCCGGATGCTGAAATAAATATCACCAACGTTCCCAGAATAAGCAAAATAGCTAAAAAATACTTCCCTTTCGTCCAATTTGGACACAGGGGCAAAACGGTAATTTTGGGTAAAAGTGGGGTCCACGGGTGGTCCACTTTGCTCCGAAAAACGTGCCAAGGATAGCAGTCTCTAAATGGGACAAATTATAGGTCAAACAACTCTAAATGTCAATACGAACCCAACGGTATGTCCAAATGTGGATTCCGATGAGCCGAACAAAATTTTGTCCAAAAAGTCAACTATGGGACCCGCCAATTGGCGATTTGGTCAACCATCTCAGAATTGCGTGAAAATTGGGTCACAGGACCAGCGCGTTACCACGAGTCCAGTGGCGCAAGTTTCGTCGTAATCTGACAAGCGTACACAAAATATATGCGAGTTCCATAAAAGTTGCGATACGGGGTGTGTCCGTGGATATGGCATGATTTCAGCGCACACACTCGTCCGAATCAGTTTCCACAAATTTTTACGTATCCGATTACGCTGCATGCACCGTTCGGTACACTTGGTACACGGCGGGGTGGTCCCGTTTGGCGGGACGCGCTCCATTTTCCAACTTTTAGAATTCTGGAAAAAGTGGGTTCGCGGAGTTTTGTGACGAATTTAATTATGTCCACAATAGTTAATAATCTAGGGTTATTTAACAGAAAATAAACTAGGTCATGTGTTCTACACATACCAAAAAGAATCATCGAATTCGGATCTCTGTGGTGGGAGATACGAACTCGGCAACATGGGTGGTCACCGCTGTTTTCTGCGATCCCAGAATTCGGTCTACTCGTGCCAACTTGGGCGCTGTTTTCACCTATGGATACACGTTGTTCGAGGTTTGCTATTATACAAATATGGAAGAGGGTTAAGGGGTGAGCATACCGGTGAAGACGGAACGACGTTTGGTTGAGCGAGTCGATGGAAAATAACTCCGGAGCGAAGGCACCTCGTGTGGGAATCTGCAGTGCGCGAGGTAGGGGTCGTCGGGATGGTTTGGACGGCCTGACGGGGTTCTCTGGCTGCGGTGGCGGCTCGAGATGAGAAGAGGAGGGTCTGGAGGTTTTAGGTTAGGGTTTGCGGAGAGATATTATATATATATATATATATATATATATATATATATATATATATATATATTTAAGATATATAGGTCGTGGGGGCCGCGCGTATAATAGCTGCTGATTGCTCGCTGCTTCACAAATTCCTAAAGGAGTTTTGTTTATTTTACACTTTAATCCCCCTTCTTTTAATCTTTTCCTTTTCCTTTTTTTTTCTTTCTCCTTTTTCTTTTCCATTCTTTTCTTTTCTTTTATTCTTTTTCTTTTTCATTTGTTTTTTTTCTTTTTTTTTCCTTAAAACTATATGTATATATATTTATATATATACATATATACGCATAAAAAAATCTAGAATTACACTAATGCACACCATTAAGATAGCAACTGTCCAAAGGGTCTCCTACATGGAATAAATTCCAAAAATTTCCTGATGGTCCTATAAATCCTCTAAGTGCCCCAACACCTAAAATAAAAATTAATAAAAATTTATTTCTCCTATTTAGCACATAATTACTATAATTAAATTATTAATTAATAAAAAAATAATAAATACGATTTTTAGAAATAGGGGTTTTACAAGATGTACCGTACCCTCCCAAGTACAAGCCCTTTAACTTGACTCTATTTGACGGAAAGATATCCCCTCGTCAATACATGCATTACTTCAAGATGGTAACGTGGCATCTGCCTCATAGTGACGCTCTCCTCACCATGCTCTTTGTCGGAACATTGTCTAGATTAGCCTTCGATTTATTCTATAGCCTCCAGGATAACTGCATTTATTCATATGACGATATTAAGGGTCTTTTCCTCGCTCGATTCTATGATGGGGAAATAACATGGCGATATCCTCTCTAATGGACATCATACAAAAAGAGAAATAGTCTGTACTGGAGTACATCGAGCGGTACAGGCAAGGCGTGCTGAAGTTACCCCTCCGATAATCCTGAGTCCACGCTGATGGACACCTGCCAGAGAAATCTTCTTTCTGCAGTCAGACTCTAGATGGGCGACTCTTAGTTCAAAGGCTGGACGATGTTTATCATAAATGATATCGTTGCTGAGAAGAAAAAGGGCGCCCGCCTCTTGTGAATATAGATCCCCATAGATGATGATAGGAAAAATTTTCCTTACAATAACAACAACAACAATAGCGGCAATAGCCCTAGGGATGGCAAGAGGAAGCAGGCCCTTATCGCCAATATAACCAAGAAGCCTGAGCAGAAGCCCGCAGAGGCTCCGAAACCGAAATAGACTTACTTTTTCGAAGATGATGATATTATGGCAATATTTGACGTACTAATGAAGGGGAACAAGCTTTTACTCCTCGTTATCAGATGTTCGGATGAGGCATGCAAGGTCGACGAACCAAAATATTGTCATTATTATCGGTACGTCCACCACTCAACATGGGACTGCTATGTGTTGAAGAGATATGTCCAGATCATGATTGACATAAAATATCTTAAATTTGACTTTGTACACAAGACAGTCGTTGCCAACATGTTGTCCTTCTATTTAGGGGATTTTCCAGCGATGGACGCCCAAGATGGAGTGGTCCCGATCCCCAAAGCATCAATGGAGGTCATCAACCTCCCCCCAGGTCTCAACCAAACAGTCGAACTGATACCTCTTACTACACCTCGGGGCACGGTCATGTAGGTTCACCCTGACCTTGCCCCGGACCTGATAAAACAAGAAACACCTTCTGCCACTAAGTCCAAGGAACGGAAGGTCAAGTCCTGTCACATGGTTTCTTCTACCATCGAAGAAACCATAGAAGGGGCAACTCGGTCAGGCCCCACCTACCAACGGGACTACAATGACCCGAAAGACGATATTTCGCTGACCATTGTACCTATACCACCAAGCCAAAGCAGAAGAAGACTCGCTTCAATAAGCTATTGCGCAAGAAAATGGCTCAAGGGCTCAACAAGCCCTAAAATTTTGACATATTAGCACAGCTTGCCAATGCTCGAACAAAGTTATCACTCTTCGAGCTCCTTCGACTCTCCAATGATACTCGGGAAGCTCTACGCGAGGTATTACAGAATGCTGATTCTTATCTCTCCCAGGTCAAGCCACTAGCCGAGGACCCCGTTGCATGCCCCCACAGCCACAATACGATGGAATCAATACCAAACATCACATTTTTAGAACATGACATATTGCAAAAAATAACTGGCATGATCGCCCTCTTTATTATACTGGTTACATAGGGGTCATCAAGGTGGATCGAATGCACATCGATCCTGGTTCCTCTATCTGCATCATCCCCCGTAGCCTGCTTCAGACTCTCGGGATCCCAATGCATCAATTAGTTGCGACCAACACCACCATTAGTGGATTTAACACTGAAAGAAGCTACCCTTTGGGAAAGATTCGCTTGAAATACCAGATTAGCGACTTGCAAACATAGGTTACTTGCTATGTCATAGACGTAGATGTATCTTACAATATTTTTTTGGGACATCCATGGATACATGAATACATGATTGTGCCTTCGATTTTATACTAGTGTCTGAAGTATGTCGACCATGATAGCGCCGTCAAGACCGAGTTCGCTGATGTCGATTCCTTTAAAGGGGTTGAGGCATATTACTTTGACTCAATCTTGTATAAACGAAGTCAGTAAGACGAAGGAGAAAACGATATTCATGACAAAGTAGAGACTGCCATAACCTCGAACAAGCCTTTGACAATTCACCTCAAAGGACATACTCGAAATACTACTCCTCCTCTAATGATAAAACTTAAAAGGAAGACACCATAACCTTTGACCGTACGGCTGCGAAGACCCTGCCAACCATAAAAGAAGAACCCGACACCGACTCCTGCCCCTGAATCCCTGGTTGTTAAACTCCAGAGGAGGCCCCCAAAGCCATCTTTCGTAATGGAAGCAAATTTCAAGAAAGATGAGTTGGAGGAATACATTGCTGCTCACGCTGATACTCCCTCTCTCGATGATTTAATCCTGGTGGATAAAGTACCTTATTTCATAAATAAATGGTTGTCTTTGAATTACTCAGATGTCGCACACTTAAATACAATGTACTCCTTAGAACATGACCTAGGGTTATAACTATATATACATGTGACTACCACCTATGCAGTGAATCGAGTTCTCTCTATTCAAGATTTCTACTTTTTAGTGCTAGCAAGGAGGAGAGAGGGGGGGACAAACTCATCATCTTCGACAAAGTGGAAAGTCCCTAATCCTTCGTCCCAAAGGAACTGAAGCCAGAACCCGGTACCGAGAAAATACCACTTCACCGGTATAGTTCTCAAATCAAGCACCTTATCCAGAAGATGGGCTACGGTCTGAAAGCCGCTAGGGGATTAAACTATGGCAAAGGTAAACGACTGCCTCTGAGTATGCACGCTCTTGCAGGCAAGTCCGAGGATTACTACCATAAGACCAAGCATGGCTTAGGGTACGTCACGTCTCCCACAACCCCCGAAGGCTCGGATGAATAAGATGAGTTACACTCTCACTCTTCAGAATCTTTTGCTTGGGACCCCGATATCAGTATAGGGGAGATGCTCAAACAAGCAGTCTGCCAACTTGGCGTCAGCTGACCCTGAGGAAGATGACGAGGATCCACCTGAACTCTTCAAAGTAGAACCGTGGGCCCAACACCAAGACTCGCAATGGTAGATACGGTTCAAGCAACGGGAACCTCCTACAGAGGACGAAGTCGTACAAGTCGATCCGGGTGATAAATCCTCTCCTAAACCTATCTTCATCAGCAAAAATCTATCCGATGAGGATCGAAAATCTCTATTACAGCTCATCAGGGAGTACATCTATGTCTTTGCCTGGAGTTACAAAGACATGCCGGGACTAGACCCCCAAATTACGGTCCACAAGCTCAATAACTTGCCAAACACTAAGCCAGTCAAGCAACAACATAGACGGTTCTGGCCGGACATCATGAATGCCATCGAAGCTGAACTCAACAAGCTGATAACTAGTGGATTCATCCGCGAGGAACAACATCCAGATTGGGTAGCCAATATTGCGCCCGTCGTTAAAAAGAATAGGAAGATTCGAATATGCATTGACTTTTGTGATCTAAATACGGCATGCCCTAAGGACGTATTTTTCCTTCAATAACAGATATAATGATCGACAACACTTATGGCTTCGAGCACATGTCCTTCATGGACGGATTCTCTGGTTGTAATTAGATTAAGATATTTTTCGACGACGAGAAGCATATGTCATTTCGGACGCCGATTGGAGTGTACTGCTACACAATAATGCCCTTTGGTCTAAAGAACCCGGGTGCTATATACCAACGAGTTATGAGCACTATTTTAAGTGAACATCTGCGCAAGATGGTCGAATGCTATGTTGATGACATAGCCGTCAAGATTTGCTCCCGAAGTGACCATCTCCGGGATCTGAAGACCGTCTTCGACCTGATGCGTGAGCACCAACTTAAGATGAACCCAACCAAATCTTTTATGTGAGCCTCTAGCGGCAAGTTCTTGGGTTTTTTCATAACAACAAAGGGTATCCACCGAATAACCTTAGAGAACTTCGTGGCCTCCAAGGAAGGCTGGCATAAATTTGAAGATTCTTATCAAATCTCTCTGGATGTTGCCAACCATTAACCCATCTTATGAAGGAGGGAGTTTCCTTTGTTTGGAATGAAGAGTGCCAGTGGGCATTCAATGACATCAAGAAGTATCTCTTAAACCCCCCAAGTAATGATGGCCCCCGTTGTGGGAAGACTCTTCTTGCTATACGTACGTGCGATGGATCACTCCCTCAGTGCTCTACTAGCCCAGAAAAGTGATACAAGTTATGAGCATGCCATCTATTATCTCAGCAGAATGATGGTCAGAGTGGAGCACAGATACAACCTCGTTGAGAAGGTGTGTCTTGCTTTGGTCTTTGTTATCCAGAAGACTCAATATTACGGAGCCGTACAAACAATCCATGTGATATTGCGAGTTAACCCTTTCAGGGTTCTCATGACTAAGCCTGGAGCGCTAAACTCTCTTATAGCCACATGGTCGATACTATTATCGCCATACGACATAGTATTCGTTCCTCAGAAGGCAGTCAAAGGCCAAGCATTGGCCGATTTTCTGGCAGCTCACCCAATGCCTCAAACCTCGAAGTTCTACGACGAGATCCCAAGCGAAGTGGTAGACTCAAATATGACCACATGCGAGGCCGTCTGGCGAATGTTCTTTGACAGTTCTTCAATAATAGGGCCCAAAGGCAATATCATCATTGGGGTCGGAATAGTACTAATTTTTCTAATGATTTGGTAATTCACCGTGCTTACTTTCTCACAGAACCGCACTCCAATAATATAACAGAGTATAACGCTCTCATTATTGGACTCCAACTCGCTAAGAAAGTGAAGGTGGAATACTTGGAGGCATATGGCTCAAAGCTGATCGTCAGTCAAATTCGGAGAGAGTACGAAGTCTGGAACAAGAATTTAACCCCTACCATCAAGCCACACTTAGTATAATTACTACTTTTGAGTACTTCTTTATTGAGCATGTAACCCGACTGCAGAATATCGAAGTCGATGCCCTGGCCGGCCTCGCTGCCTCTTTGGCCGTCCCGGTCAATACGTATGAACTAATCACTGTGGTCGACCAAGAACTAGTCTGCCCGAAGAACAACCTCAGCACATATATAAGCTATTCGGTGGAGACAAATACCTGAACCCAAGAATGGAGACTCCCATTCATCGACTATGCAGTTTTTGGGATCCTACCAGAGGACCCAAAGGAGGCTATTTCAATCAGAAGATGGTCCCTTCGGTTATATTACGATGTGGCTACTAAGATGTTGTATCACCGTTCTTATGATGGGCTTCTGCTATGATTTTGTGACAAAAATTAAATTCAGAATGTAGCCTCGATTGCTTATAACTCAGCAACAAATGGTCTACCAGAAGCATTCAAAAAGATAATTATTAAGCTACTCAAGAAGTTTGTCATCCAACAAACGTGACTGGAACGAGAAGCTCGGCAAATATTTTTGGGCCTATTAGATAACGGTCCGAACACTAACCGGCAACATGCCATTCTCCTTTAGTCTATGTGAGCGAGGAAGTCCTCCCTCTCGGGGTCAAAATTCTATCACTCTGAGTGGCCCTCTCCAACCCGTTAAATGCTGAAGACAATTACCGTCGACAGATGCAAGAATTAGAAGCACTCGATGAGAAGCGTCTCCTACCTCAACAACGCATTGAGTTGTACCAAGCACGTCTCTCCGGAGCCTTCAACAAACAGATCAAGGAAAAGATATTCCAGGTAGGTGACCTCATTTTAACAGTAAGAAGACCGATGGTTATGATCCACAAGATGGCCTATAAATTCTAACCCAAATGGGAGGGCCCGTTCATTGTGGAGTCCGTAATCTCCAACGGTACCTACCGGCTAGCGAAATCCAATGGAGACTTGCTCATGATGCCTATCAATGACAAGTTCCTTAAAAAGTATTATGTTTGAACTAGACTTGTAATCCCTTTATCCCCAGCAGGACAACTAAGGTATACAATATTTACATTCCCCATTGTTCATCCCCAGCAAATGTACTTTTCTCTACAAATACTGTGAAAGCCATTATCTGTGTTCAGGAGTCCTGAATATGCAACAGATAAGGGATCCTTAAAATCTCCCCAATGGAGTAACCCTTAATTCTACCTACGCTCTCGGGTAGACCATTCAAAAGTCAGTTCCTTTTTTGGGCATTATTTCACGTCCATATCACCTCTGAACTAGTAGCCTAATATTTTTTCCAGTAGGGTTTTCCATGTCCACATTACCTTTGAGCAAACTTTAAAATTTTACTATCGATTATCACATCCATAATACCTCTGATATCGGTCGTCATCTAAACTTATCACCGTTATTTGACCCTAACTACGCCTGCGGTACTAATTCCAAAAAACCTATTATGTCCACATCATCTCTGATAGGGCTTATCTCGAATCTATTACTTGCACCCAAGTGCGCAAGAGGTAATAGGTCCACCAAAGAATCTACAGTGGGATATCCTCAAAAACTACGATATTATACTACGTCCATATTACCTCTAGTACGATACCCAAAGTTCACACAGATAATTGCAATAAAAGAAAAATCTTTTATTTCTTTTGTATAATGGAAACAGAAAGCAGACTACATTGAGGGACCACTAAATATCACAATCCAAGCAAAACAAAGAAAGAAGAAACAACAAAAACAACCATTGATGCTACTGATCAGTACACAACTCTTCTATTCATCCTCGAAGTTGGGCAACTCTGACATCAATCTTAGATTTGACCCGACGCTCGGCTTTTTGAGCTACAACAACGAGATTATCGAGGTGAGTGTAAGCCCGAGACACGATATTAGATTGTGCACGGATAACCTCCCGCTCTTGGCGAGCCTCATGGACATCGCCCTCCAGGATCTTGAGATTGGCATATAGTTGTGCAATCTGCTTCTGGATATCAATAATGGTTTGGACAAATCCATCTTCCCGAGCAAGGCAAGCCACCTTACTAACATCCAACTTGGTATGTTAGAGTTCCACCTTCTTGAGTTCTTGCACTAGACCCGCCTTGGTCTTTCCATAGGCAGCCTTCACTTGTTCTACGAAGCCCGAGAGGTATTCATACTCTAAGGCCACTGTCGCAGTGACGTCAACCTGTTGTGCCTGCTGTAACTCGTTCAAGCGCTGTTCTAGCTCATTTAATTTTTGAAGCAGTAGGTCAGCCATCTGCTCAGAGCCAAGCAGGGTCTTCAAAATCTGTTTCTGGCCCAGAGCACTGTGCTTAGATCAAACGAAAGATGTCCCTCGCTTCAGTATATTTTAAACTCCTTGCCTTCATAATATATAGTAGCCCTGATGGATAACTTGGAAGTGGCAGTTACCGCAACTTCTGTAGAAGACGTCAATGGAGTCGAAACCAAAGAGATTATAGGTAATACAATAATCTGGGCAGCCTGTGAAACTGAGTGGACAATACTTGACAAGTCAGGTGGTGGAACCACAGTTGCTATACGATGAGTCACTTTCGTAGCAGCAAAACTTTGCCCCGTTGAAAGTAGTGTTTCGACGCCAGTCAAACTGGCAATCTAGGCCTTCACGCCAGTAAGACCCAGAACGGATCCCTCGGGAAGACCTCTACCCCCATAAACTGAGGAAGCTTCAAAATCATGTTGCCCAACGTCAGCCCGAGGAGGTAACAAAGCGGTCACCGCACCAACTAGATTCGCAATAGTAGAGGCCTCCTCTACACTAGCCTCACCAGGAGGCTCCGTAGAGTGTCCTCCACTCGCAGAAGAGAGAGAGAAAGACTCAGCCTCCCCTCGAGCTTCTTATCCCCCCTTCATGTCTTCCTCGACAGCCAACTCTCTAGGAAGACCGGCATCAAAAGCAGGCCCTATGCCTATCGAAGGTCCTTTAAGAGGTTCTCCAACCACAGAGGAAGATGGGACTGAACCAGGTCTTGCCCTGCTGAGTCCTTGTTTATCCTCTTTCGCCATACTCTCTTTCATTGCCATGTTAAATATGTTTATTGGTGAGGAAGGGCCTATCGAATCAAAGAAATCAGTGAGTAACTTCACCCAAACGAAGAAGAACTGAAGACGAAAAACCTCATCTTTTGAGAAATGGAGAAATAATATACCTGGGTGAAGTATCAAAGTTTGCGGTTCCGTCGGTGCGGACACGACCATCCCCAAGGCGCCCACGTCTCCAACCGATAGGTTAACCAAGAAAGCTTCCCCTTCCTTGCTGAACTCTCCCACCATCTCGACGATATGCTCGCCAATAGACGTCGGCACGGACACGACCGTCCCCAAGACGCCCAAGTCTCCAACCGAGAGTAACGGATGCACGACCCACTCTGTATGCATATCATTAATTGAACAAAGTAATCTGAACCTCTGAACACACTTGAATAATCTGAGTATAAGATATTTGAGTAATCTGAACGGCCTGAGTATAATGCATTTAAACAACCTGAGTCACAAAGGAATATGAGTATCACAAATTTGTGTATGTCGTTAACCTGAGTCAGAAACACGTTGTGTTTGCTTATGTGATTCTTGATTTCCTTATATATATATATATATATATATATATATATATATATTCGTGTTTGGTTAACTTGGTTGTGTCATTGGACATGGAAGGATGAATCGTAAGTTGGCAATTTTTGCCATGTTTCTCTTATATCGCATGGCGTATTGCCACACGAGTTAGGCTTTACATAATTGCCATAAAACTGATCATTAGGCAACACTAGAAAGACAACTTAATAGATGATGCACAAAACTAATATAACGTGTTTGGATTTGTCGAGCTGACGAGAAGCATCCCTACCAGTGCATTCATGTACTGATAACCCACCAGATTGCTTGCAGAATACGGGAGAACCTCGTTCGGTGTGGAGTATTCCTCGTGCGCGCTAAGGCATGGAGTTTGCTCTGGATCCTTGGAGAGTTGCGTCCGAAGCTGAAGCACATATATATGACATAATGTTGGAATATCACCAATATATCATCCCATGTTGTAAGCCGCTTGGCACACCTTTATTTATTTTGAGAGAGAGAGAGAGAGAGAGAGAGAGAGAGAGAGCTTGAGCGACTTGTAATCTCGGCCTAGTGCCGCTTGTAACCTTATTCATTATCAATAAAGAGCTTGTTATTGCATCATACTTATGTTTATTCAATGCTTCCTCTATAAAAACTTTGTGAAATAGTTATCGAACGACCATACTCGTGTCGTTCAAATTTGTGCTGTAATGGAGACTATCTGTGCGACTCTGTGGCTTAACTATTTTTCTGCCTGTTTGGATCATGGCCTTGCACGGGCACAGCTTGTGCTCGCGTAGCATCATGTTCTGATGGGAACGATCGTCCTACGGGAGCACTGGCGCGATAATGGCCGATCATGCGGAAGATCAGAGCATGACATATTGGTATCAAAGTACGACTTTACGTCCTTGGTTTTTTTATCGATTCTCTCAGTTTTGGAAAGCTCGTTCGTGGGTTATGTATATATACTCTCTCTCAATGTCCTAACGGGATATTCTATACAATAACTCTAAATAATTTCAAAAGTGCATATGAATGATATGATTGCCTCAGTGTGATAGTTATGGGAAGGCCTTTGTGCCGAACTGCATTGGACTTCGTGTGAATAGACTCGTTCTTTAAATTTAAAAATTACGTGCGAACCAGAATGACCTAACCCTAATGCTAGCGGGTTTGTGTACGATAGTAGAATATCGTTCAAATGGGATAGCTATGCACACAGCCTTTCGGCTAAGTTGTGTTGAGTATCACACGCTAAGACCCTTGGTGCTAGTGAGTTTGTGAGCGAGATTGGGACACCGTTCGGATATGATAAGTCAGACTTATAATGGATAGAGATAGAGACGTTATCGGTATATCGCTAAGGCAAATATAGGAAATCATGCTTGGATGTTAAGGAATGGCTCGAAAGGTTATTTATATCAAAAATTTATGAATCAAAACATAGTTTGCATGGGATGACTATAAACAGTAGTATATATGAGACTAAGATTTATCGAGGTGATGCATAGGGATCGCATAGGAGTTCTAAGGGACTAATTGGTGGACATACGAGTGAGTGGCGTGAGTGGTGTATGCGATAGCTTAGGAACAAATAAGCAACTTGAATATTCGTAGAGTATAGCTCGAACCCTGAGTGGTGTATTAATTATCTTAGAAATGTTCGAGCGAATCGAGGATTTTAGAATAGCAAACGAGTCTAGCAGCAGGGAGATAAGGCTTAGTATAAGTAATGCCTAGCAAGTAAGAAAATTTGAAGAAATCGTGTGAGATTTTATTCGGTTGAGTTAGAATGCGTTGAGCAAGTGATAAGGCTGATATCGAAAATAAAATCAGAGTATTAGAATTAATATCTTGGTCGAGTGAACTTGGTGGATCGTGCGAGCAATTTTTGATTTAATCAAACAGATTAAAACTTGAGTTTGAGATAGAATAATCTACGATGTGATCGGAGTATAGCACGAACGAAGGATAACGCGCATGGAAATCTGGATTTAGTAGGATACCGCTCGATAGAATTTAGCCCGAGTATGGATGATTGTAGTTTCGAATTTGAAAAGACTTGATACGATATCGATAAGTTGGAAGATAGCACAGATTGATATAAGTAAAAGAATATTGTGGTTCAATGATTGGGATAAGTGATAACGGATTTGATTTTAAATTTAGAAAAATTATCTTGAATCTAGTTCGATAGATATCACTCGACAATCAGGCCTGACTGAGAACGATTATCCCGCAGGAGCGCTGGCGTGGTAATTTCACTTCCAGCGGGGATGATCGAACTCACGGGAATATGTTCAATGATTATTCAGACGAACTCGATGAAATAGAACGTAATGAAGGAGGATATACTTTGCTTGAGGATTTGAACTTAGTTGTTCGAGGAATGCTAGAAGTAGACTACAGATTGATCGAACGGTAACATTGAACTTGGATGATTTGGCTAGACGAATTATGATCATGGCATAAACGATTATTAGATGAACCTGACTTGGTAGATTAATATATATAACTTGGATTAAACAAAGTATAACGATAAGGTGTCTTGATCGTTTCGATGATAACTATAATATTGACGTTCTTGTCTTATGCGAGTGCCACTCCTTGCTCGCACATGCGTCATGTCCGGATAGGACAATTATCTCGTGGGAGCATTGGCGTGGTGATCTCTCGTCCAGCGGGGATGATCGAACCTGCGGAAGACCGGAGCATGATAATTGAATGATCATCTTGACTTATGGTTCGACACGATAAGACGAGTTTGAGAATACAAGTAAATTAAAAGTATTTTGAGGATGGGTTAGTCTAGAATATGAAGTAAAACACGCTTGATGGTTGAACGGATACGTGAATCATGTTGAACGACTTAGAGTTATGATTGAGATCAAAGATTTTGAGTTAAAATCATAACTTGGTGGTATAGACTTAGAAAAGATTTGATATGTGAATTCTATCAAAATATATTCGAGGAGATAGACTATGCGAGTCATTAGGTTTGACATGTGACGTGGATATATCGTGGATTTGGTTGAACGAACGTGTCTTAGGAACGGCTTTGCTAAAGGGACTCAGATCCTGTGCAACAAACATATTGATGTGGATATGGTGATTTGTGCTCGATGTTTAGAAATCTGAGTAAAACAAGCTTGGATAGAATACTCCGTACGAAAGAATAATGGTTTGACCTTAGGAATTGGGGCGAGTATCGTGCAACAAATTTGTACAATAAGAATCATGAACTTGTAATGTACCTATGATCTTGTGAACTGACCTAGCGGTTAGGCAGACGACCCTATGCTGAGTAAAAAAACTTGTTGACTTACTTTAGAGTTTTGCTTGAGCAAGCCATAGAAATGGGGCAACAAGACTTAGAGTTAGGCTTGGAACGATAAGTGTGTGCTAGAAGTTGATATTTAACATGAACAGACTGGATGATAGGACTTGGACGCTAGTCGGTTGGTCAGAGAGATCATGCTTGATGGTTGTACAATGCTTGATTTGAGGGAGATTGGAAATGACTTAGATTTTGATTGACCCCATTTAAAGTATCATTGTGATTCATAAGACGAAAATCTTTGAGATTTTTGTGAGTATCTTGTCCAACTTTTTTATTGCTATGTTTGGTTGAAATATATATGTTTGGAGGATGTCTTGAACGTGTGCATGATCCAAGACTCAATGATATATTGAACTCAAGTGCAAAGACTTTACTATCGCTAAGTTGGTTGACATGCATATGTTTGGGGCCGCCTTGAATATGTGCATGATCCAGACTCCGCGATATGCTGAACTCGAATGCTAGTGCAAGTGAATATGTTAGATTCATATGGACTAGTATAACAATTGGGTAAGTTAGTCCCAACCTAAGATTTTCGTGCATGATAGATTATATCATACCCCACATTAAGCAATATAAGTTCTGCGCTAAGGCGCAGTAGAGATCGAGTTAGATAATACGGGGTTTGAGTAATATAGTCAGAGATTGGATTTAATGATAAGAGTCATTCAATGAGACATACTCAGCACACGTGCGACACTAAATAAGAAAAATGAGTAGGAAGTTGTGTTCGAACGGGTCTAGTGATACAGAGTAATACACTTGAGTTAGATTCAATAGTGAGCGATAGAACGGTTTATGCTCAAGAAGTCTTGAGAACGAGACTTGTTCTGAGTGGTGTATAATGTAATGATCCACTCCGCATTAATTCAGATAGCCGATTCAAATGGCACAAGTGCGATGACTCATCCCGCCTTGCTCGGCGAGAATACTCGCTTGAGGAAAATGGATTCAGACTTGGCCCTTCTGGAGTTCAGACTTAGACTTTCAAAGACGTGCTCGGAGTATCGCTCGGCCAAGATGAATCATCGCTAAGGTGGGTGGCTACGATGAACCTATCTTTGCTTAGTGTCACGACCCAGTCCCAAAAATACGTAGGACTAGGACACGTAAGCATGCCAGCCGCATGGATATGGCAACTCCAATATATGGGAACCAAATCCACACGTACGCTGTAATATGAATATCAATCCACAAGTGGTATAACATATGTCACAAGTCACAAGGTATAATCTAGATCTCATCCACGAAATCAAATAGAGATAAATAAACAGTATCTATGAAACTAGATCTCAATAAGAAGTATCTAAGGATGATAGTTGGATGGAAACAAATCCACTACCAACTCAAATGGGAAAAGTAAATACAATATAAGTACAACTCACTCAAACAATATAAGTACCAGCTACCAATCACGGCTCGAAGAGAGGACATTTACGGAACATATATAGCCATCCGATCTGTGCTCCTGTAAATACTCAAGAATAGATACACCTGGCAGAGGACCAGGTCCTCAGAGGGACGTAACAAGATACAGAAAATACGAGCCAACTTGCATACAGTAAACATGCATATAATTTGAAAATAAATAAGTACGCTGTACAAGACCATCTATATGAATGCAAATGAGGACAACTTTTTGACGTATGGGCAAGGGTAGGATACTCGATCTACCTCACAACTCACACACACGTCAATGGACATCAGAAATTGACATACCGCGGGGGTAGCGACCAGCGAGACTCCAGAAATCGACATACCGTGGAGGTAGCGACCAGCGCGACACACGTCCGTAGTGCGAGCTATATACTACGGTTTACCAGAGTGGTTAAAAGCCCATACGCCTAATGATTGTCCTCTATGATACTAGGTGCCATGTGTGTGTCAACATATCTAATACATAGTAATGACTGGAGAAAAACTACACATGCAAGAACTATACAGAAATAAAATAAATGAACAGAAATATAAATAGCATGCAAAGTACTGTAAATAATTTGGCAAGGTATCTTGCCTGGTAAGAAAGCTGCAAGGTGTACTGTCCAGAAGTCAAACGCACATGATCAAAAGCTATGGCCGCAGAACAAATGTCTCCGGATGCTGAAATAAATATCACCAACATTTCTAGAATGAGCAAAATAGCAAAAAAACACTCCCTTCCGTCCAATTTGGACACAGGGGCAAAACGGTAATTTTCGGGCAAAAGTGGGGTCCACGTGTGGCCCACTTTGCAGCGAAAAGCGTGCCGAAGGTAACAGTCTCTAAATGGGACAAACTATGGGTCAAACAACTCTAAATGTCAATACGAACCCAACGATATGTCCAAATATGGATTCCGATGGGCCAAACAGAATTTTGTCCAAAAAGTCAACTATGGGGCCCGCCAATTGGCGATCTGGTCAACCGTCTCAGAAATGCGTGAAAATTGGGTTACAGGACCAGCGTGTTACCACGAGTCCAGTGGCGTAAGTTCCGTCGCAATCTGACAAGCGTGCACAAAATACGCGCGAGTTCCACAAAAGTTGTGACACGGGATGTGTCCGCGGATACGGCCTGATTCTGGCGCGCACACGCGTCCGAATCAGTCCCCACAAATTTTCACGTGTCCGGTTACGCTGCGTGCACCATTCGGTACACTTGGCACACGGCGGGGCGGTTCCATTTGGCGGGGCGCGCTCCGTTTTCCAACTTTTGGAAAACTGAAAAAAATGGGTGCGCGCAGTTTTGTGACAAATATAATTATGTCCACAGCAACAAATTGCATAGGGTTATTTAACAGAAAATAAACTAGGTCAAGTATTCTACAGGTATCAAAAAGAATCACCGAATTCGGATCTCTGTGGTGGGAGATACGAACTCGACAATATGGGTGGTCATTCTGGAATTCTGCGATTTCAGAATTTTGTCTGCTCTGCCCACTTTGGACGCTGTTTTTCACCTAGGGGCACACATTTTCCGAGGTTGGCTATAAAACAACTATGGAAGAGGGTTGAGGTGTGATCATACCTATGAAGACGGAACAACGTTTGGTTGAGCGAGTCTACGGGAACTCACGCCGGAGCGAAGGTGCTTCGAGTGGGATTCTGCAGGGTGCGAGGTCGGCGTCGTCGGGATGGTTGGATGGCTTGGCGGGGCTTCTCTGGCAGCGGTGACGGCTCTAAATGGGAAGAGAAGGTCTGGAGATTTAGGTTAGGATTTTTGGGAGAGGAATATATATATATATATATATATATATATATATATATATATATATATATATATATATATATAATAGGGAAAAAGAGAGAGGGAGCGGATGGGTTCGTTCGGCCATAGGGGGCGGGTCCTGGGCTAATGAGATGCTAAAAAGGGGGGGGGGTCCTGTTGGTTACTAGTTGCTAAAGCTAAGTTACTAAAGTCACTGAATGATAAAGCAATTGCTTAAGTTGCTTTGCTTTAAGCAATTGCTAAGTAATAGTTTAGTTTACTAAGTAGTTTAGTATTATAAACTAGCTGCTGATGGTGGGTCGGTCACAGCAAGTTGCTGTAGGGGCCGAAGCAAATGCTAAGGAGCAAATGGTTAAGTAGTAGTTGTAGCAAGTACTAAGTAGTTTAGTAGTTGATTATTATTATTATTATTATTATTATTAGTATTAAATTCTTTTACTTTCTTTTCTTTTCTTAATATATATATACATATATATATATATTTGTGTATACATATATTATATATATTCTCATAAGAAAATTTATAGATTAGGGTAATGCACACCAGTAGGCTAGCAACTGCTCAAGGAGGTCTCCTACATGGAATAAATTCCGAAAAATTTCTGATGGTCCCATAAGTCATCTAAGTGCCCGAACACCTAAAATAAAAATTATTAAATATCTATTTCTCCTATTTAGACCTAATTACTACAATTTAATTAATAATTAATAAATAAAAAGGTGTATACGATTTTCTAGGAAGGGGGTTTTACATTCTACCCAACTTGTAAAAATTTCGTCCTCGAAATTAAAATTAAGTCACGATAGAACGTCAAGGATGGTATAAGATTTGCATCGTTTAAAATGCAAGGCTAGGTTTAAAGAGGTGAGCGATGTTGCGCATTGCACATCCCGAAAAATTATGGAAAAAAAATCCACATGAGCGAAAAATAGGTTTTTTCATGTCCAATGGTGTGGACACATAAATGCTCTTTTGCATAAAAGCGTCCAACAATTGGAAAATTGTACAAAGATGAGAATTGGATGATGGACATGTCTAGGATAAGGGTGTAGAATTTGTAGGAAGGCAGTGGCTAGTGTAGTGCTCCAATTATCGGAGCACGATAAGGGACACTAAGTGATACAATATTGTAAAATTAAATAATAAATACTGTGTTCTACTCCTAACTGGATTCAAGCTAACCTTAGTCTCACTAACTCAGCCAAGTAGGTCAAATTTTTGGGTGAGGGGTTCACAATCTGCCGAACTTAAAATTTTCCATCTACCACCTAAGGCCATACATCTAGAAAAACTATTGCTCAAATTGTTAAATCATGATTTTTAATCCTCAAAGATTTAACACCAAACATATCACCTATGATATGCCCTTAACCAATTATAAAAGAGGGTCACTAAGTCATGTGTTTAGCCTTATGGGGTATAGCTAGTACTATCAGTGTCATCTTATACCAGCACGAGGTTTCGTCTTTCCGAAATAGAGGAAGACGGAGAGAAATAATAAAGAACTCAAGGTGAAGGTGACAGAATACAAGTACGAGGTTCAAAGAGATTAAAGAATCGAAAAGAGAGTTGTCAGGACAGTTGTGGATTGAAATCCTATTTTTGGTAATTTTATATTTACATGCTCGTATCAGTACAGTTATGTAACCGATACGATGTGTCAGACATATCTAGGGGCAAGTATATCTGTCTACTACCATATATCTCAATCCACGTAAAGTAGTAATATGAAGAGCGAACCAAGCGCACTAAGGTTAGCTAGACCTTAATACACCGATTCTGATTAGGCAATTGTATCATTGTGTGCACCCAATAATACATATGCCATGAGCAAGCTCGATGAAAGAATAAGCTTGCAAAAACTAGGCTATAATAGCAGCATAAGTCAAGGTAGTACAGCAAACATAAATACGCTGGATTATGATAAAAAGGTACATAACAATTCAAGTTCACAAAAAGATAAGGCTCTACAATCTCTACAGTTGTCATACTAATGTCCTTGTCTAAGTCGATAGTCGACAAAGCAGGGGCATGGCTTCTAAGCTCTACAGTCTGAGAAAAAAAATAATGTCGTCCTAAGCTAGCATACAGTTAAATGTCATTCATTCACACTTCAATAATAATAAGGCAAAAGACTATGTGATACTATGTTGTGAGGCATGCTACCCAACTTATAAAAATTAAACTAATACTGTGACAGTCTTAAGATGGTCCTACAAAATAAGCTTGCACATGTAAATAGAGCTGAAACTCTTATTAGGGTATATGAGGAAAGATCTTGGTACTGATTATGGTATCCTTTTTATATAGGTAATGGTCATCCTAAGTCCTAGTCATAGCACTTATAAGCAAGTATCAATGGTAAAGATAGAAGAGTTACTGGCCGTCAAGGGGAAAAGAGATCTAACTTGTATCGAGGTGAGGGTAAAAATTTCGTGATCTACAACTAGGGGTAATCGTCACATTCTAATTGAATAACTCAACTATCATGCTCTAACTACAAGGTACATAATTCAAAATTCAAGATTACAACTATACCTTAACAAACTATATATCCTAACATAGAATGAAATCACTCGGTCTACAATCAGAAGCGTCAGATGGCACGAAATTGAAGGATGGAGAGAAGAAGAACATAATTTAGTCATCGCGCAATTAGCGAACGCTATGGTCACAGAGAAACAAGGTATTAAAATAGAGAGCTCTAGATAGCATCATGGTTTTCTAAAAGGGAGTGGTATGCTAGTTGCTATGTTCGAGGTATGATCAAGGAACAAGTGTTGATTACACTCCTCTAGGATTTCTAGGGTGTTGTCTACTAATAATAAGACAATGGTCTAAGTTTTATAGTTCTCTAATACTATCCAATTATGAAGGTTAGGTTCAGTCCTAATGTTCAATATTGGTTCTCCATTGGTTCCTCAATACTAGGGTCAAACATTATTGTAAAACTTTTAACTATCTCTAGTAGTGTCTATACTACTCAAGTCTTCTTAATACATCAAGGGGTAATGGTATACCAATCTAAAGATAAGGAGTTCTAGGGTTCACTAGATATTCTAAACTTAGTGGTGTGTCTATATTCTTATTGTATTCTTAATAGGTGTGCTACTCTAATATCATCCTAATAACAGGGGTTCCTATATTCTAGCAGAAGGCCATATATACTCAAGGAACTATTAGGGAAGCACATGAATCAAGCAGGATACAATTATTCAAAAATTGAACAGATAGGAGGAGATGAATCACAGTCAATTGTGGATGAGATCCTATACTCTAGTCCTAGGTGCAGGCTTGTTCGGTACAATAACGTAACCGAGACAATATGCTCTCGACCTGCATGGGCCACCACAAAAGCATGTCACGCTCCAGTCCCAAAAATACGTAGGACTAGGACACGTAAGCATGCCAGCCGCATGGATATGGCAACTCCAATATATGGGAACCAAATCCACACGTACGCTGTAATATGAATATCAATCCACAAGTGGTATAACATATGTCACAAGTCACAAGGTATAATCTAGATCTCATCCATGAAATCAAATAGAGATAAATAAACAGTATCTATGAAACTAGATCTCAATAAGAAGTATCTAAGGATGATAGTTGGATGGAAACAAATCCACTACCAACTCAAATGGGAAAAGTAAATACAATATAAGTACAACTCACTCAAATAATATAAGTACCAGCTACCAATCACAGCTCGAAGAGAGGACATCCACGGAACATATATAGCCATCCGATCTGTGCTCCTGCAAATACTCAAGAATAGATACACCTGGCAGAGGACCAGGTCCTCAGAGGGACGTAACAAGATACAGAAAATATGAGCCAACTTGCATACAGTAAACATGCATATAATTTGAAAATAAATAAGTATGCTGTATAAGACCATCTATATGAATACAAATGAGGACAACTTTTTGATGTATGGGCAAGAGTAGGCTACTCGATCTACCTCACAACTCACACACACGTCAATGGACATCAGAAATCGACATACCGCGGGGGTAGCGACCAGCGAGACTCCAGAAATCGATATACCGCGGGGGTAGCGACCAGCGCGACACACGCCCGTAGTGCGAGCTATATACTACGGTTTACCAGAGTGGTTAAAAGCCCATACGCCTAATGATTGTCCTCTATGATACTAGGTGCCATGTGTGTGTCAACATATCTAATACATAGTAATGACCGGAGAAAAACTACACATGCAAGAACTATACAGAAATGAAATAAATGAACAGAAATATAAATAGCATGCAAAGTACTGTAAATAATTTGGCAAGGTATCTTGCCTTGTAAGAAAGCTGCAAGGTGTACTGTCCAGAAGTCAAACGCACATGATCAAAAGCTATGGCAGCAGAACAAATGTCTCCGGATGCTGAAATAAATATCACCAACATTTCTAGAATGAGCAAAATAGCAAAAAAACACTCCCTTCCGTCCAATTTGGACACAGGAGCAAAACGGTAATTTTCGGGCAAAAGTGGGGTCCACGTGTGGCCCACTTTGCACCGAAAAGCGTGCCGAAGGTAACAGTCTCTAAATGGGATAAACTATGGGTCAAACAACTCTAAATGTCAATACGAACCCAACGGTATGTCCAAATGTGGATTTTGATGGGCCGAACAGAATTTTGTCCAAAAAGTCAATTGTGGGGCCCGCCAATTGGCGATCTGGTCAACCGTCTCAGAAATGCGTGAAAATTGGGTCACAGGACCAGCGTGTTACCACGAGTCCAGTGGCGTAAGTTTCGTCACAATCTGACAAGTGTGCACAAAATACTCACGAGTTCCACAAAAGTTGCGACACGGGATGTGTCCGCGGATACGGCCTGATTCCGGCGCGCACACGCGTCCGAATCAGTGCTCACAAATTTTTACGTGTCCGGTTACGCTGCGTGCACCATTCGGTACACTTGGCACGCGGCGGGGCGGTCCCGTTTGGCGGGGCGCGCTCCGTTTTCCAACTTTTGGAAAACTGGAAAAAGTGGGTGCGCGCAGTTTTGTGACGAATATAATTATGTCCACAGCAACTAATAGCATAGGGTTATTTAACAGAAAATAAACTAGGTCAATTATTCTACAGGTATCAAAAAGAATCACCGAATTCGGATCTCTGTGGTGGGAGATACGAACTCGGCAATATGGGTGGTCATTCTGGAATTCTGCGATTTCAGAATTTTGTCTGCTCCGCCCACTTTGGACGCTATTTTTCACCTAGGGACACACATTTTCCGAGGTTGGCTATAAAACAACTATGGAAGAGGGTTGAGATGTGATCATACCTATGAAGACGGAACAGCGTTTGGTTGAGCGAGTCGACGAAAACTCACGCCGGAGCGAAGGTGCTTCGAGTGGGATTCTGCAGGGCGCGAGGTCGGCGTCGTCGGGATGGTTGTTGGATGGCTTGGCGGGGCTTCTCTGGCTGCGGTGACGGCTCTAGATGGGAAGAGAAGGTCTGAAGATTTAGGTTAGGATTTTTGGGAAAGGAATATATATATATATATATATATATATATATATATATATATATATATATATATATATATATATATATAAAATAGGGAAAAAGAGAGAGGGAGCGGATGGGTTCGTTCGGCCATAGGGGGCGGGTCCTGGGCTAATGATATGCTAAAAAGGGGGCGGGTCCTGTTGGTTACTAGTTGCTAAAGCTAAGTTACTAAAGTCACTGAATGATAAAGCAATTGCTTAAGTTGCTTTGCTTTAAGCAATTGCTAAGTAATAGTTTAGTTTACTAAGTAGTTTAGTATTATAAACTAGCTGCTGATGGTGGGTCGGTCACAGCAAGTTGCTGTAGGGGCCGAAGCAAATGCTAAAGAGCAAATGGTTAAGTAGTAGTTGTAGCAAGTACTAAGTAGTTTAGTAGTTGATTATTATTATTATTATTATTATTATTATTATTATTATTATTAGTATTAAATTCTTTTACTTTCTTTTCTTTTCTTAATATATATATACATATATATATATATATATATATATATATATATATATATATATATATATATATATATATATATTTGTATACATATATTATATATATTCTCATAAGAAAATTTATAGATTAGGGTAATGCACACCAGTAGGCTAGCAACTGCTCAAGGAGGTCTCCTACATGGAATAAATTTCAAAAAATTTCTGATGGTCCCATAAGTCATCTAAGTGCCCGAACACCTAAAATAAAAATTATTAAAAATCTATTTCTCCTATTTAGACCTAATTACTATAATTTAATTAATAATTAATAAATAAAAAGGTGTATACGATTTTCTTGGAAGGGGGTTTTACACTTAGCCTGCACATATAAAACTTGGACGATACATGCTAGATCGCTAAGCGATAATCTTTTTGTATGCTAATAATATAATTCAACACACCTAGATAAGGGAATAATCCTATCTTATTTCTCTTTGCATAGAACATAAAAGTAGATTGGTTGAACGTAATAGTATGCTCGCTTTACTGTTCTTATAACCTCTCCCTCGTAGATTTACTTTTGTTCCTTATATGTTCTTTCAAGTATATTGCTTCATATGTTTTGAAATACTCGTCACATAGATATTTTCTCGATATGAAAGCACGACACAGATCATGGTTTACTTACCTATGGCAAGATGACTATCAAAATAGTCATTTCTGAGCCAAGTGATAGAAACATGAAAGGCTTCGGGACCGTTGGGTTGCCAAGGCAACTTCCAAAATGGGAGATACAATAAGTAGTAAAAACATCACCTTTACTATGCATTGAAAAGAACACATAGGATAATACGACGATTAGAACGTGCATATTATGCTATAAAATTATACTGAATCGTTTGAACATATAGACTTTGCTATGAAAATATATTAAATCAATGTGTTCCAATTATGTTTCTTGAATTGCCTAGTATATTAACTTAGTATATAAATCATCATTGGTCATGGACAACCTGTGCACAGGCTTATGGTTCCTGCAGACGGTGCGCCGGGGCATCGGGACCGATCTAAACCGGTCAGGAATATTAGGATAGTCGTTTGATTCGGACGAAAAGGCATGTAGTGGGGCTCACCACCTGCATTGTATCCCATTCCCGTGTTGAGACTATAAATTGTCCATGGCGGCTCGTCAGGTCATAAGACCAAATATGTGTCGTTATAAATATTGCATACATGGAGGCAACCCGCGTGTGGGCTCGTATGGACTTGAGGCAAGTAACAGATGCACGACTCACTCTTCATACAGATCGTTAATTGAACAACGTAATTTGAACTTCTGAACACACTTGAATAAATTGAGTATAAGATATATGAGTAATCTGAATGGCCTGAGTATAATGCATTTGAACATCCAGAGTCGCAAAGGAATATGAGTATCATAAATTTGTGTATGTCATTCACCTGAGTAAGAAACACGTTGGTAACACTTGTGTTTGCTTATGCAATTCTTGGTTTCCTTATATATATATATATATATATATATATATATATATATATATATATATATATATATATATATATATATATATATATATATATATATATATTCGTGTTTGGTTAACTTGGTTGTGTCATTGGATAGGGAAGGATGAATGGTAAGTTGGCAAGTTTTGTCGTATTTCTCTTATATCACATGGCGCACTGCCATACGAGTTAGACTTTACATCATTGTCATGGAACTGATCCTAAGGCAAGACTAGAAAGACAACTTAATAGATGGTGCACAAAATTAATATAACGTATTTTGATTTATCGAGCGGGCGAGAAGCCTCCCCACTAGTGCATTCAGGTACTGATAACCCACCAGATTGCTTGCAAGGTATGGAAGAACCTCGTTTGGTGCGGAGTATCCTATCGTACGCTCTAAGACGATGAGTTCACTCTGGAGCCTTGGAGTATTGCGTTCAAAGCTGAAGCACATATATAGGACATAATGTTGGAACATCGCCTATGTATCATCTCATGTTGTAAGCCGCTTGACACGCCTTTATTTGTTTCGAGAGAGAGAACTCGAGCTCGAGCGACTTGTAATCTCAGTCTAGTACCGCTTGTAACCTTATTCATTATCAATAACGAGCTTGTTATTGTATCATACTTGTGTTTATTCAATGCTTCCGCTATAACAACTTTGCGAACTAGTTATCGAACGGCCTTTTACTCCTGTCATTCAAATTTCTGCTGCTTTGGAGAATATCTGTGTGACTCTGTGGCTTAGCTATTTATACGCCTGTTCAGATCGTAGCCTTTGGCAGGAGCAGCTTATACTCACTAAGCATCACGTCCTGATGGAAACGATCGTCCTGCGGTAGTGCTGGCTGGGTGATTCGCACCTAGTATGGACGGTCGATCCTGCCGAAGATCGTGGCGTGACATGGTCTCTATCTTCTATTCCTAGATTACGGAGGGCTCCGTATCGGAGAAGCCTTGTGCTTTACTGGAGAGTCCACCTGAGGCATGGGGTTGTTGGAAGTATTCTCTTCCCCCGTTGTTGAGTCGGGGTCAACATGCAATAGTACAACCTTTCCCTTGACTTTTTTCCGACTTTTCTTGGACCCACCGCTTTGGGGCTTCAGCTTAGTGCCCACGATGAAGCTGGTATCGCTATTAAAATCGAGCGGTAGCACATTTATGGCTACGTGAAAGTTATCGACTGCACAAATAATATGTGCAGAAATACTAATGTCTGACTGAGTGAATCAGACCTGGGTATTGGTTGCAAAATAATAATTCCAGGTTCAAGCCCTGTCAAGAATGCTACCCTCGAAACCAAGGCATGGGCTTGGATTTCTCAATATGAGTTGGCTATACCCGGACTGGCGGGAAAACCTACTAGACAGTAAGACTCCAAGAAGACAAGGTTCCGGTTTTGATACACCAAGTGTGAAGGCCGAATGGAGAGTAACCAACGAAAGAGCCTTGGAGATAAGACCTGAAGATCCATGCCACCATCATACTGAACCCTATTCACCTCATCTTCGGTAAATTTGGGACCGAGAGAAAGAGGAAATAATTTACCATATGGGTGAGTACGTGCCGATAGGCGAAAACCTCAGTATGAACCCAAAAAATCCTACCATATCTACGAATAAAGGCATCAGCTTCTGTCGTCGTCCCCTTGAGTCCAGGACTCATCAGAGATGGGTAGTGCATTAACAACCAACCCATTAAATAATAATAGGGCATCTCATCCCGGTTGAAATCTCTGGGACTGTCATGGGCCAGCTCCTTGCTGGTAAAATCATGAAGCCTGTGATGGATGCTGCAAACCATCGCTGGGAGTAAGGCAAGACGGTGACCAAAAACCAACTTCATAGTAGGGAGGGTGAGATTACGGCTAGCCCTTTTATTCGACCCGAAACCTCCCGAGACTACGCAATTTTGTAGCCATATAATCAAGAATCTGGCCAGTACGACTTTGTCAGACAATGGTTGGATATATTGATAAAAATAACTGAAGGTGTCGCCGAAACTACCAAAATGCTCATCAATTACAGTCGTTCTCTTAGTGTTGCGCACCAGATCGTGGACATCCTTTTATGACTGAGGATTTGAACGGTGACCTGACCCAAAGCTTTAATTTTAAAAATATGATGAATCCAGGTTGTGGTATGGGGTAACGTCACCTCCGTGCTTTTATCTTTCTTCTTCAAAGTTTTTTGACAAGTGCTATGGTGACATAATAATTCTTTATACACAACAAGGAACCCCGGGTGTTGTTCCTCCAATTCCTCAAATTTCTTGTTATCAGGTGTGTACTTCTCATACGGCTCCTTGTCCTAGGGCAACCGTGAAACATTATACATCTCTTGAAGAGCAAGTCCCATCTCCCTACCAGGGGTAAAGAAGGTCCCAGTGCGGCAGTTGTACATCTTGGTCAAACCCAAGAATGACATCGGATTCTTCTCCAAGCTATAACAGGAACCCTAGCGTAGTAGAGGTTGTCCCCCTTTAAGGTCTGCTCATACTTCTGTAGTACCCACATGGTCAAAACAATTCAAGAAGGTAAATAACGCACTCAATTGAGCAAGCGCATTTTCCTCGTTGGATATGATCCCTTGTCCGCAAGCTGGTTCAGAAAGGTATCTGTGACGTAGAAATAGATATTTGGTCCCATCTCACTCACAAAGACGCATGGTTCCAAACCGAGAAGAGAGTAAGAAAATAATTCATTGGAAGTCGCCACTTCCCTCTCCAGCTTAAAGTTGGGACGAATACGGTCGACCAGGGCTCCCTTTTGGTCGGGAGTCAGGTTGCCCAACATCTTCCTCGGAAGAGACACCATATTGAAAGCCGATAAAGGCAAATGGCACTCCATCGTAGGTTTGTTTATCTTTATCCCGCTATAGGAGAGGTTCTAGTTCTCTTTAATCTTCACCACCTTGGGGTCCGAGATAGTATGAGCGTCCCCAAATAAGAAGATGGGCTTCAAATGAGAAACACTCTTGGAATCCTCAATAGGCCCGAAGTTCAGTTGGCTAAGCAGGAAAAATGAAGGCTGCTTCGCTATTAACTTCAGCCTCGCCTCAGATTGACTCTTGTTTATCTGAGCCTGGATATTTGCCACTATATGGTCAAACCTTACATCCAATGCGGCCTGAGCGTGACCGACGAGCACCTCCCCCATCGGAGCCATGGGTAAAGTCACTAGAAAATCAGGAATAAGAAGACAGTTAGAGACACCAAGTTAGTATGTGCACCAAAAGATAACTTGGGCATATAAAGGCATACATGCGGTCAAGTCATGTCAGGCGCATGTTAGGACATCCATGCGGACGAGTGAGACGCATGTGGTGCCATATATACGACCAAGTGATGTCAAGCGTATGTCAGGACATCCATGCGGCCGAATGCATGCATTTGATGCTATCCATGCGGCCAGGTCAAGACCAACGCATGCGGCCAAAGTAAGACCTGTGCATAAAAAATACGGCAGGGTCATATGGAAAAGTTTGCACATGTTCTAATCCATAAGACAAACTATGTGCAAAGTGCCTGAGTGTCCAGACTTTATCTCCTCTAATTTACTTACCCTCAATAGGCAATTGAACGTCCAGGTGGAAGGTCGGAGCCTCATCCTTGGCCTTAGACGAAGAAGTGAGACTCTTCCCCTTGTTGGCAGCCTTCTTGATGGCAGCAGAAGATGAAGCTTTGGGAGCCATAGCAGATGGTGTCCGGAAGCAGAGGGAGGGATGGGGATGAAAGGGAAAGAGAACTCAGAAAAGCAAAAAGTTCTTTCTCCTCCCCCAAATCCCTTATTTATAGGCTACTGAAGAGATAATGACAAACTCTTCAATTTTCACGTCCTGCTGACATCTAATGACATCAGCGAATGGTTGGATAGTTGATGCGGCTTTATCCTTGCAGCCATCAGTTTGTGATCCGTATGAAGAGTCAGGGTAGAATCCTAGGTGATCTGCTCCAAGATCGAAGCAAATCATAATATATAATAAAGATGACAGACTGGTAGTACTTGTCCATGCGACCCACCGTCCATGCGGCCCAAGTGCTACCCATCCATGCTTCTTATTCAAAGTATTCCAAATTTATCAATTTAAAAACTTTGAAGGGGGGCTTGTGGAAGCATAGAAAATATGGATCCATGCGTCCAACAACCATGCGCCCCAAGATCGACTCAGAAGGAATCAGGCTGCAAAATAACTATGCGGCCCAAAAAAATATCATCCATGCGCCCCAGTATTGGCCACATAAAGACCTGAAACTAGATTGTGTCTGACACAGAATCTTGACAAAAAGAACTTTCTGAACGTCTCAAAAGACATGAGCACGCTAAATGACATGACCTAATGTCGGTATGAAGTTTACCCCTAACGGGTATATATGCAGCGCCACGTATACAATACAGCAAAGGTTCTATGCGTCCTATGCGTCTCTGGCCCCATGCGTCCCAGACTCCATGCATCCCATGCGTCTCTGGACCCATGTATTCCAAACTTCATGCGTTCCATGTATCACATGCGGCCTAAAATCCATGTGTCCAATGTGGCAAGGTTCCCTGAGATGAAATATTTCTGTTATGACTGAAGTAATTCTCTCCAACTAATTGCGGCCACGTTTCAAGCTGACCAAGTCATGCACATAAAAGACGAGAACCGTCCAGATCTTCAGCAATAGCAAATCACAAGAAACCTCCACATGGCAGCTCGGCCTGGACTCGCTCCCACAATTGGAACATTATCTTGTTAAGGATGTACACATGGCAGCTCCCAACATCCATGCGCCTATGATACATGCATGTGTATGGTCATATAACATGATGCCTATAAATATCAGGTGGTATATCCACATACGGACGGACAGGGGCAAGAAAAAAGAGGCAGTCTCATAGGCAGGAGAGAGAAAGCATTTTCTTTCTTCAGTCAGATCTTCAACGGAGTAAATGAGCTACTGCATTGCTCGATCTCCATCGTCCCACTCCTTATAATAAAAAATATTATACTTAGATTTTCTGTTTATGATTTTTTTTGTATTCTTTTTAGCAAATTAAACACCAAAATTTTGTTCAAACTATTTTTAATGGAGAACAATATATAACACAAATATTTGTAAATGTTGGCAAGGTACACTTGCATGAGTCCTTGAGGTTGGTATGGCGATGTCCAGGTAGCGAGCTCGATACGTCAACTACTCCCGAAAAGGTAGAATCCGTACGAACGCCTCCGAATGCTGAAAATAATATCACTATTATTTTTAAAATATGCAAAATAGCTAGGATTGACTATCCATAAGTCCAGTTAGGATACATGGGCAAAATTGGCAGATTTAGGTCAAAGCGATATCCAAGTGTGGCCCACTTTGCACCATAAAATGTGTCAAAGATAAAGTTCTCTAAAATTGTCAAACTTAGTGTATTTTAGTGTAGAACGATGACACGACCTTAATGGAACGTTAAGAATTGGATTTCGGTGACCCGATTACGAAATCATCCATCAAGTGGGACCGTAGAACCCGCAAAACAGTATTTCGGTCAACGTTATCAGAATCGAACTAAACTTGGGTCACATGACCAGGGTAATTCTAGGAGTCCAAATGCACAAATTTTGTTGCAAAATAACTCACACACACGAAGTAATTGCACAATTTTAAAAAAGTCTGATATGGAGTTTTTTGACCGATACTAGTTGATTCTGGCGTGCACACACGTCCAAATCAAGTTTCAAAAAATTCTACATGTCTACGCATACGATACGTGCCTTTAGGTTGAATCCGCACACGACAAAGTCGACTTGTTTAGTGGAACATACTACGTATCAAAGAATTTTGGCTTTTGAAAACAAGATTTTTTCTTGATTTTGGAAACCGATTTTACAGAGATTGAAAACAAATAAAAATAAAATAAAATAAGAAATTAAACTTGGATATGTTGTCTAAAATACTGTTTAAGTAGATTTTTAAAATAGTTAATATTCTGGAAGTAAACAGAGCACGAACATGGATATTCAGATTGATTTTGGACTATTATAAAATAGGGTTTTTATCAACTCTGATTCGATTTATCTCTCAAAAAAAGGCACCAAAAATTATTCTACTTGGAGGAGAATAAAGTTTGTTTGTGAGCATTCACGAAGAGACAGTTCAGAAAAAAATAATTATGGAGGGAGAAATACGAACCTGAGCAGGGGGTCGTTGCTGCGTGTGCACATGCACGGGCGGGTGCAGTTGTAACGCCGAACGATGCTGCCGGCAACGGAGCGATGTGGTCGTCGGCCAGGGGCAACGCGAGGGTCCGGGAATAGGTAGAGGAGAAGGACGGAAGTGTAGGGTTCAGGTTTAGGGTTAGGGTTTCAGTCACATAAATGGGTATTTATACCAAGAGAACATATGAGGGGAGGTTACTCGCGGGTGAGGGTCTGAGCGGGGGTATTTTGGTCGGGTTTAGTAGTTTAGGTTTGAGTTTGGGACATTTTTTTGTTTTATTTTTTCTTTCTCCTTTTCTTTATATATATATATATATATATATATATATATATATATATATATATATATATATATATATATATGGTTACATATGTCCATAAAATTAAAAATCATAAAAATGTAGAAAACATATATAGTGCATATTATGACCCAATATACTATAAATTGGGACACACAAGGTAATTAAATATTTAATAAAAATATAATTGCTAATTAATATAATAATATATAAAGATACTTCAAATATTCATATAAAAATCTCTAATTTTTTTAATTGAATTGTATAAAGGCTCTACCTTCATATATATCAAAATATGAGATATGTATATTTTTCTATTAAATACTATCTTGAATTAGAATAATCATATGTAATATTTAACTAATCAGGTACTAATACTCATAAATAGTAGAAAATTTTAGGGGGTTTACAATCTACCTAACTTATAAAAATTTTGTCCTCAAAATTTAAAAAAGATTAGCATGGTAGACACGAGTACATGATTCACTTTAGAAGAAAAATAAATACACCTCGTCGTATTGGATTTCTTGATATTAAAGGGAAGGCACGATCTATACCCAAAGTGGTAGAAAAGGGTTTTAAATATGCGAGGTCATATATGGATTCTCAAAAGATAGGGGATGTAGTTACTATTGGTCTCTAGCTTGATGTTCTATTCTAAAGCAAGGTTACACTTAGTTCAAGTTACTACCCAACTTATACAAATTAAGTTGGTCGCAGGAACTCTAGTAGTGATCATATTTATAAGGGATTAAAGTCTAACTTTAAGAAAGGATACAAGATGATGAGGCTTTTGTAACCGTAGTCACGGTCTATGAGAGAAAATCTAGGTACTACCATAGTGTTAATGAGTCAATAACTCTATAAAAAAAGTTTACCAGTTCTCATTGCTCCTAATTAGGTCATGAGTTTACAAGAAATAAAAAATTTTATAGTCAAATACAACTAGGGTGAGATTACACAGAGGAATACGTTCATCACAAATCATGGATGCCGATGAACGGTTCAACAATAAGTATCAAAAGGTAATATAATTTGTCAAGGTGATTAATATTGTCTAGAGAGTACAAGGGGACTCAATTTAATGAAACACATGTGTCATGAACATAGTTTGGCTAGAGTGGGCTACGAGTATATTAATGGTTAGGGTAATTGGGTTGCTAATGTACAATTTAATTTATGCAACAAAATTGAATATTTAAGTATAGGCTTTTAGATGGAGTTATGCCACGAATGTTATGGGGTCTATATAGAGCATGAGAGTATATATTTGGGAGTAACAGCTGGATCATGAGTAAGTAGGTCTAGTTAGGCTCGTAAATGTCAAAGTTGTCAGAAGAATTGTGTCACTATTGCATATTAAAATTGTCTGCAACGAAAAATGATATATATGTGTTATTTGTGCTTACAAATGCATCACGAATGTTGTGCGACTAAAACGAAGCATGGAAATGTGAGTTTGTGAGTGATAGTCATGTCATGGGTGTAGAGTGGCTAGTCTAGGTCATAAAGGCAAAATTTGTTGGAAATAAAATGATAGTGTTGTGCTCCAATTATCCGAGCCACAACAAAGTCTATCAAAGGATACAAAAAGGTAATTTAATCTTTTGAAAATTAAACCTAATTAATACCAAATAAATTTAAATTTAATATGAAATAACCCTACACTAAAATCAGGGGGCTTATAATCTACTCAACTTATAAATATTTAGTTAGTATTAAAAACTAAGATCATGATCCTGCTAACAAGATTTCTGGAAGGACCTATTTTCTAAATAATGATGCAAGAATTCTAGGATTTACTGGGCGTAATCTAATATTTTCTAAGGAACCCTAGGTACTATCAGAGTGCTATTGGTCAATAACTCCATTCAACCCTACTCTTATATAGGTCAGGCTTCCAACAAGATAAAAAAAAGACTTGGTCGATATAACCAGGGTTAGGTGGTACAGTAGTTTCGATCATCGAATGACATTGATGACAAAGATAAGAGAAAATTATGATAAATCTAAGGAGTCTAATGATAGGGTTGAATAGGCACGATTAGGCAGGTATCTAGATAATCAAGTCATAGTGACTAAATCAAGGAAATTAGAATAAAAATGAATTGATACCTATGGTGATATAGATATTAACAAAAGGGAGTGGTATCACCCAAGGGATTAATTTTGTAGTTAGGGTACGACTAGTAAAAGAAGAAGGATCTACTCATTTGAATAATTTAGATTTCTTGTTACTGCAAGAAGTAAGATGCCTATGAATGTAAAATAAGGTAAAAATTATTGATAGGAAAGTTAGGAATACAGTCGATGAAGTAATACAACATATCCTTAATTTCAACACTATATTCCTATAATTTATATTATATATAACCTCACTCATACTATAAAAAATCTACTTCTAGCTATAGGTAAGCATTATACAATCCTTAAAACTTCGTCTAACTCGTCGATTCCTAACTTAGTAGGTAAGGGTCAAGGATAAACTAAGCAGGTACTCTGGTCTATTACTCATGGCATATTATTTACTAATGACACTCTTTAAATCACTATTGTGATTGGTCATACCAATACTAGTCTAACCTTCAATTGAAATATCTATCTATTCTCATACAACTTACCCCTTCTATCACCTATCCCTATGTACTATTGTTCTTTTAGTTCTTGTTATCTTAATACCTATATTTCTTATGGAAGTCCTCTTGGCTAGGTTACTACCTTATAACACAAGCATGGAATCATGATCATCTCTTCTAAGTGATAAATTTATCGAACTGAATGAAGTGGTAAGATTCTATACAGGCTTACGTCTAATCTTAACTATAAGGTTCATCGAACTATTCTATTCATAGTAAGAATCTCAAGTCCTATCTTCTAGGCCTTTCTTAAAGTTGGTCCTATTGGTTTATGGAGCTATAACTAATTCTAATGTTCAAATTGTATTCTTTCAAATAGTAACCATAGTCGTCTCAATCATTATGGAAATTTCTATATCTATCTTGACCAATCTTTATGAATGTGTAAAGCTTATAATCCATCTCTAACTACTTAAATAAATAATAGGAGTTCTAATATCTATTGATAAGAGAATTTTTTTGTTAAGGCTAATCCTTATATATAGTCCAAACGATTCTTTCGTCTTAGTAGTCTACCCAGTATAGACATCTATCTTACTCATTTTTCTTCCTATGAATTATTCTATCAACCTACCTTATATCCTATAGTAAAAATATAACTAAAAGTCAAGCACGAGTCTTCGTCCTTCCGAAATAGGAAAGAGCAAAAATCAATAATATGGAGTTCAAGAATGGTATCATCGAATACGATTTTCGAGGTTTAAAGCAGATAATAGAAATCAAAAGAATGTTCAAAGCAGTTGTGGATTAAGATCCTATATAAAATATCCTAGCGCAGGCTCGCTCGACATATTAACGTAACCAAAATGATTTATTTGAACCTACATGGGCCACAAAAAAAAATATGTCACGTTCCAGTCCTAAAATATGTTGGACTTGAAATACGTAAATATGCCAGCTGCTTATCAACCAGACTCTTGTCCGATTCAAATATATATAAGTTGTACTATATTGTTCACTATCTAGATAACACAATAAATATATCTATGTCTCAATACATAATAAAAAAAATACAAAAAAGAATAACATATATCATGGTGTGCACCCCACTCAACACTTGTCCGAATATACTCAGAATAAATAGCATGAGTCTACAAAACTAGGCTATAACAATAGAAATAAGTAACGAGAAATAAATATAAATATGAAAGAATATGATGCAAGTATCAACTACATATACCTGAAACCTGGAGAAACAATCATCCACAAATATACTCCACTAATCCAGCTCAGCAATAACCTGGAGTCAAAATCCGGATCCAGGTTCTCAGGGGACATATCAAAGTACAAATAAAATATGCCAATAGTAAACAGTAAATAGCTAAAGGGTGCTCAGGGCATTACTATAGTAACCGTCTATGTGAATTCAAATAAGAACGTCACTGGCATGCTAGACCACCAAAGTGTGAGTATGAAATCTCCAGGTTTCGTCAAGAAAGCTGCATAATTATGTAATCTCTGGACCATGATAAGTGTCTACGGTAACTATGATAAATTGGTAGCCCAATGCCATGAGTACGCTCTTCCCTGCCAATGTAACCTCATGTCACATATCCATGATGCGCAAGATCTATCACTAACTAGGTACAATTGTGTAAATATAATCATGTCATCTATCTCATGTCATGAGTCCTATCCTAGCACAAAATCCAAAATTACTGAAAGTCTCAAGTATTTATTCTGTCAACGCAAGTCGTGTCAAGTTTCCTAAGGTACATCGTGCAACAAGTAGGACAAACAGGGTAGTACATCGACAATGCAACTAATCGATATACAACTTCGTTGACGGATCTCGACACCCAAATACAACTCGGTCGCTAAGTATCGACTACGGTCCTATGGTCACAATATAGTAAAAATAAGTAAATAAATAAAATACAACAGGAACCAGCGATATATATATATATATATATATATATATATATATATATATATATATATATATATATATAGCACAATGATCTATGAACGTTGGCATTGTACATTTACCTGAGTCCTGGAGGTTGGTATGGCGATGTCCAGGTAGCGAACTCGATACATCACTACTCTCGAAAAGGTTGAATCTGCACGAACGCCTCCGGATGCTGAAAATAATATCACCATAATTTCCAAAATATACGAAATAGCTAGGATTGACAATCCATAAATCTAGTTTGGATACAGGAAAAAAATTGGCAGTTTCAGGTCAAAGCGGTGTCCAACTGTGGCCCACTTTGCACCATAAAATATATCGAAGATAAAGTTCTCTATAATTGAAAAACTTACTGTCTACGAGTCCAAAACGATGACATAACCTCAACGGAACGTCCAGAATTGGATTCTGGTGAGCCGGTCACAAAATTGTTCGTCAAGTGGGACCATGGGGCTAGCGAAATGGTATTCCGGTCAATGTTATCAGAATTGAACCAAACTTGGATCACAGAACCAGCGTAATGCTACGAGTACGATAGCAAAAATTTTGTTACGAAATGACTCGCACACATGAAGTAATTGCACAATTAACCAAAACTTATTTATTGAGAATTTAAATGACAAAACATAATTAACAAAAAATGACCAAAAATTTAACTAAAGGAAACTAATTAAGAAAATTTTAATTAAAAAATAACCAAAATTATTAATTAACAAAAAACTAACCAACAAATATTAATTAAAAAATAAATAAAAGGAAATTTCATTAAAAAATTATTTAAAAGAAATAATTTACAAAAATTTAATTTACAAAAATAACCAAAATTAATTAAGAAAAATTAATTAACGATAAACTAACAAAATAAAATTTAATTAACAAAAAATAATTATTGAAGAATTAATTAACAAAAAATTAATTAACGACAAATTTAATTAAATTTTTTTCTTAATTAACTCTTTTTATCCAGTTGAAGAAAAATAAAAAAATTAAATCAGTAAAGAATGAATAAAGAACTAAAAAAATAAACAAAATTCTCCAATTTCAACGACTTCCACTCATTTTCTCATGCAACTCAAAACCTTTCCACTCGAAACAAAACTCTCCACTTTCAATGTATTTTCAATGCCCAACCAAACACCAAAATTATTGTAATACAACTGCAGATACAATAAAAGTGGCACTTTCAATGCACTTACTATCACGCTCCAGTACCGAAATACGGAGACGGACATGGCAAGCTACCCCATACAAGGTGCTATACGTCGTACTACGATCATGGTTGTAATAAGACAAGGGGTGCATGCTACAATCAAGTCATATGGTCAAGAACTTCAATATCTCAATCATTCAAACAAGAAACAGTAAACATAGAATATATATGATAAAGAAATAAGGTATCCCAAATGCTTTCTCAAAATATTTTAGAGACCAGCTGCACAAAATAAGAAGCTGATAGAGTATAAAAAGTACATAAAAGTGATCAGCTACAGTCTGATTTAATACAATCATGTAAGTTGTCTAATGTCTAAACGTGCCGGCTAACAGGTGCCGGTGGCTAAATGCCCCAAAGAAGTAAATGTACAACGACGAGCAGTGAAGAAAAAAACTCACTCGTTATCCTCTGCGACCATGTTCCTGGTACGCGCCATGAGTTGGGGGATAGTATGCTGGATCCTCAGGTGTTGGTTCAAAATCTGGCAATACAAAACTAGTGAGGTTAGACCCCAAATAGAAAGTACCACAAAAGAAGCACGAAATAGAGAAACAAAAATCCAAGAAATAATTATATAATAATACATAGGTTCAGATTCGTAACTTAGGTCCATGTGTAACTACCACATTTTTAGAATATGAATAATTTTGTCATTTTGTAAAATTATAAATAATGTGTTATAAATTTTTGTTATTTATTTAATACAATGCATGTTATATACATATATATATATATATACATATATATATATATATATATATATATATATATATATATATATATATATATATATATATATATGTGACTAATATTATTATTGATTGGTAGTAGATTGGACTATTTGATTAGACATGACTCTAGTGGATTTAACCAACTTGACATGACCATTTAAATAATTAGTTAGACTAGTCCCCTTTTGACCCAACTTAATATTATTATTGATTGGTAGTAGGAAGAGAACTTTTACCTTAATTATTTCTTTATGACAACCCAATAGGGACATAGGGGTCTTTTTGCATTGCTTGGGAAAAGGAAAATGGTGGCCGGTCCTAGAAAAGTGGGGGGGGGGGGATATTCTCTCTCCTCTCATTCTTTATTACAATTATTCCACATTTGGTGTTCTTTCCCAAATTGATCCATTCCACCACCAATCTCTCTCAAATTACTCCCAATCTCATTCATTCTCCCCATCTAAGGAGACTAGAAGCTTGGATTTTAAGGAGCATTGGAGAAAAATGAGTTTGGATAGGATCTTGTGTCCAAATAATGATACACCCTGATACAAAGGTAAGATTTGGATATTTTAATGTAATTTGGGTTCTAACATGTCAATTTCTCTTTATTGCATCAGAATAACTTTTTATTATAATAATTATACTATATTTGTTATATTAAATACGTTCCAAAATTATTAGTGGTTTATTGTGATATTAGGGAGAGGGTATCATGAGAGTATCATAGATTTTTAGAGTATCATTTAGAGGTGCACTTTAGGTGTTTGATTGATTACCTATACTAGTGTGTGGTGATTTGAATTTGTGAGTGGCTTGGTGGTGTGTGAACACTAAAGTTTGTGTTATATCAATTAGAATTATAGGTACTAAGTTCTAGATATTAGTATGTTAGTGTATTGATGTTAGTTTGTAGGGACTGTGTGCACTGGATGAATGGGGTAGAGTGTTCAATGCACAAGTGTATGCCTCTGAGTATCACAGCAACAGCTTTTGCTACTTGTACTGGCAGCTAAAGGGGATCAGGTTGGGGGTCTTCATCTCGTACAACTAGTACAGTGGTCGAGCACAAGCAGTGGGGTAGAATTGCAGACCCTAGCACTTGGGGCAAGGGGTGTATTCATTGGGTAGAGGCAAGGGTTGCTACTGGTAGCACAGTAAGGGGTGGAAGAAGAGTAATAGCAACAACAGTGCACTAAGTGCACTACTAGTTGATGCAACAATAGAAAGCATGTTAGGTGAAGCAAGTTCAGGCCAGGGATGAGTTAGTTGTGCACCCAGGTAGGTGCATTGGAGGCCGGGTATCATAGAGAGCGGTTGGCAATGCCAACAGTGTGATACACTATAGTGTATCAACTAGGCCAGGCTCGGGTATCCAGTAGGAGAAGTATTAGATGAAGTTTGGAGTCAGATTTTAGGAGTATCAGACATCAGCAGTAGCAGAACACCACTGCAGTGTAGTAGTTTAGTGAGGGAATTGGTGCCCAGGTATTTAATGTTCAGTGGGGGTGGTGTCAGTGGGATGTGCTAGAGAGAGAGAGAAAAGTAAATTAGAGGGGTAAAACCAGGCAAGGCCAGAACTGGATGCAATATTGGGAGTATTCCCTGAACTTGTGAGGGGTTCTGCAACCAGTTGTATGAGGCAGGCACTACATAATAGTTAAAGTTAGGAGCAACAACCATATCAGTAATGAGTTAGAGGATTTGGTTGTGGTGGGTGCAGTTGTTAGTGCTGTGCTTGCACACTAGATATATGTTGCAAGCAATACAACTATATATATGGGATTGTTGTATATAAGTACTAAGGTGTGTGGTGCAGGTGATGAGTAGTGTAGTGTAGGGTGAGTATCTAAAGGTGTATCCTGGTATCCTAGATTGGTACCAAATGTGTAATAGGTGTATTGATACCCATGTAGCATTGTATAAGTTAGTGGGAGTAGTGTAGAAGCAGTATTAAATAAGTAAGGTAGTAGGGTGTGAGGAGCTTGTTGATACCAATGTGTATCCAAGTGACTAGTCAGGTAGTGACATGGGTAAAGGTATTGTATTAAGAGTGTATCAGTATTGTATAAGTTAGTAAGAATATTAGAGAGGTGTAATAGTGTTAGTCAAGTGTAGTATAAGATATTAAGATATCTGTTCGGGGTATTAGACTAGGTATTGCTAAGGTTGAAAGTCGTAAGCTAAGGTATTGGTTAGGGCTTTGATGCATTAGCAAAGTAAGGAGGGTTTAGACTAAGGTATTGGTAAGGTAAGTGACTATAAGTTTAGAAAATAAGTAAAAACCCATTTATATACTAATGTTTTAATATATTGGTGTTTATAGAAGTTCATATAGTGTATTAAGATACATACTATATTCTATTAACTAGTATATATAGATACTTAGTAATATTAGCTAGTATAACTAATATCAATAAGGTATTTATCTAAAAATCTAGATATAACCTAGTTTAGCTAGTATTAACCTAGTTTGACCCGGATAACCTAGCTTTGACTTAGTTGACCTAGTCTTGACCTAGAAAATCATCCTTTAGCGCATTTAGCATATTTATTACTTTATTACACCCAATTGACATGATGATATATAGGTCACTTTTACTCCAGTCTAGACACAGATTGCTATTGTCAGCTAAGGACCTCAGGTGAGTACATTCTCTGATAGTTTTTAATATTTGATAATTACTATAATGTAAGTATTTAGAAATATATTACTTAATTCCTGATGTATTGGTACACAGACTAGTATTCACATGGATCTTCAGTCATGGAATGTTATTCTTGTTCATTTTTCTTCGTGTTCTTATATGGTTATTAGACAATATTTAATATTAGACAATATTCAATTTTCATAGTTCAATGTTCAATGTTTAATATTTTACAATGTCTTGAGTATCTTACATATAATGTGTCATGGTTGGATCCATTATAATAGTCGAGAAAATGGAAAGTGTTAGCTAGATATGTGATCAAAGCCTAGACAATATTCAATGTTTAAGTTAGATAATATTTATCCAATGTTTAAGTAGACAATGTTCAACCCAAGCCGATCACATATCTAAGTAGTATTTCAAACACTTAGTATAGTTAAAGTTCTTCACCATATTCTATTTTTATTGCCTTGTTCTATTTTATTATGATCAATGTATACCATGATACTCTAAATTACCTGTCTTTTTTCTTCTATAGCATGATATTATTTCATTATTTCTCGTCTTGTATTACATTCTCTATTTCTATTTATAGTCATTATCAATTAATTGGAACTGCTATTGGGTTATACTTTGCTTCAATCCTGACTCAATATATTTTTTAGATGGTTTGTTAGAGGAGATATGTCCCAACTTTTATGGACCACAAGATGGTTAGCCGACTGAGGATTAGTACCGGCTACTGAGGCGACTTAGATTTCCAATAGCATATTATATATATTTCAGTTTTAGACATTGGCATATATATATTATTTGATATTGTGACGTAACTATACTAATATTCTTGGATGTTTTATATTACGAATTTTGTGACTATTTCCTCTATTCTATATCGTGTCTTTATCTTTCTTTAGCTTTTATTGTGATTGAGTATCAATTATAATTGAACCATTATTTTGTCCTCCAATTAGAGTTAAGATATTATTGGCAGGTACCCTTATATATTATGTGAGTTATTTAGATAGTATTGTTGACCTAGACAATGTTCTATCATCGATGTGGCGTAGGCTGGACGTACCCACGTACTCCTGCCCCTATACCGACTGCGGATCGTGATACATTTTTGTGGTGGCCCACGCAGGTTAGACTTCACAATTAGTACGATATCGTGCTAGTGCAACAAACTTAGTTATACTACTGCGAGCCTGCGATAGGATATGATATAGGATACTAGGATGAGAGATCGAATACTCAATCACAACTAGAAAATAATTTTAACCTATTGATTCTTGCTATCTTTATCATTCTGAATATTGCTTTCCTTGAAAATTACTGTCATTCTTTGATGATATGATATCTTGCTCATATTGATTTCTTTTGTTTAAATCTGCCTCCAGGATACCGTCGAAGACCCGTTTGCGGCGCTCTTGTGCAGTCTCTGCGAGGTCGGTTACTTCTCCACCTCTGAGGCAAAAAGCAGCAGCAACTGCTCCATTATCTCTAATTCTTGCCTCACCGATCTAGGTGGGCGTCACCGCAGCAGCTTTCGAGGGTGCTCCACCTCTAATTCAGAGGATAGTACCTGCAGTTTCGAAGGAGTTTCCACCACCCCTACCACCAGTTGATCCTACACAAATATTTGCAATCTTCCAGCAGACGATGGAGGCCTAGAGGGCCCAGCGGAGGCTCAGCACTGCCAGTCAGATGTGGTGAAGCAAGGAATAGAGAACGCCGATTAGTAAGCGCTAGCAGCCGTAGATAGAGTAGAGCTTACTGACTCGCATATTATTCTACCCCAGGATGATCCACAGCCGAGGCCGGGCACTATTGTAGATTTTAAAAGGATGGCGACCAAAGACTTCAAGGATACTGAGGTAATCTTGTAAGCAAACGACTGGATAGAGGATATCGAGAGGAACTTGCGATTGGCGCAGATGCCAGAGATCCTACGGATAGAGGCAGCTGGCAGCCAGATATTCGATATAGCACTGACATGGTTTCGCATGTATCCGAGGATTGCAGCACCTGGATTGACTTGGGGAGCTTTCAAATAGCTCTTCAAAGAGAAGTTCTTTTCGGATGTGGATCAGAGTGCATTGGAGAACCAGTTTTATGATCTCGTCCAAAGGAGTATGTCGGTGGACGAGTATGCCGCAGAGTTATGTAGACTGGGAAAATTTGTAGAGGGGCAGAATCCCCTAGGAAGAGCGAAGAAGTTTCGGAAGGGTTTGATCAGGGAGATCAAATCCCACACTAGGGGTCACCGCATTGCAACCTTCGAGGAGATATTGATGGATGCATAGAGGGCGAAGGATGACTTGGAGCTCATGTCCAAGAGGAGGAGGGATATATGAGAAGGATAAAGCAGCAGCGCGGGTCCAGCTATGCGATCCTATTTTTAGCAGCCGAGAACATACCAGCATCATCAGGTTCCTGTGCCAGTCAGGGCACCAGCTCAGCAGACACATCAGTTTCAGAGGCCAGTTCATTAGGCACCGCAGCAGCCTTAGAGGCAGACTCAGCAGACTTTTTCTTGTGCCTATTATGGGAGGCAAGGGCATAATTGGAAGAACTTTTGGAAGAGGCACAGACTATGCTTGTATTGTCGTTTCCCTTATCATCAGGTGAAGGAGTGTTCCAACAACCCGTATGGACCAGATCGCGGTCAGAGAGGTGGAGTTAGGCCACCTGTGGCACCGTAGACTGCTCAGCACCCGCGGAGGGATCCAACCCAGCAGGGTGGAGCATTTGCGATGGTGGTCGAGGAGGCTGACGCTACAGGTGATGGGTTAGCATATTTTATCCTGTTTTATTCTTTTTCTTTCCATCTATTGTTTTATGTGCTTTTGTGCTACAGTATAGTTTGTAGAGTACCCTAAAAGAGACTGTGATACTATGATGGACA
>JAYESA010000015.1:124159888-124165500 GCA_036927795.1 Iris macrosiphon
ATCATGAAAGTTATTTTCAGCAGTTTATTTTAATCTAGGTATTTCCATACTGATTTTAATGACGTTATATTGAATGTAGGTTATGGATTTATTTCTTCCAAGTATATTGTGGGAAAGAAGCGATGGCACCCTATATGGTTACCATGAATTTGTAAAGGAGCAGTGGAAGTTACTATACTGGTATCATATACCACTTTATGAAGTACTCTATGGAGTTATGCATCCTGTTATTAGAGATGTTGAAGACAACGCATAAGTAGACCATGTAAGGAGTCCTTCTATATTTATGTGCGGGAACCAGAGTACCAATATGATTATCCCAAAATAGAGGGATACGAAGGAACGTGGACTGACTTCCAAGAACTATACCCTGATGTTACAATCCTTGACTGGAAATGGACACGTATCATGGGAAGACTGGACTAAGAATATTTTATATATATATATATATATATATATATATATATATATATATATATATATATATATATATATATGTATAAGAAGGGTTTGTCTACTATATAATATTTTGCAAGATAGCAGATGTATATAAGGATCAGAAGAAGGAAGTGCGACCATGTAAATAGTATGAATATGTATGTACGCCTACGTGTAAGATGACTAGTACCCTTAGCAGCATATTTTGTATCATATTTTGATATAAGTGAATAAAATATGCTTCTTCTTTATCCTTGTGTCAATATTTTGCAAAACATTGTTGTTTAATATCCCTATGATTTGTAAGATCTCTTACTTGTCTTTGAATCGATTAAATCAAAATCAATCATGAAGAATTGTTTTTAATTTTTCAAGAAAATGTCTATTCCCGACCAATCCCATGCTTCATCATCCCAAGCTCAGTCTGAACCATCTATTACAGATATGTACAGGCTATTCCAGCAGGTCCGGGAATCAAACAACCAACACGTAAATACGTTCCAAGCCACTAGTGTAACAATGTTGGAACACATGCGGACATCCACGGATGGGTCATTAAGGAATTTTAGGAACCTCAATCCTCCCAAGTTTAAGGAAACAAAAAGCCCGATCGAAGTCGGTCAATGGATTAGAACTATAGAAGGACTGTTAAAAGCAGCAAAAGTTAGTTCTGAGGATATAGCATCGACAATCCGTATCCAATTAGAATATATTACTGAATATTGGTGGAGTGCGGAGTACCCAGAGTTTTATGACAAAATAATATCATGGGTAGAATTCAAAAATAATTTCGAAGAAAGGTTCTTCCCGAAATCGGCTAGAATAGAACTAAAATGACAGTTCACACATCTGAAGCAAGAAAAGCTTATAATATATGAGTATATTGCAGAATTCTCTAGATTAAGTCGCTTTTCTTCAAGTATGATAGTCGATGAAGAAACCAAGGTATCTAGATTCTTAGAAGGATTAGGAAAACAATTAAAGAGTAAAGTCGCAGCATATCGGTATCAAACCTATCCCGAAATAACAGAAGCTGCACGAAGTCAGAAAAGGATGCTGAGTGAAGAACAACTATTTCGATCTCAGGTCCAGAAGAGAAATTTAGAGCTAGGGGCTTCATCCTCGAGGAACCAATGGTAGGGACCATCAAAATGCCCTCAAGTTGGTAATTCAGGAGGATCAATTATCTATAATTATTGCCAAAAGTCTGGACACATGAAGAATAACTGTAGGAGGCTCCTAGGATTTTGTTTAAGATGTGGATCATCTAACCATCAAGCAAGTCAGTGTCCAAAACCACCAACCATAGGGCCATTAATACCAAATTCTCAACAGGGACCACGACTAATGTTTCGAGGAATTAATGTCAGGCCCATACTTCAAGGAAACAGTCCTCGACCTATGATACAAGCACCTACATACCAAGATACGAGCGACCACTTTTTCTTGAAGAGGTCCTTGAATACCTCCCAAGACAGTCCTACGTCAACAATAATCGGCTCATTCCTGAACCAAGTACGAGCGACGTCGAACAGTTGAAGTCCTACCGCCTCAACCTTCAGATCCTCAGAAAGACATGACACCCTTATAAAACGCTCAATATCCTCTAGCCAATCATCAGCATAGACGATGCCCTCCGTCCCCTTGAAGACCCTAGGCTCCAGCTTCTTGAAGTCCTGAATGTTGCCTGGCGAAGCTGAGCAACCTGAGGAGCAACCTACTACTGGACCGGAACTCCTCTCTCTACTACGGCACGAGCAAGCTGATGAGCACTCTCGATGCCCTGCCGTAAAACGCCGGTCTGCCTCTGATGTACCTCAGACTGAGCCCTCTGTGCCTCGAGTATCTCACGAAATAGTGTAAACATCTGTGTCGCCTTTGCTGGCATAGGAGATGTAGGTGGAAGCCCCTCAGATAGCAAGCTCAATTTTTTTTAATATTATATTTATTTAATTAATTATTTATTGAGTTTATTTATATTATTTTGTAGTAATTAGAAAATATGATTTATTTATTTAATTACCTAGATAAATATTCATTTAGAGTTTTACACAAAAAACTACTATTTTATTTTAGGAGTATTGGTAGAAGAGTAATACATATTTTTAGTATTTAATTTTAGGTACAAATATATTTTTATATATACCTTATATATATGTAAATAATATCAAGTCTTAATAATAATAAATAATAGTAATAATGTAATAATAATTGTAATATATAATCGTAATAATAATAATAATAATAATAATAATATTAATATTAATAAATAGTGTAGTAGGAATAATAATAATAATAATAATAATAATATTATTATTATTATTAGTAATAATAATAATATAATTAAATAGTAATAGAAAAAGAAAAGGAAAAGAAAAGAAAAGAAATAGAAAGAAAAAGAATAAGAATAAAAATAAGAATAAGAAAAAGAAAAAGAATAAAAACCCATACCCAAAACCATTAGCTAACCCTACCCACTAAATCCCTACCCTACCCGCCTAAAACCCCAAATCCGGCCGCTAGAGTAAACAACAGCAGCAGCGGCAGCAACCAGACCCCCCGCGCGGGTTCCCCCCCTTTTCGGTTCTTTACATATATATATATTGTATAACATATTATAAACCCTAACCCTAAACCGTACCATCTTTATCTCCTCGACACCAGCCCAGCCACGACACGACCGCCGAGCCGCCGGAGCCCAACATTGTGCGAACTGCCTCCCGACCATCGTACACCCGCAGCGCGCACACGCGACAGCAACTGACAGCGACTTAGCCCTGTTTAGGCCTCATTTTTCGTGCCATCGCTCGACCAAACTCGACCCCGTCTTCACTGAAATATTCACGACCTATCCCTCTTCCAAATATGTGTATTAGTTTACTTCGTTCAGAGCTAAACCCTAGGTAAAAATCAACGTCAAGTCGAGGAAAAACTACGTCATTTAATTTCAGAAAAACTGTTGCAACCACCCCTGTTTAAAGACTCGTATCTCCCACCACAGAGATTCAAACTTAGAAATTCCTTTTTCTATGTGAAGACCACCTAAACTAGATTATTTTTTGTCAATTATATTATTTTATTTGGTGTTATATGCAGAATTAAATTAGGTTAAAAATTACTAAAAACTGTTTTCCAACCTTCAAATTTTGTGATACGGAGCACGCCCTGCCAAACGGGACCATCCCGTCGCATACCAATTGCACCGAAAGACGTGTATGATATGTCCAAATGTTTGGTCTTTCACGAAAACTAATTTGGACGCGTGTGCGCGTAGGAATCAACCCGTATCCGCAAAAAGTTACCGTATCGCGACTTTTGTAAAATACTGCACCATTTAGTGTACGCTTGTCAGAACGCGATGAAACTTGTGCCATTGGATTCGTGGTATCACGTTGGTCCTGTGACCCAAGTTTTACGCGATTCTGAGATGGTTGACCAAGCCACCTATTTGCGGGTCCCACGGTTGACTTTTTAGGCGAATTTGTGTTTGGCTCACCTGAATCCAAAATTGGACGTACCGTTGTGTTCGTATTAATGTTTAGAATTGGTTTGACCTATAATTTGTCCCTTTTAGAGATCTTTACCTCTGGCACACTTTTCGGTGATAAGTGGGCCATATGTGGACCCAACTTTGACCCAAAATTACCGTTTTGCTCCTGTGTCCAAATTGGATGAAAGGTTAGTATTTTCTAGCTATCTCGCTTATTCTGGGAACGTTGGTGATGTTTATTTCAGCATCCAAAGACGTTCATCCTGAGGCTGTAGCTTCTGATCATGTGTGCTTGACTCCTGGACGTTACACTTTGCAGCTCTCTTGCCAGGCAAGATACCTTGCCAAATTGCTTACAGTACTTTGCATGTTTATCATATTTCTATATATTTATTGCATGTATATTTTCTTTCAGTCATAAATATATGCTATATATATATATGTTGACACACACTTGACACATAGTATCATGGGAGGGGAGGACAATCAGTAGGCGTATGGGCTATAACCACTCTGGTAAACCGTAGTAACTAGCACGCACTATGGTAGTCGTGTCCGATGGTCGCTACCCCCACGATATATCCGCTGATGGTGTCACGATGGTCGCTACCCCCGCGGTATATCGGCTGATGATGTTCCTGACGTGTGTGTGAGTTGTGAGATTAGATAGAGTAGACTACCCATGCCCATATGTCGAAGAGTTGTCCTCATTATGCATTTTATATAGATTGTCTAGTACAGCGTATTTATATATTTTCTGTCTATTATGCATGTTTTATTGTATTCAATTGGCATGCTTCTATGTATCTTTTTACGTCCCTTTGAGGACCTGGTCCCTTTCCAGGTGTAGATGTTCATGACTATTCGCAGGAGCACGGATCAGGACTTACTACTTATCTCTTCCGAGGAGGTCTTACCTTCTGAGCATCCTTGATTATCTCTAGCGATGGATCGCTTTGCTGATACCTTTATATCATCATCTTATTTATATTGGAGATTTGCCCTTCTCCCTCATTTTAGTATTGAAATAGTCATTGGTAGTGGATTTGTCTCCACCCGACTATTATTTTGGATTATTCAGACTCATTATTCTAGTTTAGTTATTTCTTTTCTATGACTTGTTCTATGGATGAGATTATTATTTCTGTGACTTGTGACAATATTTATACCACATGTGAGTTAATATTCATATTACAATGTACGTATGTATTATGGTATCCATATATTAGAGTTGCCATATACATACGGCTGACATACTTACGTGTTCCTAGTCCTACGTATTTGGGACTGGGGCATGACATGTTTTTGTGGTGGCCCATGCAGGTCGAGAGCATATTGTCTCGGTTATGTTACTGTACCGAGCAAGCCTGCGCATAGGATTATAATATAGGATCTCATCCACTTATTTATTACCTTCCTTGATTTTATTTTGCATTCTCATTTGGTTGCTTGCCTTGCATCTTGCTTGATCCCTTCTCAACGTCAATCTTCTCTCGTGCTTGATAGGCGTTAGAAAGATAACTTGTACTAGGTATATACACTCTAGTATTCAATAACACTATCAGTTAGATCCTTGTAAGTTTGGTAGTATGCCTCATAACCTAGTAACACATAGTCCTTTTAACTCATTAATGAAGTATAAATGAATGACACCAACTATAGGCTTGCAAAAAAGATAGTATTT
>JAYESA010000015.1:124165600-124363100 GCA_036927795.1 Iris macrosiphon
GTCCAGACGTGTAGGCTTTTGACGAAACTGATTTGGATGCGTGTCCGCGTCGGAATCAACCCGTATCCCCGAAAAGTTCCCGTATCACGACTTTTGTAAAATACTGCACCATTTAGTGTACGCTCGTCAGAACGCGACGAAACTTACACCATTGGATTCGTGTTATCACACTGGTCCTGTGACCCAAGTTTTACGTAATTCTGAGATTGTTGACCAAGCCGCCTATTTGCGGGCTCCACGGTTGACTTTTTGGAGGAATTTGTGTTCGGCTCATCGGAATCCAAAATTGGATGTACTGTTGAGTTTGTATTGACGTTTAGAATTGGTTTGACCTATAATTTGTTCCTTTTGGAGACCTTTACCCCTGACACGCTTTTGGTGCAAAGTGGGCCACATGTGGACCCCACTTTGATCCAAAATTACCGTTTTGCCCCTATGTCCAAATTGGATGAAAGGGTAATTTTTCTAGCTATCTCGCTTATTCTGGGAACGTTGGTGATATTTATTTTAGCATCCGGAGATGTTCATCCTAAGGCCGTAGCTTCTGATCCTGTGTGCTTGACTCCTGGACGTTACACTTTGCAGCTCTCTTGTCAGGCAAGATACCTTGCCAAATTGCTTACAGTACTTTGTATGTTTATCATATTTCTATATATTCATTGCATGTGTATTTTCTTTCAGTCATAAATATATGCTATATATATATATATATATATATATATATATATATATATATGTTGACACACACTTGTCACATAGTATCATGGAAGGGGAGGACAATCAGTAGGTGTATGGGCTATAACTACTCTGGTAAACCATAGTAACTAGCACGCACTATGGTATTCATGTCCGATGGTCGCTACCCCCGTGGTATATCGGCTGATGGTGTCACGATGGTCGCTACCCCCGCGGTATGTCGGCTGATGATGTTCCTGACGTGTGTGTGAGTTGTGAGATTAGATAGAGTAGCCTACCCATGCCCATATATCGAAAAGTTGTCCTCATTATGCATTTCATATAGATTGTCTAGTATAGCGTACTTATATATTTTCTGTCTATTATGCATATTTTACTGTATTCAATTGGCATGCTTCTATGTATCTTGTTACGTCCCTCTGAGGACCTGGTCCCTTTCCAGGTGTAGATGTTCATGACTATTCGCAGGAGCACGGATCATGACTTACTACTTATCTCTTCTGAGGAGGTCTTACCTTCTGAGCATCCTTGATTATCTCTAGCGATGGATCGCTTCGCTGATACCTTTATATCATCATCTTATTTATATTGGAGATTTACCCTTCTTCCTCATTTTAGTATTGATATAGTCATTGGTAGTGGATTTGTCTCTACCCGACTATTATTTTGGATTATTCAGACTCATTATTCTAGTTTAGTTATTTCTTTTCTATGACTTGTTATGTGGATGAGATTAGTATTTCTGTGACTTGTGACAATATTATACCACATGTGAGTTAATATTCATATTACAGCGTACGTATGTATTATGGTATCCATATATTGGAGTTGCCATATACATACGGTTGGCATGCTTACGTGTTCCTAGTCCTACATATTTTGGGACTGAGACGTGACAAAACTAAACCTCCTCAGGCTCCAGAACTAAGTCCTCCAGGTCTATAGGAGTATCCTCTAATGGTAAGCCCTCCTACGGCTTGTAGATTGTAGAACACTGATCTATGAGCCAATCATTTGGAAAAATATATCCAGTCAGGATTGGATCGAAGTACATACCTCTGAAAGCAGTTTCAAATACATAATCGAACATGTAAAACAGATAATAGAAAAGAATACAAGATAACTAAATAACAGAATAAAATAAACTAGAGTGAACAGGTAATATACTGAAATAAAGAACAAACAATATGATTATCTGCATTATAAAGGAATAACTAAAATCTAACTAATGTGCCTCTGAATACAAGTTCATTATGTGATCGGTTTAGGCTAAACACGAATACAATAAGGTAACTCAATTACAAGTGTGGTATGTAATCGACATGTACACGAATACACTGGGGCTTTGATCACATAATCAACTCCTACTCCCCCATCCCCAACTAATAAAAATGGATCCAATCACGACACGTTACAAACATGAATATGGACACACTTAACACGAGCAGTGTGCATACACGAATATAAGCACACTGAACACGAGCAGTATGTGAATATGAAATACAATAAATTAATACCCAATACAAACGATAGAATATATATGAAGGTGTACTCGCTGAATACGGTAGGGGATAACATCTCCTGACAGGATCCATGTAGTACCAGTCCGTGAATAACTATGTCAGAATCAAGTATACAGTTCTAGAACATGAGGTATATACACTATTATGAAATAAAAACTAACAGAGAAATATACTCGCCTGAGGTCCTGAGCAAGGTGTGTCTCTCGATGCCTAAGCTGGTGTCACACAGACCTATATATGGTATATACATCAATACAAGATTTTGGAATAAAAATAAGTTAAACTAGTTTAATTCTAGGTCATAAAGCCATTTCTAAGTCAAAACAGTCAAACTAGGTAAACTCTAGGTCAAACTTGGTCAAACTAGCTATTTCTAAGTTGTATGAGTCCATCTCTAGGATATTAGGTCCATACACTATGTAACTAGGCGACACTATCTATGCTAAGATACTAGGATACAAACAAAGTACCATATCGTAAGATACGCAAGTTATTAGATAGAAAAATACTAATATATATATATATATATATATATATATATAGTACTCTTAGTCAAACTAAAGCTAAGTGGATACCTTGGCTTGGAACCAATACGGTATCACACCACCTACACACCCATCTATATACTCAAACCCAATACCTTGAGTATAAACCAATACATTGACATTACCTTGGTATCATAAGATAATTCAAATTTTAATATGTAATTAACTACCCATACACCTAATTATATACTAACATGCATTTAAAACTTATACAATACTCTACTAACTAATACTAACTAGAGCTCATCTACATATATATCTCTCATCTATATATGTATAACTTACTAACCACCAATATATATATATATAGATATATATATATATATATATATATATATATATATATATATATATATAGTAATCAATATGTACATATATATAACTAACTAGTCTAACAATGAAACTAACTACCGCTATAAATCAAGGTTAACCCCTTTACCTTGTTGTTGCCCTTATTCTTGCTGTTGCTGTTGCCTTTGTTGTTACTGATGCAGTTGCCTTTGCTGTTGCTGCAGAATGCTGCTGCTCGATTGCTGCTGTCTCTCCTCTTGTTGTTGCTACAGCATCTGGCCTTGCTACTGTAGTAGCTTGCTGTTGAAAGTTGCTGCAGTTGCTGCCTGCAAATTATTGCTCATGCTTCTCTTGCTGTGGTGCAGCTAGTTGCTCTTGTTGCTGCTCATGTTTCTCTTGCTTGTTGTGTAGTTGCATGATGCTGCAGTGGCTATTGAAGGATGCAGCTAGCTGCTCCTCTTGCTGCTGCTGAATACATGCTGAACCTACTGTGTCCCAATCCCCCTCTCTCTGAACACATACAACACTCATACTCACTCACTCACTCACACTCTATGCACACACACACATATGAATATAAGTATATATCTATACATATATACATACATACATACATACATACATACACCCAAATAATATAACTATACTTACATATATACATATATCTAACTCTCTCTCTCTCTCTCTCTCTCTCTATATATATATATATATATATATATATATATATATATATATATATATATATATATATATATATATATATATATATCTCTCACTAAGTATATACATAATAATAACCACACTAGTAATGCATATACACTCTTCTATTCTCATGACCACCGACACCTCAAAATGAAATATAGACATTCTCATAAATATACATATACATATATATCATACAACCATTATAATTATATTATTCTAATAGCTATTACCATGGCAAATTGAATTTAAATACAATGAATCAAACACGGGGAGTACACCATACCCGTATCACACTCATTCTATAATACGCTTGCAATACGTCTCCATCACACAACTAAGCGTATCCCAAAGGACACGAGCAAGTCTAAAATCATAATTATGAACAACATGGAGAGTTAACTACTCAACTACGTGCCCGTGTCAAAATATGACATGCTCAAACCCCCTGTGTCGGAGAAAAACCCCCTAATCAACCCATATCTCCAAATTATCGGGATACGGCCTACCCGTATCCAATTATGGATACGACACTAGTCAGAAAGAATCAAGCACATATCAATTTGGTTTAATTAACCTATTGACAAACACAAGATGTGCCAATCTCGGAATTTCTCCAAAATTGACCCAAAATACTACATAACTTCCTCCATAGGCTTCCTATGAACCTAATTCTAATTCCTATGGATAGACTTAGCATATGGGGTGGTTCTTTATGATTAAATCATATATTTAGAGTCTAATTAGAGAGGGAAAACTGAATTGTACCTATTGGGAGATGGATTTCTAATAAAATTCCTAAATTGAGTGAAAAGAGCCTCCAACTTGTTGATTCTTGCACCTCCTTGTAGATTCTCGCTTCCTCCTTGTAGATCCTTATTATAAAAGCCTCCAATGATGAATAGGGAAGGAATTGGAAAGAAATTTGAGTAAGAATTGGTATAGGAATGAATAAATTGGAAGAGAGAAAATTCTAGATCTAGATTTGGAATGACAAATGAGAGGAGAGAGGGAGTCTCTCTCCACCCCTATGGTGGCCGGCCATAACCCCTCCTCCAAGCTACTATAGAAAGTCCAAAATACCCCTTGGGGCTTGTCATGAAGAAATAATTAAGGAGGTAAGATTCCAGTCTAATTGGTTTCACTAATTAATTCATCCTCCTAATGAATTGGCTTACTATTGGGCTCAATTCTAACAAGAATTAAATATTGGTCTATGGATCTAATCTAAACTAGTTAGGTACACTAACATAAGTCCAAAATAAATCTGACATCTACAATAAATAAATAATACCATAAATAAATATTTATAACATGCACAATATTTAATATAATAATCCTAAAATAAATATACCCATGCCCAATTACCAAACTACCCTTAGGTGGAAAAGTGAGGATGACAATCCTGCCCACCTTAGAAAAATTTATCCTCGAAAATAAGGAAGAAACTAACTACCAAAAGCAATCAATACAAGCAAGAAAGAATTATACCTCACGGCTCAAACATATATGGATATCACTCGCGCATCTCGGCCTCTCACTCCCAGGTAATCTCTCCTGGCGAGTGATGCCTCCACGCGACGCGCACCAAAGGAATCGTCTGGTTCCTCAGCACCTTCTTTCTCCGATCCAGAATCTCAACTAGCTGCTCTGGATAGCTAAGAGTAGGGCCCACCTCGATCTTCGAGTGATCCAACACATGACTAGGATCTGTCATGTACCATCTCAACTGTGACACATGAAACCCGTTGTGCACTCCCTCAAATGCAAGTGGCAAGTCTAGTCTGTTACCAACTGCATCGACCCTCTCGAGAATACTGAAAGGTCCAATGAATCGTAGACTAAGCTTCCCGCCTCCACCAAAATGAATTGTGCCTCGTGTCAGAGAAATCCTTAAGAAAATCAGACATCCAACCTAGCACGAAATACAACCTTAGAACTCTAACAAAACAAACAATCACAAGTAATGCAAAATAAAATCAATACCTCATACTCTAATGGTCTCCGGTGGCTATCGGTCTAATGCCGCTGTCTGTCCTACGCCACTCGAAGTTTATCCCTGATGAGCTTCACCTTCTTAGCTGCATCCACACCATCTCTGGTCTCAATAAGGCTCTCTCTCACCAACATCATCCAATGATAACGGAGTGTGGTATCTCCGTCTATACAATGCCTCAAATGGTGACATCTCGATACTGGCTTGGTAGATGTTATTGTAAGAAAATTCTACCAAGTGAAGATGATCCTCCCAAGAGCCTCCAAAATCCAAAACAAAGGTGCGTAACATATCCTCGAGAGTCTGAATAGTCCTCTCCGACTGTATTACGCCCCAGTCCCAAAATACCGTGGGACCGGATGCGTGATAATGGCCAGCAGTACGCACCGATGAACAAACCCAATTTAATGGATCCATCAGGGCATACTTAAGCTGTAAAAACAAAGTCTACGACAATCATGGCACAACTAATCTTATCCACACAAGATATAAAATATGATTCACAGAATAAATAAGGAATGTAAATCATCTGCTAATCTCAACAAAATGCTTCGGAAAACAACCCGATAAATATCTAATACAATGGTTCAACAGACCAAAATATAAATGACTAAAATAAATAAATGTTGAGCCTGAACAATGGATGCTCAGGAAAAGTCTTCGGCTAACACCTCGTCCTCGGATGGCAGTACAGCTCCTGGATCAGCTCCTGCTCCGGTCCCGTATACCTCGGGATAGATCTCATCCTCAAATCCTGGGGACATAATCCGGATCCAGGTCCTCAGGGGACATAGCAAGGTACAAGAAAGCTCATGCCAAAATAAATACAGTACAGAAAATAAATGGAATAAACAGGGCAAGTAAGTAACCATCTATGTGAAAATGCAAGTGAGAGCAGCACGAGTACGCAGGCTGAGCCACTACAAGCTCTGTGTCGGGGAGCCAGTAGTGGTAATAACACGTAATGTGCCTAGCTCTGCTAAGAGAGTCTACAGCCTCACAATAGTAGTAGATATATATAGAAAACAGCCTGTAGCCTGTGTGTCTCTCCCCCCCAATGTAAACATGCATATCATGACCATAACGTCTCATGTCCATGTCAAGCGGGATCATAGCTAATGCAACAAGTCATAAGTATCTATTATTATAGTATCTCTGTCAAGTCCTGTATCCTATACAGAATCACCACGAATATCTCGGAAGATCCTGTCTCATGAATGGTGTCAAGTGTCCTGGGTTATATGGTACTTGATAAGACAAGTACGAAATATAAAGTATCACGAATGTCCATCTCTAGATGACAGTACCCAACACCGCGTACGGTGTTGGCACCCGACTAATAATCGGACGCTAAGTAAGTCACACGGTCCTAGGTTGAGCATGCACAGCAATATAAATGAAGCAAGGAAAATATGTAACAATACTGCAGAGTTTGGCAAGGTACACTTGCCTGGGGTCCTGTTGCTGGTATGAATTAGAGTCCAAGTCACAGTCCAAATAGCCTATGTATTACAAATTTATTACGTCAAAAGATAATTTATTTTAATTTATTTAATTCTGGAATAATTACTCTAAAATCCTATTTTAATCTTATTATTCTGATTTTTATGTTAATTCCTAAATTTTGTCCAAAGGAACTGAATTTTATCAACTCGAGACTCATGTCACGCAAATCGAGGCGGTCTGTTGATCAAAAAGTCAACCAATACAAACTCTACTTTCATGCATGATTTCCTGTAGATTTTATCATCAAAAACATGCTGGAATTTACGGCTCGTCCGAATTCAAATTCGTTTGGGAGTTATGGCACATACAAGTTTCGTATTGTGCACCGATGGTTAAATTCTAACCTAGAAGTTCTACAGAATTAACAGTAAGAAAATACATCGAATTAAATTCTGGGAAAAACATATGTCAATGATCTCGACATTATCTTCCCGAAACTTTAAGCGGTTCATGATTCTAATTCCTGGTTCTCCCGAAATCGCGAAAACATTGAAACACGTCTATTTTTGGACATGCTGTGCTCTACGAATTTTCCAGAATTTAATACTGATAATTTTGTAAAAAAATTATATAATCAGAAATCTAACCTCAATATCGTTCTAACACAAGAAACTAGGCCTCGTTTGGAGTCCGGAGCTATGCGCAATGGCTTCTGGAAGATGAAGGAACCCTAGATGGCAATTCTCCAAAATCTCTCTCTCTAAAAATAATAGAATAATTAGGGTTATAATAATATATATATATAGGGATGTTGAGCGGCTGAATGAAAGTTGATAGGGTGACACGTGTCATGATTTGATTGGATGATTTTGGTTATATTATTTGTTTTTTTTATTTGCCTTTATCAAAACATTATTTAAGTCATTTTAAATCCAAATAACTCAAAATAATCATAAAAATCTGGAAAAATTACAGAAAATATATTTTGAACCTAAAAACCCTAGAAAAATATTTGGGATAATTATATATTCATAGATTTCCTACTATAATTTGGAGAAGCTCTAAAATTTGTTTTGCCATAAAACTAAAAATAAATACTAACATTATTCCAAAAATTCTGAAATAATTCCTGAAAATATATAATAATATTATAAACCTTATAAAATAACGTGGGTCTATTCTATATTTCTGGACTTGCACCATAAATTCTACAAGTCCTAAAAATTAGTTATTAGCCTAAATAACTCCCAATAAATACTAAAAATACTCAGAAAATTCCCAAAAACTTCTAGAAAATATTTTTTATTATTTAGAACCTAAAATAAAAGTTTGGGACATTTTTAATTATATTTGAATCTAAAATAAATTCTTGAAAATCCTAAAAAATTACAGAAAATTGTAAAAAATCCAAATTAAAAATTCTTGAAAAATCAGGGGGTTACAATCTACCCAAGTTACAAAAATTTTGTCCTCGAAATTAAAATTAAGCCATGGTAGAAGTCAAGGATAGTCTAAGATTTGTATTGGTTAAAATGCAAGGCTAGGTTTAACGGAGTGGACGATGTTGCACGTTGCACATTCCGAAAATCATGGAAGAAATTTACATGAGTGATAATAGGTTTCTTCGTGTGTCATGTCCAATAGTGTGGACACCTAAATGCTCTTTTGCATAAAAGCGCCCAACAATTGAAATGTTGCACAAAGATGGAAATTGGAGGATGGGCATGTCTAGGACAAGGTGTGAAATTTGTAGGAAGGCAGTGACTAGGGAAGTGCTCCAATTATCGAAGCAATGGTAAGGCGCGCCGAGGGATAACATGTTGTAAATTAAATAAAAAATATCGTGTTCTATTCCTAAGTGGATTTGAGCTAGCCTCAGTCTCACTATCTAAGCCATGTAGGTCTACTTCTTAGGTGAGGGGGTTTCACAATCCAGCCAACTTAAGGCAATGTCGTCCTCAAAATTAAAATAAGGCATAATTTGTTAATCCTTCGTGTACATAAGGCAAGTCAATCGCAATCTCCTTGCGACAATTAAAATCCTAATCATATCCATTGCAATCACTTCTAGGTTAAGATGACCACTGATCCAATCAAATTCAACCTATGGTTATCTCTTCTCGCTTTTTCAAATTATCCATATCCAAATTTAAATTAAATCCATATATCATCTTCAAGATTTAAATACGCATATCAATTTTAGCTCACGATCTCCAATTATCATAATCTCCTTTAGAAGTAATTCGAGTCCATTATTATTCCTATTTTCACTTATAAATTTTTGTATGCTTCAACTTCTTAAATTACATTCACATCCTTAATATTTCAAATAGGTAGTCCGACCATCAAGTTTTTATTTTAACTCAAATCATCAAATTTGAAAAAAATAATAATTTAAATGCAGTCCACCATTGTTCAAGTCTGAAATTCTATATTTATCCTCTAAATTCAAATGGATAATTTTACCTTCATTATTCAAAAATTTAAATCATGCACTTAAGGTACAAATATTGGGTCCTCAATATCAATCCATTAATCCTCATCATCTTAGTCATTCTTCTAAATTTTAAAATTAAAATAGCTTGAACCTCTCCCAATCTAATCTTACTCGATCATAATCTAAAAGAAATTCCTCTCGAGTTGACAATGCACTGCTACCCAACTTAGAATTTACCCATCTATCACATAAGGCTATATACTTTAAGAAAAATATTCCTTAATTTATTTACTCATGTTATTCAATCCTCGAAACTTCAACGCCGATCATATCACATATGATATGTCCTTAATTATGAAAGAATAATCCTCAAGTATGTGATCGGCCTATGGGGTATATCTAGTACTTTCTGTGTATCAAACTTATACCAAGCACGAGATTTCGTCTTTCTGAAATAAGGGAAGACGGAGATCAATAATAAAGAGTTCAAGGGCGAGGTAATAGATTAGAAGTATCAGAATCAAGGCGTTTAAAGAATTCAATTGGGAATTGTCAAAGCAGTTGTGGATTGAAATCCTATTTTGGTAATCCTTTATTCGTCTGCTCGTATTAGTACAGTTATGTAACCGATACGATATGCTCAGACATATCTAAAGGGCAAGTTCATTCGTCTACTAATCACTAGATATCTCAATCCACGTAAAGTAGTTATACGATGGACGAATCAAGCGCACTATGGTTGATCAGACCGTAATATACTGATTCTGAAATGTATTATTGTGGGCCTCCCCAATAATACATATGTCATGAACAAGCTCGATAAAAATAAGCTTGCAAAACTAGGCTATAAAATAGCAGCATAAGTTAAGGTAGTATTTGAAATATAAGTACGCCAGATGATGATGAAAGGAGGTACAAATTATTCAAGTTCACAAAACAAAACAAAATAAGCAACATTAATAAAAGACTCTACAATCTCTACAGTTATCATACAACTTCCTTGTCTACGTCGCTAGTCGACCAAATAGGGGCAAGGACTTCTAAATTCTATTGTCTGAATAACACTGCCATCTTTTGCTAATATACAATTAATGTCATCCAATTACACTACCCAACTTATAAGAATTAGACTAGTACCGTGACAGTCTTAAGAGGATCCTGCAAGATAACCTTGCACATGTAACAAAAACTCTTATTAGGGTATATGAGAAAAGATCTTGGTACTCTTTAGGGTCTCTTATGGTATCATGCAGGTAATGGTCATCTTAAGTCTTAGTCATAGCGCTCATAGGTCATGTGTCAATAGCGAGAATGGAAATGTTACTAAGCTCAAGGGAAAGGGAATATAACTTGTATCGAGGTGGGGGTACAAATTACATGATTTAACACTAAGGGATAATCATCGGGTCACAATCTACAAGATTAACTCAAACTTATCGAACTCTAACTACCAACACAAAATTTTCAAATTCAAGACTACAGCTATAATACCAGCAAACTATGGGTCCTTAACAAGGAATAAAATTACTTGGCCTACTATCAGAAGTGTCAGATGGCACGAATTGAAAGATGGAGGAAAGAAGAACATATTTTAGTCGTTGTGCATTAGCGAATGTTAAGGTCGCAGATGAACAATATATGAAATTAAAATAGGGGCTCTAGATAGCATCATGATTTTCTAAGGGAAAGTGGTATGCTAGTTTCTAGGTTTGAGGTATGATTAGGAAAATATTCTATACATTGCTCTTGGCTTTCTAAGGTACTGTCTGCTTATCTCAAGACAAGAACCTAAATTTGTAGTTCTCCAATACTTCTCTAACTGTGAAGGTTAGGTTCAGTCCTAATATTAAATTTTGGTTTCCTATTAGTTCCTCAATACTAGGGTCAAACATTATGGTAAAAGTTCTAACTAACTCTAGTAGTGTCTATACTACTCTCAAGTCTTCATAATTCATAAGGGGGTAATGGTAAACCAATTCTAGAGATAAGGAATTCTAGAGTTCACTAGATATTCTAGACTTAGTGGGGTGTCAATACTCTAGCTGTACTCTTAATAGGAATGTTACCCTACTTATCATTCTATCAACAGGGACTTCTATATTCTAGGAGAAGGCTATACTTAAGGAACTAATGAGAAGGCACATGAATCAAGCATGATGCAATTATTCAACGAAATGGATTGGAAGAAGGATGAGTCATAGTCAGTTGTGGATGAGATCCTATACTCTAATCCTAGGTGCAGGCTTGCTCGGTTCCTAAGTTGAAACCGAACGATTTAGTCGTAGACCTGCATGGGCCACCACAAAAACCATGTCACGCCCCAGTCCCAAAATATTATGGAATCGGACGCGTGATAATGGCCAGCAGTACGCACCGATGGACAAACCCAATTTAATGGATCCATCAGGGCATACTTAAGCTGTAAAAACAAAGTCTACGACAATCATGGCACAACTAATCTCATCCACACAAGATATAAAATATGATCCACAGAATAAATAAGGAATGTAAATCATCTGCTAATCTCAACAAAGTACTTCGGGGAACAACCCGATAAATATCTAATACAATGGTTCAACAGACCAAAATATAAATGACTAAAATAAATAAATGTTGAGCCTGAACCATGGATGCTCAGGAAAAGTCTTCGACTAACATCTCGTCCTCGGATGGCGGTACAGCTCCTGGATCAGCTCCTGCTCCGATCCCGTATACCTCGGGATAGATCTCATCCTCAAATTCTGGGGACATAATCCGGATCCAGGTCCTCAGGGGACATAGCAAGGTACAAGAAAGCTCATGCCAAAATAAATACAGTGCAAAAAATAAATGGAATAAACAGGGCAAGTAAGTAACCATCTGTAAACCCCCTGATTTTGCAAGAATATTAAATTGGGATTTTTCACAATTTTCGAGAATTTTCTGGGAATTTTTCTGTAATTAAAATCAGGGTTTTAATTATTAAATGATTTTTAGTTGTTAATAAATAATATTAAAATATTATGGAAATAATATTTTTGGGTGTAAAATGGAAAACTGGACTTAGGGTAATTTTTCTGGAATTTATTGGGCCCCGGACATATTTTAAAATACCTAAAAACTATTATTTTATTTATTTATTAATTAACTATTTATTATTAATTAATTATTTATTTATTATTTATTTGTTTTTATTTTTTCGGCCCAAATCCTCACCCATCCGGCCCAGCCCAATACCCCAAACCCAGCCCACTATCCTAAAGGGTCGGGTCGGGTCCACCCGAACCCGCCCGACCGCGACCCGCTAACCCGTTTCCTCTCCCCCCCCACGACCCAGCTCACCGCCGCTGACCGTTTCCTCCGCCGGATCCGCCAGCCAGCGCCCGCTCCACCTCTCCCGGCCCTCGCCCCACTCACCTCGCCACGACCTCCGACATCTCCGGCCACCCAGACCCCCTCTCCAGCCCTTTAAAACCCCCCCTCCGTTCGGCTCTCCGGCCACTCCCTCACCCACCTCGCCGCCTTGCCGCCAGCTTCGCCCAGCCTCCTCCCCTCTTCCCCTCCTTTCTCTGCCCCGTTCAGCTCCCTCCTCTGCCCCGGCAGCAGACCCGCAGCCCGCAGCTCCGGCGCCCAAGAGCAGCAGCAACCGCCTGAGCTGTCCTCGGCGCCGCCGTGCCTCCGCCGTGCCTCTGCCCGCCTCCGCGAGCGCAGTCTCCGGCCTCCCCCGCAGCGGCGTCGCCCTCCTCCGGCCGCCTGAAGCGCCTGAAGCCTAACCCTAATTCAATCGGACACGGACACGGGATAGGACACAGTGTCCTCGTGTCATGTCGGACACGGTGAAGCCCCGGTTTTTTGGACCCTGTTCAGGTACGTATAATTTTCTCCTCGCTGCCCCATTTTTAATTCCGTAAATTGCGTTACGAAGCCTGTATGACCCTCTCGGTGCCCGGACAAACCGCTCGGGGCATCGCGTCCTGTGGTGATCGCACACCGCGATCCAAAAACTGGAAAAACAACGACCCGATTCACCCCGGAACTGGGTACGCCCCGCCAAACGGGATGACTTGGTCGCGCGCGGTCTTCACAGATACGTGCGCGTCGTTGATACGGACGTGTGCGATTTCGCAGAAGTTGATTCGGGTGTGCGTGCACACCGGGATCAACGCGTATCCGCGGACACCGTCCCATATTCGACTTTTCTGAATCATGCCCTAACTTTCTGTGTACATGTCGGATCGAAACAAAACTTGCGCTATCGGACTCGTAGCGATACGATGGTCCTGTGACCCAAGTTTGGTTCGATTCTGAGAACGTTGACGAAATCGCGTGTCGTGGGCCCCACAGGCCCCATTCGACGGGCGATTTTGTGATCGGCTCATCGGAATCCAATTCTGGAAGTTCCGTTGGGTTCGTATCATCGTTCCTGACCTGTTGACACTAAGTTTGGTAAATTTGGAGACCTTTGACCCTGACACAATTTTTGGTGCAAAGCGGGCCCACATGCGGACCCCGTTTTGACCCAAAATTGCCGTTTTTATCCTTGTCTCCAAATTGGACTCAAGGACAGGCGTTTCTAGCTATTTGATATCTTTTTAGCAAGATGGTAATGTTTATTTCAGCATCCGGACATATTTCTGGAAATTTTCCTGAGACACAAAACCGTAGTGGGATCCAAACATCAGGCAAGTACCTGCACTTCAAGTTTAATCTTTATATTGTGATAATTAGTTCCTTACTCTACTAGAACCATTGTACGATTACACTTAGTGTTGGGATTTGGAGTTCATGTCTTGCTTTTCGTGTCGGATGGGAGAATACTAGGAGGCATGTAGTTTACCCTTCCCCCTGTCGTGACTGCTAGCTGTTGGTACGCGACTGTACCATCAGCCTTATTCCTGATTATTCCTGACTGCTAGTCGTCTATGACGGCCTGATTAGCCTTATAACCCCCTACATGCCAACTATGTATTCTAAACACACAAGTTCACACACAATAGTTTCTTGTCTTGTTGTACTTCCTGTTGTCTTGTTACAGTTACATTTTCTTGTCTCACTATATTCCTGTTTTACTCATGTCCCTGGTTTATAGCAATTAATCATGTTTTACTTATATTCCTGATTTTTAGTGCTTAATTCTTAGTTAATTTCACTACTTATTGTGCATATTCCTATCGTGATTGTTTAGTCAGTTCCTTCCTACTTGTCATAAATATTTAGTTTAATCTTGTTGTGTATTGGTACTTTGCTCCTTTCCTGACTGGATCCGTTGATTTAGGCGATGATGAGGACTATGCCCCCACCTATTATGGCCTTATGACGTAGCAGATGATACCTCTGAGGAGCCTGTTCCCACCCAGGAGACTACTTTTGTGGAATAGTTTAGTAGTTAGCTAGTATTTTCTTTCAGCATAATACTCGGGTTTGTCCCCGATTTATCTTTTGATTCTATATTAAACTATGGATCTGGTTGTCACATTTTGTTTATGAAATCTTAACAATTCTATTTCCCTGTCATTATCCTTGTCTGTTTATTCTTGTGGATGAGATAGATTTTAAATTACCTGGGAATATGATCTAGACAGCGTACTACCGCCGATACTGCGGCGTAGGCTGGACGTACCACGTACTCGTGCACGAATATCCAGGTACGGGTCGTGACACCATCTATATGAAAATCCAAGTGAGACCAGCACGAGTACTCAGGCTGAGCCACTACAAGCTCTGTGTCAGGGAGCCGGTAGTGGTAATAACACGTAATGTGCCTAGCTCTGCTACGAGAGTCTACGGCCTCACAATAGTAGTAGATATATATAGAAAACAGCCTGTAGCCTGTGTGTCTCTCCCTCCCCCCCAATGTAAACACGCATATCATGACCATAACGTCTCATGTCCATGTCAAGCGGGATCATAGCTAATGCAACAAGTCATAAGTATCTATGATTATAGTATCTCTGTCAAGTCTTGTATCCTATACAGAATCACCACGAATATCTCGGAAGATCCTGTCTCATGAATGGTGTCAAGTGTCCTGGGTCATATGGTACTTGATAAGACAAGTACAAAATATAAAGTGTCACGAATGTCCATCTCTAGATGACAGTACCCAACACCGCGTACGGTGTTGGCACCCGACTAATAATCGGACGCTAAGTAAGTCACACGGTCCTAGGTTGAGCATGCACAGCAATATAAATGAAGCAAGGAAAATATGTAACAATACTGCAGAGTTTGGCAAGGTACACTTGCCTGGGGTCCTGTTGCTGGTATGAATCAGAGTCCAAGTCACAGTCCAAATAGCCTATTTATTACAAATTTATTACGTCAAAAGATAATTTATTTTAATTTATTTAATTCTGGAATAATTACTCTAAAATTCTATTTTAATCTTATTATTCTAATTTTTATGTTAATTCCTAAATTTTGTCCAAAGGAACTGAATTTTATCAACTCGAGACTCATGGCACGCAAATCGAGGCGGTCTGTTGACCAAAAAGTCAACCGACACAAAATCAACTTTCATGCATGATTTCCTGTATATTTCATCATCAAAAACATGCTGGAATTTACGGCTCATCCGAATTCAAATTCGTTTGGGAATTATGGCACATACAAGTTTCGTATCGTGCACCGATGGTTAAATTCTAACCTAGAAGTTCTATAGAATTAACAGTATGAAAATACATCGAATTAAATTCTGGGAAAATCATATGTCAATGATCTCGACATTAGCTTTCCGAAACTTTAAACGGTTCATGATTCTGATTCCTGGTTCTCCCGAAATCGCGAAAACATTGAAACACGTCTATTTTTGGACATGCTGTGCTCTACGAATTTTTCAGAATTTAATACTCATAATTTTATAAAACAAATTATATAATCAGAATCTAACCTCAATATCGTTCTAACGCAAGAAACTAGGCCTCGTTTGGAGTCCGGAGCTATGCGCAATGGCTTCTGGAAGATGAAGGAACCCTAGATGGCAATTCTCCAAAATCTCTCTCTCTAAAAATAATGGGATAATTAGGGTTATAATAATATATATATAGGGATGTTGAGCGGCTGAATGAAAGTTGATAGGATGACACGTGTCATGATTTGATTGGATGGTTTTGGTTATATTATTTATTTTTTTGATTTGCCTTTATCAAAACATTATTTAAGTCATTTTAAATCCAAATAACTCAAAATAAAAATTAAAAATAATCATAAAAATCTGGAAAAATTATAAAAAATATATTTTGAACCTAAAAACCCTAGATAAATATTTGGGATAATTATATATTCATAGATTTCCTACTATAATTAGGAGAAGCTCTAAAAATTAGTTTTGCCATAAAACTAAAAATAAATACTAACATTATTCCAAAAATTTTGAAATAATTCCAGAAAATATATAATAATATTATAAACCTTAGAAAATAACGTGGGTCTATTCTATATTCCTGGGCTTGCACAATAAATTCTACAAGTCCTAAAAATTAGTTATTAGCCTAAATAACTCCCAATAAATACTAAAAATACTCAGAAAATTCCCAAAAACTTCTAGAAAATATATTTTATTATTTAGAACCTAAAATAAAAGTTTGGGACATTTTTAATTATATTTGAATCTAAAATAAATTCTTGAAAATCCTAGAAAATTACAGAAAATTGTAAAAAATCCAAATTAAAAATTTCTGGAAAATCAGGGGGTTACAGACTGCCCGTTTGCCTCAGGGTGATATGCGGTACTGAACTTGAGCTGAGTGCCCAAGCTAGCATGTAAACTCCTCCAAAAGTGGAACGTGAAGCTACTATCCCGATCCGAGACTACGCTCACAGGAACAGTCACAACCCGCACCCGGTGTAGGGATACAAGTAGTAAACAACACCCAGCCTACGCCATAATATCGACGGTAGAATATTATTTGGATAAACTATCTATCTAACAATCAAGATATAATATGCCACAAAAGTAAATGAATATACTCAATCACAGATCTATAGATAGAATAAGCACGAATAAGATAAAATAATAGAAGAGACACAAGTACAACTCATGAGACAAAAATAATATCCAATGAGTCAGAGAATACTAATAATAATGTTGGAGACAAATCCAGTACAAAAGGAAACTAACAACTAAGCTACGAGTTCTGGGTCGTCTGTCTCAGTCGGGATGAGATCCTCCTAAGCCAAGGTCTCTAGATCTAAACTAACCATGTCTTGAGTCCCGTAGTAAGTGGGGTACCACTCCTCAGTGTCATCTGAGAAAAATATATCCATTCAGGGAAGGAGCAGAGTATATCTCTAATAGCAGTTCTAATAAATGATATAAACTATGTAGCACTAAATAGATGTGAATATACCAGATGCTATATACAGATATAAGAGATATACAAAAAAAAAATACTGGAAATAAATACAAGAATGAACAATATGGAAATGAACAAGAAATACTAATAACTAAGTGAGTGAGTACCAGCTTTAACATGTGATCGGCTTGGAAACTTGATATAAGAATTATGGTCTGGCTAATCATACGTGCGGTATATGATTAACACTATTCAATGAACAAGACGTGATACAAGGAGGGTATGATCACATATCTATACTACATACTCCCCGTCCCCCGACTGGTATAGTGGATCCAACCATGGTACGCCATAACACGGGATTCTCTAGGAAGGTAGCAAGTCTCCCCAAGAATCTGTGTCTGTACATGTACAAGAAGAACAAAGAAATAAGGCTTGCACAAGATACACCATACATACCAAGAAATAATATCTCATGACGAGGTCCGAATATACCAATCTGTGTAACCATCGTGTCAAGAAATCAAGGATATCTACACTATATACAAGAGACAGAGGATATCATAAATGAGAAACTATCAGAGAATGTACTCGCTTGAAATCCGGTGAACAGTATCAAAAATATCCGGTACGGTGCCTTAAAGACCTAAATATGGAATATAACATCAATACAAGGTTTCAGAATGAAAATAAGTTAAACTATTCAACTTCTAGTTTAAAAAACTATTTCTAAGTCAAAATAGTCAAACTAGGTCAAGTCTAGGTCAAACTAGTCAAACTTGGTAAAACTAGCTATTTCTAGGTTGTATGAGTCTATCTCTAGGATATTGGGTCCATACACTATGTAACTAGGCCATACTATCTATACTAAGATACTAAAGAACCAACAAGATACCGTATCCTAAGATACACAATTAATTAGATATGAGAATAGTATATTCAATCAATAATATTTAATATTACTAACTAAACTAATGCTAAGTGGATACCTTGGCTTTGAACCAATGTAGTATCGCACTACTACACACTCATCTTGATACTCAAACCCAATACCTTGAGTATCCATCAATATCTTGACATTACCTTGGTATCACAAGGTAATGTGAATTCTATCACATAACTAACTACCCAAACTCTAACTATAACTAACATGCATTAATTAATAGCATACTACTATACTAACTACGAACTACTAATACATATATACATATATACATACCTAAATACATATCACTAACTAGAGATACATATATATATCACTAATAGTAATTACTAGTATATATATCTAACTACTAGATAGAAAAAGTATATATATATATATATAACTAATAACAAGACTAACAAGTAACTAACTAGTTAAACTACTAACCAAACTAACTACTTACTAACTAACTATCTATGAACTAACTAGTTAACTATCTAGGAACTAACTTAACTAACTTACCTAGCTATGCACACTGTTATTTCTGGAGTTCTTGTTGGAGTGCTCACTGATTCACTGCTACTACTATGTTGCTGTTGGCTGCTGTTGCTCCATGCTACTGCTCTAATTGCTGTTATGCTGCTTCAGTTGCTGCTACGTTTGATGCTAATGCTCTTAAAGCTGTTGTTGTTGCTGTGTTGCTCGTACAGTTGCTGCTTCTGCAACATGCTGCTGCAAATGCAGTTGCTGCTAGCTTGTTATGCTATATTGTTGTACTTTGCTGGCTTACTGAATTACTGCTAGCTGTAGCTGCTGTATGCTCGATCCTCCTCCCACACACTGCACACACACACCTATACACTATGCACATATCTATATACTTATATATATCACTAAATACAAATATAACTATACACTTATATATATATCCACAACTCACACACACACACACACACACACACACACACACACACACACACACACACACACACACACACACACACACACATATATATATATATATATATATATATATATATATATATATATATATAAGAACTAATCACCATACATATACAAATATAAACATATAATTATAATACTCTAATAGCTATAAACAATTATAGTGAAATACAAGAAACAAACACATGGAGTGCATCGCACCCGTATCACACTAGATCTATGATATACTTGCGATACAAGTCCACCACACAACCAAACATACCCCGAAGGACACGAGCAAGTCTAAAATAATATCTATGAACAATATGAAGAGTTAATTATACATCTACGTGTCTGTGTCAAAATATGACATGCTCAAACCCCCGTATCGGAAGAAAATCTCCAAATCAACCCGTATCTCCATATTATCGTAATACGGTCTATATGTATCCAATTGTGGACACGACACTAGCTACACACAATCAAACATGTCAATTTGGTCTAATTGACCAATTGACAAATACAAGATGTGTCAATCTCAGAATTCCTCCAAAATGACACAAATCCACACATAACTTTCTCCATAGGCCTCCTATGAACCTAATTCTAATTCATATGGGTAGCTTTAGCATATGGGGTGGTTTCTAATGATTAAAATACAGATTTTAAGTCTAATTAAAGAAGAAAAACTGAATTGTACCTATTGGGAGATGGATTCCCAATAAAATCTCCAAATTGTGTGAAAAGAGCCTCCAACTTGTAGATCCTTGCTTCTCCTTGTAGATTCTTGCTTTCTTCTTGTAGATCCTTGCTCTAATGGTGTCCAATAATGATTTGGGAAGGAATTAGGAATAAATTTGGGTAAAATTTGATGTGGGAATGAAAAAATTTGGAAGAGAAAATTTTAGATTTAGATTTAAAATAAAAATAAAGAGAGAAACTTTCCCTCCCTCTAAAACTAGGCCGGCCATCAAACCCCCTTCCCAAGCTACTATGTAATATCTAAAATACCCTTTGGGGCCTCTCATGAAGAAATAATTAAAGGAAAAAGGTTCTAGTCTATTGGGTTTAACTTAATTAATCCTCATCCTAATGAATGGGCTTATTATTGGGCTCAATTCTAACTAGATTTAAATGTTGGTCCATGGATACAATCTAAACTAGTTAGGTCCACTAACACAAGTCCAAAATAATAAATTAACATCTAACAATAATTAAATAATATAATAAATAAATATACAACATGTATAATATTTAATTAATTATGAAATGACCAAAATATCCTTTCCTAGAAAATATGGTAGTGGCAGAAACTCCATGCAATCTGACTATTTAATGCATATACATCTCCGCGAGCTTCTCCGTAGACGTACCCACTTTGAATGGCAAAAAGTGGGCTAATTTGGTCAACCTGTCTACGATGACCCAAATTGCATATTTACCTCCTGGAGATCGCGGAAGACCTAAAAGAAAGTCCATTGTCACATGCTCCCACTTCTACTCTGGAATGGGTAAAGACTGAAGTAATCTACCTGGACTCTGTCTCTCTGCCTTTACCTACTGGCATACCAAGCATCTGGATACAAAGCTAGCCACCTCCCGCTTCATACCATACCACCAAACATGCTCTCTCAGGTCCCTATACATCTTGTTGGCACCTGGATGCATAGAGTACTGAGATAGATGCACCTCCTGAAGAATCTTCTCGTGCAATACTCCACTCGGCACACACAATCTCGTACCATGCTATAATGATCCATCATCTACAATGTCGAAGTCCTCTGCCAATCCCATTCGGACCTGTGCTCTGATGCTCTGATGCTCCTCATAGACTCATCCTCGAACTGTGCGGCCCTGATCCGGTCCATCAACTCTGACTGTACCTGAAGTCCCCACATCTGTGCTGCAACTCCAGAAACTAATATCTCAATACCCAATCTATCAAGATCGGCTAATAAATGTCTGTCCCTGGTCAAGTACATAGCCATTGGATACCTGCTTAAGGCATCCACGACTACATTGACCTTCCCTGGATGATACTGCAAAGCAATGTTGAAGTCCTTCATCAACTTCAACCACCGTTGCTGCCTCACATTAAGCTCTTTTGTGTAAACACATACTTCAAGCTCTTATGATCTGTAAATATCTTTATTCGCTCTCGATATAAGTAGTGCTTCTACAGTTTAAGAGCAAAAATAACTGCCGCCAACTCCAATTCTTGGGTAGGATAATTTTTCTCATGCGGGCATAATTGCCTGGAAGCATAGACAATCACCTTCCCTTTCTGCTGTAACGTACGACCCAAACCCTCACCCGATGTATCACTATATATAGAAAATTCTCCTGCCCTTGATGGCAATGTCAATATTGGAGCTGTAGACAACCTTTTCTTCAGCTCCTCAAAAGCAGACAGACAATTCTCAGTCCAAACGAACTCTACGTCCTTCCTGGTTAGTATAGTCATCAGCTCCAAAATCCTGGCAAAATCCTAAACAAATCTCCGATAATAGCCTGTCAGTCCAAGAAAACTCCTAATCTCCGCTACTGAACTCGTAGTAGACCACGACTCAACTGCTGAAATCTTCTTCGGATCTACTGAGATTCTGTCTCCTGTAATCATATACCTGGGAAATTCAACCTTATTAAGGAAAACTCACACTTCAAAAGCTTGCCATATAGCTTCTCCTTCCTGAGGGTCTCCAGAACTATCATCAGGTGCTTCTCGTGCTCCTCTGGGGTCTTCGAATAAATCAGTATATCATCAATGAATACTGCCACAAACTGATCCAAGTACTCATGAAACACCTTATTCATCAGGTTCATGAATACCGTTGGGGCATTGGTCAACCCAAACGACATCACCAAAAACTCAAACTGCCCATACCGAGTCCTGAAAGCTGTCTTCAGAATGTCTTCCTTCTTCACTTTTACCTGGTGGTACCCCGACCTCAAGTCTATCTTTGAGAATACCTTCGCTCCGCTCAACTGATTAAACAAATTGCTAATCTGTGGCAATGGATATTTATTCTTCATAGTGAGGTTATTGAGTGCCATGTAGTCGATACACATGCGTACTGACCCATCCTTCTTCGGAACAAATAATACCGGAGAACCCCAAGGTGATGAACTAGAGCGGATGAAGCCCTTGTCCTGCAACTCATCCACCTGCTTCTTCAACTCCACCAGTTCACTGTTGTTCACTCTATAGATATGCTATAATATTGGCTCTGTGCATGACAGCAAATCTATAGAGAACAACACATCTTTGTCCAGTGGCAACCCCAGCAACTCCTTCAGAAAGACGTTAATATACTCTGCAATCAATGGATGTGGCGGCTCTTGCTCTTCTTCCAAAGCTCCACAGAAGTCTCCTTCGCTCTACACTACTACTCCTTTGATGAACTCAAACTCTGGCTCTCCTGTTGCCTGAAACAAAACTCTACCTCCTCAACAATCGATACTAGCATGATGCCTACTCAACCAATCCATCCTGAGTACTATATCGTAGCTCGAAAGTGGCATTACGAGTTGACATACGCCCAACTTTCGGCCTCCCAAATAAACTCTCTGGTCCTTGCAAATATCACTAACCAAGATAATGCTACCCCGGTCGTGATCTTGCAAGTCCTCGCCAACGGTTCAGACTCAAGACAATATTTTAGAGCAAAAGATACAGATACAAAACTATATGAAGCATCAGGATCAAATAAAGCACAAGCTGGAAAAGAATTAAGATAGACTGAACCTGAGATAACATCACCGACTGGATCCTCTTCCTCGACGGTCAAGGCGAAAGCTCTCCCTTGTTGCTGAGCACCTCTCTGCTGGTGCTGGTGCTGAGCAAGCTGCTATTGTTGTGGTGGTAGAGGAGGTCCTCTTTGCTGTCCCGCTGGTGGTCTCACGGGTGCCCTCTGTGCCTGAGCTCCGCCCTGAGCTGGACGAGCTAGAATTTTAGGACAAGCCCTCAACTGATGGTCTCCTAATTCGCAGAATAAGCACTAGCCCAATTTTATCCTACCTGCATCCTATCCATGTCCCTGCTTCTTATTGAACATGGAAGAAATAATTGTCTTCTGGATCTGGTGCATCTGCTGTGCCGGTGCTCTAGATGGTCTATGATACTGCTGCCTCGGTTGTTGCTAAAAATGAGGCCACTTCATTGGACCCATATTCGTACTGGATCCTCCTTTGTCTCTCGGCCTCTTAAAGCCATGCTCTAGATCATCCTCTGCCCACTGTGCCTGTCTCAGAATCTCCTCAAAAGTAGCGGTGGGCTCTCCATTCATATGTGATTTGACCTCCCTGTTCAGGCCCTTCCTGAACTTCTTGTCTCTCCCTCTGGGGTTCTGTCCCTCCACAAAATGGCCTATTCTGCAATACTTTGCCGCATACACATCCACCGTCATACCTCCCTGAACAAGGTACTGGAACTGGCTCTCTAGAGATGTTTGAGCCATATCTGGAAAGAACTTTTCCTTAAAGAGCTCTTTGAAAGCTTTCCAAGTAAGTCCTGGTGCTGAGATCTTGGGGTCCATCCTGAACCAAGTCAATGCAATATCGAACATCATGCTCCTGGTGGCCTCTATCCGCAAGCTCTCTAGAATATGCGCCAGCCACAGGTTCCGCTCAATATCTTCTATCCAATCATCAGCATAAAGGATCCCTTCAGTGCCTTTAAAGTCCTTCGGTCCCATCCTTTTGAAGTCTATGATTATCCCCGGCTTCGGCTGCTGCAGGGCAAACTGAGGTGGTGCCGTCTGTGGCTGGACTAAGGCGGCTCTCTCGACTGTAGCGAGAGCAATCTGGTGAGCATTCTCAATGCTCTGTCGCATATCCTCTGAATGTCGCTGCTGCGCCTCCATCATCTGCTGAAAGAGCACGAACATCTGTTTCTGATCGACTACGGATGGTGGGGATGGAAGATCCCCTAAATTTGTCGGTGCTGTCCTCTGTACCGGAGGTGTAGCACCTCCGAAAGTTACTGTAGAAACGCCTACCTGGATTAGTGAAGCGGACCTCTGGAATGTAGCTGCTGGAATAATGTTTGATGGTGCGGCCATCATAGGCGACGAAGTGACTGACCTCGCTGACATGGCACCTGAATGCTGGGAACGTGTCTTCGGCAGTATCCTGGACATAGATGGAGCAAATGAATCAATATTGAGTAAGATACGATATCGTCAATGAAGGACAGATTTTATTCAAAGTAAAGGAAACATTCTAATAAAAAAGGATAACAAAACTGATATTGGAAGTGTTTTCTAGTTGTGATGGAATATACTCTCAGCCTAAATCCTATTTCCTAAAGCAGGCTCATAGCAGTACTCTAGGTGAGCACTACTATGATATCGCTCTAATTGCGACTCTAGACAAACCTGCATGGGCCACCACTAAAAATGTGTCACGATCCGCACCCGAATATTTGGACATGAGTACGTGGGTACGCCCAGCCTACACCGCAGCATTGGCGATAGAACGCTGTCTGGGTCAATTCTACTATCTAAATATCTCACACAATATATATAAGGTACCTGTCAATCATATCAACTCCAAAAGGAGGAACAATATGGTCACAAATGTAACTATACTCAATCACAATGCAAACTAAGGAAGATAAAGCACGAATGGAATAATAAAGAAAAGAATCAAGATACAATCCATAAGTCTGAAATAATATACATGCCATGAATCTCAATAATAGTCTAATACAAATCCACCAAATAAACTAAACCTCCTCAGGTTCTGGAACTAAGTCCTTATAGTCTGTAGGAGTATCCTCTAATGGTAAGCCCTCCTACGGCCCGTAGAATGTCGGATACTGATCTATGAGCCAATCATCTGGAAAAATATACCCAGTTAGGATTGGAGTGAAGTATATACCTCTTGTCACGACCCGCACCCAAATTTTGGGGCACGAGTACGTGGGTACGTCCATCCGACGCCGCAGCATCGGCAGTAGAACGCTGTCTATGTCATAACACTATCTAATCAATCTCACACAAATATCAAACTCTATAAGGAGACACAGATATCACAATATAATATGAACAATACTCAATCACATAGATAAAGCACGATAAGATATCAAAAAAATAAATAAAATGCAACACAGATCTAAAATAGAAATAATCTAACTCAAACAATAATATCCAAGTCTCAAAGTATGCTATATACTGAGAGAAGACAATAAATAAATACACCAGTCCTCTAAGACACAGTCTGGAAAGATATTTCCAGTCAGGATGGAGCGAAGTACAACCCAAATAACAGTTCTAGTTAATTGATAAGGACTATAAAATAATAAATAGATGATGCTATATACTGAGAGAAGACAATGAATAAATACAATGGCAAAAATAAAGAGACAGGCAATATAGGCAATATGGTACAGTCAGTGCATATATGAAATAAAAAGAAAGAGATACAATATCATATATGAGTGATATAGTATATGAACTAAAAATAGAGGACTGTAACTATTCTAAGTGTTTGAAATAGTAGTTACGAAATGTGATCGGCTTGGAAACTTGTTCGATAGCTACATGGCCTGGCTAATCATACGTGAGGTGTATGATTAACACTTAACGATATATATACTTGTACAATAGGTATTTGATCACATCTCTCACTAGCAATTTCCCTGCCCCCAACTAGTACAGTGGATCCAACCATGACACGTTACGATACACGATCAATGTCCAATATATCATATACAATATCTAATATCAATGTCGTATACAATGTCAATATAATAACCAATGTAACATCTCATGACTAAAGATCCAATCTATATACTAGTCCGTGTAGCACAGTGTCAAGAGTCAGATGTAATATTTCTAAATACTTAAATTATAGAAGTTATCAAATAACAAAAATTATCAAAGAATGTACTCGCCTGGGGTCCTTAGCTGGCAATACCAATGTCCTGTTTTGAAAGTATCGTCTGAAAGATCCAACAGTCCTATAAACATATCATATAATACAATAAAATATCAGCCAAAACACTAGCACATATATAACCTTAATTACACTGAACTCAGGGGTACTCTAGTCATCCTAGTCATCTACCGGATCAAGCGTGTGTTTAGTCATCCTAGTCATCCTAGCGGTGATCCTAGTCATCTACCGAATCAAGCGTGTGTTTAGCTACACGGGTGTCAAGTCTGCTATTGCTGTACAAAATCAGATAGTCAAACTAACTTAGGTCTCGCCAGTACGTCAGTGTACATAAGGCAGTCTGCTAACAATTCACAGGGTCACAGGGTCAACGTAACTACGGGATGTCCGCAGCTATACCTAGGGGTCATACAACATGTACATATTGTAGTCATAATTAACATAGTATTTAATTACTTACCATATATATATACATACCATATATTTATATATGTATATAACAACCAATAATTATATGTATACCAAAAGAATACATATACTAAATATATATATACATATACCAATGAATATGATACATACATACTAAACATATTTATACATATACTAAATGAATAATATATGCATACCCGTACGTATGCGTATACGATATTGGGTTCATTGACTCAGGGTTATATGTCAACTAACTATCAAAATCAATTCTGATCCTGATTAATATATATACACACACACAATCACATAAAATAAAGAAGGAGAGACAGGTTCGAACCTGTGCACGTACACGAGATCGACGATGACGGAGGTGATGATGATGACGATGTCAACGATATTGATGACGATGGTGATGAAGGTGCTGGTAGTGCGTAGTCGAGTCTCAGGCGAGGAGGACGAAGGAGGGGGCTCAGGGAGGTCGGGATAAGGTTCTGCGGGCTGTCGAGTTGGTCAGCTTGGGGGATGGCTGGAGTCGGGGATGTGTGGTGGTCGAGTCTGATAATGGTGGTGGTGATGATCGGTATGCAGGGAAGAGGAGAAGAAGTCGGAGGTGATGGTGTTAATGGTGCTGGTGGTGTATCGTGGTGTCGAAGAGGAGGAAAAGAAGTCAGGGAGGAAGGTATCTCCGGCGAGGTAAAGGCGGTGCACAGCGGAAGGGGAAGTCGGTTCAGGGGAGGGGGTCGGGTTCCAGGCGGTCGGCGAGGTCGGGGCTCTGGTCGAGTGTAGGCAGGGAAGGGATGAAGGAACGGGGTGACTGGCAGCGGTCAAGTTGTGGTGCAATTGACTTCTCCGGCGTTCAGTCGTGCAACGGCGGGTCCAGGCGAAAGCTGGAGGTCGTACAGGCGGGGGCAGGCGGTCGTAGAGTCGACTTCAGGCGAGTTCGACGGGAAGGGTGGCGTGTGGAGGAGAACGACGGTCGGGTATGGAGGGTTGTACAGCGGGTTGTCGGAGCGGCTCGGCGAGGGGGGTTCGTCCGGCGGTCGAGGGGTTGAAGGAAAGGGGAGATGAATAGGGATGGGTCGGCTGAGTATTTGGGTGATGGAAAAATAATGGAAAATAATATATATATATATATATATATATATATATATATACACATGTAAGGGGGTTTGTTTGACCTCGAAAAGTTTGACTTTGTCAATATTTAGAAAAAAAGGGTTCTCATGTAGGTATTCCAAGGGCTACGATTCCCTAGATTCAAAATGGATGGCTAGGATTGCATTTGGTTCAAAGTTTGGAGGGCTATGGTTTAAGGAGGTTTATGTTAAGTTACACACTCCCAAAAATTATGAAAAATTTTACATGAAGGAGAAATGGGTTTATTAACGTGTCGTGTCCAACGGGGTGGACACCTTAATGCACTTTTGCATAAAAGTTCCCAACAATTAAAAAATTTCACAAAGTTAGGTTTATGATTTTATTTAATTAAAAATTAATACAATTGGTGTTCTAAAATTAATTAGAAGTACATGGGGCTAAAATTAAGTGGGAAAAAAGTGTCATGAATGAAGAAGACTAAGAAAAGAATATTACCCTAATTTGGGTTGCACAAAATGGGTCGAGATTGTGTCTCCAATTTTGATTAGAACGCACAACGATACAAAGTCAAATTTATTCGGAATTAAAATAATAAGGTCTGCGATGATTATTGTACGACTAAAATAAAGTACAAGAGAGCATAATTATGAGTTACACAAAGGTCAGAATGAAAGACGGGCACGACTAGGACAAGGTTGTAAAATTTGTTGGGAGGCAAAAGTTGGGGTGGCGCTCCAAATATCGAAGCAACGGTAAGGTACAATAATGAAATAAAATTACGGTAATTAATTACAACCTCAATAAATTAATCCTAAATAATACAAATTAAATTTATAATCCTATATTCTGGTCAGAGGTTCAACTAGTGGGCTTCTAGGTCAAGTCTACTAGCTCAAACATTAATGAACACTATATAATAATATATATATATACACATATCATGCAATTATTTAATTAAATACACACAATACTTATAATAACAAAAGTAAAAAATACCCCTATTTTTAGAATATGGTAGTGACAAGTCTACACTCCTTAAAAGAAATTTGTCCTCAAAATTTAAGATCCTTAATAGTTGTATTTATTCATTATATTATTTTCTATCAAAATTTAAATTCATCAAACCATATAATCATGAAGTAATCCATATTGTTATTTCACAACTTTTCAAAATTCTGTAATTATCATATTCTTGAAAATCCTCAAAATAAAAATTAAATTCTATTTTTATCACAATTTCCTCCAAAACTTTAAGTTAATAAGTAAATACTCAAAAATTTAATATCCAATCCTCTAATTTTAAATCCAATCAATGTATATTATAAAATTGAATCTCATCCCAAAATTTAAATTCAGCACTAATCCATTTGTGTTCTTATTCCTTGATTTCTTTTTCCACACAAAACTCAAACAATGTAATGGTTACGAAGTCTTTAAATACAACTTTCAAATCATAAGTTTTAAAAAAATATTTATATCTTCTAGTCCATTACATATACTGATAATCTTCTTCATTCCTTAAAATGACAAATTCAATCATATCGTAATCTTCATAAAATCAATAATTTAACAATCGTCTATTCTGCCATATTTAAGTTCTCTACTCTTTATTTAATTTAATATTTATCCTCAAATTTAAGCATCTTGTCTCTCTTTGTCAAGTCATAACCTCTTCATTAATCTTCACTATGGTCAATCTCCCAATAATCAAGGTCTAAGAAAATTCTACCTACAGTCATTCAATATGCAATCTAGAAAAATATATGTATAGTTTATGGTCTGTTTTGTCATGGTATTGCAGTCTCTGTCAGGGTGTACTACTAACTATATTCTAACAAGAAAATCACTGACACAAATACGGTACTAAGGAATCAATCAAATAGAAAGGAACAGAAGGAAAGAAAAGAACAGAATCCTACTAACACATTACCTGCAGTATCGGTCTCCTCGACCGTCATCGCAAATGCCCCGCCCTGCTGGGGTGGCTCCTGTCACGACCCGCACCCGGTTTAGGGGCACGAGTGCGTGGGTACGTCCAGCCTACGCCGCAGCATCGGCGGTAGAACGCTGTCAAGGTCTTGTTACTATCTCGCTAATGTCACACAAACATCCAATCTCCATAAGGAGACACGGATGTTACAAATAAACGAGCACATACTCAATCACAGGATTACAGCACGATAAGATAACGAACAGAAATTTAAATACAACACAAGTCAACAAAAGCAATAACTTAACTCAACAATATCCAAGTCTCATAAAAATGCCGGAGACAAATCCGGTACCCAAAAGTCTACTAAAAGAACTAATCAGAACTAGAAGAATTAGTGATTCCTGCTAGGCCTCCGAAATCACAACTAACTACCAAGTCTGCAGCTACTCACCATATGGTCCATAAAGTGTCGGACAGCGGTCCTCTACGGCATAGTCTGGAAAAATGTTTCCAGTCAGGAAGGAGCAAAGCACAATCTCAAATAATAGTTCCATTAAATTGATAAGGTCTATAATACAATAAACATGTCATGCTAGCTACTGAGAAGACAGTAAAATAAATGCAATGGCAATTAAAGAGAGACAGGCAATGTAAAGAGACAGGCAATAGGCAATATGATACAGTCCGTGCATGTATGAAAATGAAAAGAACAAGTATGGTATCATATACGGGTGATGTAGTATATGATTTGAAATAGGGAACTATAATCCATTCTAAGTGTTTGAAATAGTAGTTTCAAAATGTGATCGGCTTGGGAACATGTACGATAGCTACAGGGCCTGGCTAATCACGGGTGAAGAGCATGATTAACACTTACAATTTCTATACTACAATAAGAGGTTATGATCACATTTCTTACTAACTACTTCCCCGCCCCCAACTAGTACTGTGGATCCAACCATGACACGTCAAGATACACGAGCAAGTCAAGTCTATCATGTACGATGTCTAATATACATGTCGTGTACAATGTCAATACGATAATCAAGATAACATCTCATGACTGCAGATCCAAGCTATAATAGTCCGTGTAGCACAGTGTCAAGGATTCAGTTGTAACATTTCAAGATTATTGAATTTATAGAAATTATCAAGAAATTGAAAATTATCAGAGAATGTACTTGCCTTTGGTCCTTAGCTGGTAATTATGGATGTCCTGTTCCAGAGTATCCCCTGGGTAAACCAACAGTCCTAAAAATATATTACAATAACACTTGTATCAGGGGCTATACTAACACACAATAGAAATACACTGGCCTTAGGGCTACGCTAGGTACGATAAGGGTCATCTACTAGATAGGCCAACTATATATATATTAATCCCTTAATTATAATAATAGATATAAGTATAAATATATATACACTTTAAATAAAACTAATACCTGTATGTACATACAAACATATCTCAAATTAAATACATATACAAAATATACATGTATACATATATATGTACTTGTGAAATATACATTTGTTTACATATACCAAATATGTTTTACAAGTACGTATGTATATATATCAATACAGTTTTATACTGTATATATTTACATACCAAAAATATGTTTATACACGTATATATATATATATATATATATATATATATATATATATATATATATATATATATATATAGGTACACATATTTATACCAAAAAGTATTAATTTAATATATATACTTTTCCAAAATACATACATAGACTAATTACTTATATATACTCATATATACCAATTAAATATACAATACTATATACAGGTAAATATACAAATTTACATTTTTATATATAAACTAGTATGAAAATATAATCTACATATATTTATTGATACCAAAAATATACATTTATATGTTTTAGTGAAAAATACCTTGGTTATATCTATATATATGTATCATTACCAAATAAAATATATATACTATATACCTGTATACACACATACTAGAGTATACATATACCAATATGTATATTGATATATATATATACCAATTACATTATATATATATATATAACATTAAAAACTCATATATAATACATGTGCATTAATTTAAATACATACACTTACATACATTAATTAAATTTATACTTATACATATATATTAAAATATAGAGATATACGTGAGATATGTATATATATATATATACATATATATATACATACATATACGCGTATATATATATATATATAAAACATATATACACTAATACCCTCATACACTAAATTAAATATATACAAAATTTCTTACATTAATTATATATATAATTACACTAAATTACATGTATATTAAATAACATAACTTACATATATACTAATAACACTGAAGGAGGGAGAGAGGAAGATGCTCACTGTGAGGGGCTCCTGGGTGGCCGGACTGCGGCAACTCCTGCCGGAGTTGAGCCGGAAGAAACCGCAGCGAGGGGAGAGAAGGTTGCAGCGGAATGGTGGACGAGCTCGACGTCAGCCGGAGATCGGTGCGAGGGGAGGGTGCTCGGGAGGAGTCGAGGGGAGAACCGCCGGCCGGAGGGGCTGATGGTGGCCGGCTGTAAGGAGTCGGCCGAGCTGTAAGGGGCCGCCGGACGCGTCGAGGATGGGGAGGAGAGAGGCGCGGGGTGGAGCCGTAGCCGGAGTGGGGATCAAGGGGCCGGAGCAGCCACAGCAAGGCGGAGGGAGGAGATGGTGTTGGTGAGAGTTGTATGGTGAAGATGGAGGTGGTGGTGGTGGTGGTAGTGTAGATGTAGGTGATGGCCGGACTTGATGGAAGGAGGAGATTGAGGGAGGAGCAGCCAAAGCAGGTCGGAGCGCCGAGGGAAGGGTGGCCGGACCGGAGGGGCTTCGGCAGCAGGCCAGCGGAAGGGGATGCAGCAGGGAGAGTCGGGCTTGCCGGCCGGGGCTCGGATCAGCGGCCGCCGGAGGATGTACACAGGGAAGGAACAGTGCTCCCTCCCCTTTGTGAATTTAAACTTCAATAAAGAAGGGAAAGAAGGAAAGAAGAAGAAGAAGAAGAAGAAGAAGAAGAAGAAGAAGAAGAAAAGAAAAGTGAAGGAGAAGAGAAGAAAAATGTTCATACGTTGGAGAGAGGAAGGAGACTTGTGAGGGTGGTGTTTCCTAGGTAGTCTAGGGATTAGGGTTTGAGGGTACAAGATATTAAATAGGGAGAGATTTGTTGAATGAAGGGTTGTGATTGACCCTCTAGAATGAGGGGTCCAGATTAAACATGAAGAAAAAATAATTCATGGAGGATGAGGGTGAGAGATTTAATTAAAATATTAGGTTCCATCATTGTTTAAACAATTGGGTGAGGCCACAAAATGCAAATTTGCAATTTAGCCCCCTTAAATTTGGAAAATTGCACAAACACATAAAATGACGAAAATTTGGCGGGCGATTCGGGGTCCGGTGTTTTGTAGGGTCAGGGGGCGCTGTAAGATTTGTGTGGGCTCAAATAACAGGGCACTGGAATTTAAATTGGGATTTCAGAATCAGTTAAAATAGTATCCTCAATTTAAATAGAAATAAATGTAAGTTGTGTTCAACAATTAATTAGGAGTACATGGAGCCAAAATCAGGTCAGGTCATCAATACCAATAATGAAGAAGACTCATAACAGAATATTACCCTAATTTAGGCCGCACGAAAAATAGGTCAAGATTGCCTCCAATTTTCGATTGGAACGCACAACGATACAAAATAGGAATTTATTCAAATAACGTCCGCGACGATTTTGTGCGGCCAGAATTAATGTACAGAGGACATAATTATGAGTTGCAAAAATAGCAGAATGGAAGACGGGCATGTCTAGGGCAAGATTGTGAAATTTGTTGGGAGACAAGAGTCAGGGTAGTGCTCCAAATATCGAAGCAAAGGCAATGCGCAAAAATATTAAATAAAATACGGAAATAAATTACAATCTCCAAATATTAAATTCTAGATAAAATAATAAATACAGAACTCTATAATTCGGACAGGTGGTCATCTACTGGGCTTCTAGGTCTAGTCTACTAGCTTAAAAAATAAATAAACACTGCATATAATACTATATTTAATTACACATCACTCATAATTATTTAAAACCAAATATACTATCATGCAATTTATTAATTGTAACTACCATAATATTAAATATTATAAAAAGTCAAAAATACCCCTATTTCCGAAATGTGGTAGTGACAGCTCCCTTCGCGGGTGTTGAGCAATCTGCAGTTCCACAGGTGGCCTAACTGGGTCTCTATGGTTTGGAGCTGCACGCTGGCCAGGAAGATAAGGGGCTCAAATACAATCCTTCATTCGATGTCCCGTGGCGCCACAGTACAAACAAAGTCCTAGCCTTACCCTACAGCTCTTCCAAAGGTGACCTGGCTTCTTACAGAAATGACAAGCCAGCTGGGTCTGCCCAGGAGGCTGCTGCTGATCCTGCTATCTGGTCTTCGGCGGCATCCTGACGGATCAAAACCAGGAGAAGTCATTAAGGCACAAGAATACGATATCATCAAGGAATGACAAAATATTCAAGGAAGGCAATATTCAGAAGGAATAAGGATAACAAGATCAATGGATTGGAAATATTTCCTAGTTGTGATTGAGTATTCGCTCTCATCCTAGTATAATATATCATATATCCTATCACAGGTACGCAGTAGTATAACTAAGATGTCAACCTACCACGACATCGTACTACTTGCGAAGTCTGACCTACATGGGCCGCCACTAAAAATATGTCATGACCCGCATCCGAATTTTGGGGTACGAGTTCGTGGGTACGTCCAGCCTACGCCGCAGCATCGGTGGCAGAACGCTATCTATGTCATAACACTATAAATCAATCTCACACGAATATCAAACTCCATAAGGAGACACAAATATCACAATATAATAAGAACAATTCTCAATCACATAGCTAAAGCACGATAAGATATCGAAGAAATAAATAAAATGCAACGCAAGTCTAAAATAGAAATAATCTAACTCAAACAATAATATCCAAGTCTCAAAATATGTCGAAAACAAATCCGGCACCAAAAATCTACTAAAAGAAACTAACTAAATAACTAGTGATCCCGGCTAGACCTTTCGGGAATCACACCAGTGCTACAAAGTCCAAGGTTGCAGCTACACTCCCTGTGGTCCACAAAATATCGGACACCAGTCCTCTAAGGCACAGTCTGAAAAACTATTTCCAGTCAGGATGGAGCGAAGTACAACCCAAATAACAGTTCCAGTTAATTGATAAGGACTATAAAACAATCAATAGATGATGCTATATACTGAGAGAAGACAATGAATAAATGCAATGGCAAAAATAAAGAGACAGGCAATATAGGCAATATGGTACAGTCAGTGCATATATGAAATAAAAAGAAAGAGGTACAATATCATATACGAGTGATGTAGTATATGAACTAAAAATAGAGGACGTAACTATTCTAAGTATTTAAAATAGTAGTTTCGAAATGTGATCAGCTTGGGAACTTTTTCGATAGCTACATGGCCTGGCTAATTATATGTGAGGTGTATGATTAACACTTAACGATATATACACTTGTACAATAGGTATTTGATCACATCTCTCACTAGCAATTTCCCCGCCCCCAACTAGTACAGTGGATCCAATCATGACATATTACGATACACGATCAATGTCCAATATATCATGTACGATGTCTAATATCAATGTCGTGTACAATGTCAATACGATAACCAATATAACATCTCATGACTAAAGATCCAATCTATATACTAGTCCGTGTAGCACAGTGTCATGAGTCAGATGTAACATTTCTAAATACTTGAATTATAGAAATTATCAAATAACGGAAATTATCTGAGAATATATTTGCCTGGGGTCCTTAGCTGGCAATACCAATATCCTGTTTCCAAAGTATCGTCTAAAGGATACAACAGTCCTATAAACATATCATATAATACAATACAACATCAGCCAAAACACTAGCACATACATAACCATAATTACACTAAACTCAGGGGTACTCTAGGGGTGATCCTAGTCATCTACAGGGTCAAGCGTGCGTTTAGCTGCAAGGGTGTCAAGTCTGCGATTGCTGCACAAAATCAGACAGTCAAACTAACTCAGGTCTCGCCAGTATGTCAGTGTACATAAGGCAGTCTGCTAACAATCCACAGGGTCACAGGGTCAACGTAACTACGGGATGTCCGCAGCTATACCTAGGGGTCATACAGCATGCACATATTACAGTCATAATTAACATAGTATTTAATTACTTACCATATATATATATATACATACCATATATTTATATATGTATATAACAACCAATAATTATATAAATACCAAAATAATACATATACTAAATATATATATACATATACCAATGAATAAGATACATACATACTAAATATATTTATACATATACTAAATGAACAATATACGCATATGCATACGTATGCGTATACGAGATTGGGTTCATTGACTCAGGGTCATATGTCAACTAACTGTCAAAAGCACTTCTGATCCTGATTAATATATATACACACACAATCACATAAAATAAAGGAGAAGGAACAGGTTCGAACCTGTGCACGTGCACGAGATCAATGATGAAGGAGGTGATGATGATGACGATGTCAACGATGTTGATGACGACGGTGATGAAGGTGCTGGTAGTGCGTGGTCGAGTCTCAGGCAAAGAGGACGAAGGAGGGGGCTCAGGGAGGTCGGGATGATATTCTGCGGGCTGTCGAGTTGGTCAGCGTGGGGGATGGCCGGAGTCAGGGATGTGTGGTGGTCGATTCTGATAATGGCGGTGGTGATGATCGGGATGCAGGGAGGAGGAGAAGAAGTCGGAGGTGGTGGTGTTAATGGTGCTGGTGGTGCGTCGTGGTGTCGAGGAGGAGGAAAAGAAGTCAGGGAGGAAGGTGTCTCCGGCGAGGTGTAGGCGGTGCACAGCGGAAGGGGAAGTCAGTTCAGGAGGAGGGGGTCGGGTTCCAGGTGGTCGGCGAGGTCGGGGCTCCGATCAAGTGCAGGCAGGGAAGGGATGAAGGAACGGGGTGACTGGCAGCGGTCGAGTTATGGTGCAATCGAATTCTCCCATATTCATTCGTGCACCGGCGGGTCCAAGCGAACGATGGAGGTCGTGCATACGGGGGCAGGCGTTCGTGGCATCGATTTCAGGCGAGTTCGACGGGAAGGGTGGTGTATGAAGGAGAACGGCGGTCGGGTCTGAAGGGTTGGGCAACGGGTTGTCGTTGCGGCTCGGTGATGGGGATTCGTCCGGCGGTCGAGGGGTTGAAGGAAAGGGGAGATGAATAGGGATGGGTCGGCTGAGTATTTGGGTGAAAGAAAAATAAAAGAAAATAATATATATATATATATATACACACACACACACACACACACACACACACACATGTAAGGGGTGTTGGTTTGACCTAGAAAAGTTTGACTTGGTCAACATTTGAAAAAAAAGGGTTCTCATGTAGGTATTCCAAGGTCTATGATTCCCTAGATTCAAAATGGATGGCTAGGATTGCATTTGGTTCAAAGTTTGGAGGGCTATGGTTTAAGGAGGTTGATGTTGAGTTACACACTCCCAAAAATTAATGCACTTTTGGATAAAAGTGCCCAACAATTAGAAAATGGCACAAAGTTAGATTTATGGTTTTATTTAATTAAAAATTAATATAATTGGTGTTCTAAAATTAATTAGAAGTACATGGGGTAAAATTAAGTGGGAAAGAAGTGTCATAAATAAAGAAGACTCAGAAAAGAATATTATCCTAATTTGGGTTGCACAAAATGGGTCGAGATTGTGTCTCCATGCACAACGATAGAAAGTCGAATTTATTCAAAATTAAAATAATAACGTCTGCGATGATTGTTGTGCGACTAAAATGAAGCATAAGAGAGCATAATTATGAGTTACACAAAGGTTAGAATGAAAGATGGGCACGACTAGGACAAGATTATGAAATTTGTTGGAAGGAAAAAGCTGGGGTGGCACTCCAAATATCGAAGCAACGGTAAGATGCAATAATAAAATAAAATTACGGTAATTAATTACAACCTCAATAAATTAATCCTAAATAATACAAATTAAATTCATAACCCTACATTCTGGTCAGAAGTTTAACTAGTGGGCTTCTAGGTCAAGTCTACTAGCTCAAATATTAGTGAGCACTATATAATAATATATATAAATACACATACCATACAATTATTTAAATTAAATACACACAATACTTATAATAACAAAAGTCAAAAATACTCCTATTTTTAGAATGTGGTAGTGACACCTCTGAAAGAAGTTTCAAATACATAATTGAGCATATAAAACATATAATAGAAAAGAATACAAAAAAACTAAACAACAGAATAAAATAAACTAGAATGAACAGGTAATGTACAAGAATAAAGAACAAACAATATGACTATCTGTAATATAAAGGAATAACTGAAATCTAACTAATGTGCCTCAGAATACAAGTTCATTATGTGATCGGTTTAGGTTGAATACGAATACAATATGGTAACTTGATTACAGTGTGGTATGTAATCGACATGTACACGAATACACTGGGGCTTTGATCACATAATCAACTCTTATTCCCCATCCCCAACTAATACCAATGGATCCAATCACGACACGTTACGAACACAAATTTGTGCACGCTGAACACGAGCAGTTTGTGTACACGAATATAAGTACACTGAACACGAGCAGTGTATTAACACGAAATACAATAAATTAATATCCAATACATACGATAAAATACATGTGAAGGAGTACCCACTGAAAATGGTAGGGGATAACATCTCCTGACAGGATCCATGTAGTACCAGTCCATGAACTACTGTGTCAGAATCAAGTATACAGTTCTAGAACATGAGATATATACACTAGTATGAAATAAAAACTAACAGAGAAATGTACTCGCTTGAGGTCCTGAGCAAGGTGTGTCTCTCGATGCATAGGCTGGTGTCACACAGACCTATATATGGTATATGCATCAATACACGATTTTGGAATAAAAATAAGTTAAACTAGTTTAATTCTAGGTCATAAAGCCATTTCTAAGTCAAAACAGTCAAACTAGGTCAACTTTAGGTCAAACTAGTCAAACTTGGTCAAACTAGCTATTTTTAGGTTGTATGAGTCCATCTCTAGGATATTAGGTCCATACACTATGTAACTAGGCCACACTAGCTATGCTAAGATACTAGGATACAAACAAAGTAACGTATCGTAAGATACGCAAGTTATTAGATAGGAAAATACTAACATATATATACAAAACAATATATATAGTACTCTTAGTCAAACCAAAGCTAAGTGGATACCTTGGCTTTGAACCAATGCGGTATCACACCACCTACACACCCATCTTGATACTCAAACCCAATACCTTGAGTATAAACCAATACCGTGAGATTACCTTGGTATCACAAGGTAATTCAAATTCTAATATGTAATTAACTACCCATACACCTAACTATATACTAACATACATTTAAAACATATAATACTCTACTAACTAATGCTAACTAGTTCTCATATACATATATATCTCTCATATATATATGTATAACTTACTAATATATATATATATATATATAACTAGTAATCAATATGTACATATAACTAACTAACTAGTCTAACAATGAAACTAACTAACTAAACCTATAAATCAAGGCTAACCCCCTTACCATACTGCTGCCCTTGTTCTTGCTGTTGTTGTTGCTTTTGTTGTTACTGATGTAGTTGTCTTTGGTGTTGCGGCAGAATGCTGCTGAAGCTGCTGTTCTCTTCTCTTGCTGTTGCTGCAGCATCTGGCCTTGCTACTGCAGTAGCTTGCTGCTGAAAGTTGCTGCAGTTGCTGCCTGCACACTGCTTCTCATGCTCCTCTTGCTGTGGCTGCAGCTGTAGCTTGTTGCTCTTGCATATGCTTATGCTGCTCTTGCTTGTTGTGCAGTTGCATGCTGCAGTGGCTACTGAAGACTGTAGCTAGTTGCTCCTCTTGCTACTGCTGAATACATGCTGGACCCACTATGTCGCAATCCTCCTCTTTCTGAACACATACAAGACTCACACTCACTCACTCACACTCTATGCACATACACACACACACACACACACACACACACACACACATATGAATATAAGTACATATCTATACATACACAAACCAAAATAATATAACTATACTTACATATATACATGTATGTAACTATATATATATATATATATATATATATATATATATATATATATATATATATATATATATATATATATATATCACTAAGTATATACCTAATAATAACCACACTAGTAATGCATATACACTCTCCTATTCTCATGACCACCAACACCTCAAAATAAAACATAGACATTCATATATATATATATATATATATATATATATATATATATATATATATATATATATATATATATATATATCAACCATTATAATTATATTATTCTAATAGCTATTACCATGGCAAATTAAATTTAAATAAAATAAAACAAACACGTGGAGTGCACCACACCCGTATTACACTCATTCTATGATACGCTTGCGATACAGCTCCTCCACACAACCAAACGTATCTTGAAGGACACGAACAAGTCTAAAATCATAATTATGAACAACACGGAGAGTTAACTACTCAACTACGTGTCCGTTTTAAAATATGACATGTTCAAACCCCCCGTGTCGGAGAAAACCCCCCAAATTAACCCATATCTCCAAATTGTCGGGATACGGCCTACACATATCCAATTATGGACACGACACAAGTCACACACAATCAAACATATGTTAATTTTTTCTAATTGACCTATTGACATACATAAGATGTGCCAATCTCGGAATTCTTCTAAAATTGACACAAAATACTACATAACTTCCTTCATAGGCCTCCGATGAACCTAATTCCAATTTCTATGGGTAGCCTTAGTATATGGGGGTGGTTCTTTATGATTAAATCACATATTTAGAGTCTAATTAGAGAGAGAAAACTGAATTGTACCTATTGGGAGATGAATTCTCAATAAAATTCCTAAATTGAGTGAAAAGAGCCTCCAACTTGTAGATCCTTGCTCCTCCTTGTAGATCCTTGCTTTCTCCTTGTAGATCCATATTCTAATAGCCTCTAATGATGAATAGAAAAGGAATTGGAAAGAAATTTGAGTAGTAATTGGTGTAGGAATGAAGAAATTGGAAGAGAGAAAATTCTAGATCTAGATTTAGAATGACAAATGAGAGGACAGAGAGTCTCTCTCCACCCCTATGGTAGCCGACCATGTCACCCCCACATTTCAGATTAAGGGTATTTTCTCCTTTTCATAATTAATGTGTAAATAATTGCATGATAATTAATTATAATTAAATTGCTGTGATTTTTATTCGTTGTTGCACTCTATCGTTGCTACAATAATTAGAGCACTACACTAGCCATTGTCTTCCAACTGATTTTACACCCTTGTCCTAGACATGCCAAACTGTTACTTTGATCTTTGTGTGACTCATAACCATGTCTTGTTGTGCTTCACTTTAGTCGCACAACATTCGTCGCAACCAATTATACATTTAATTCAATATAAATCAAACCTTGTATCCTTGTGTGTTCCAATCGAAATTGGAGACACAATCTCGACCTATTTTGAGCAACCCAAATTAGGTAATATTCTATTCTGAGTCTACTTCATTCATGACACTTATGTCCCATTTAAATTCAGACCCTTGTACTTCTAATTAATTTTAGAACACCAATTACATCTATTTTAATTCGATAAACCATAAATCTCACTTCATGTAATTTTCTAACTGTTGGGCACTGTTGTGCACAAGGTATTAGGGTGCCTACCCCGTTGGACATGACACTTAAATAAACCCATTTTCTCTTTTATTTATATTTTTTTCATAATTTTCAGGTGTGTGTAATTTAACATCAACCTCCTTGAACCATGACCTCAAAACCTTGAACCAATGCATCATGGCCATTCATTTAAATTTATTTGAATCCTAACCATTGAAAATACCCATGAGAAGACCCTTTCCCCAAGGGGTTGACCAAAGTCAACTTTTAGGCAAACCAACCCTATTTTTGTATAAATACTCCTTTACTTTTCCTTTCTCTTTCTCAAAGCCAAACCCCAACCAACATATTCATCTTCCCTTTACTGTGCATCCATCCCTTTTTCCCGTGCCGACCGGAGCAGCTAGACTCAAGCGACATCGGAGCCACCCTCAACCTCGCCGAAACGCTGCCACAAACAACCTCGCCCACTGTACTCACCTCGCCATCCCCGCGGAAGCCATCATCCTGCCGCCGTGAACCCACCGTCTCGAACAGAGTCGAATCATCGTTGTACTCATCGACCGCCTCCACGTCGAGCAGTAACCCGTCGGACCCCGACTAGCTGCACTTCCCGACGCTGCGCCGAGCCGCAGAACCTCGCCGAGATGTCGCCATCTCCACCAGAACCGCTACACTGTGCCTGAATGTCGTCGATGACTCGCCTGCACGACCGGAGACCCACTGACCTCGCTGAACCCAACCAAAGCAACCCATCTCGACTGAACCGAGCCCCGCGACGACCTCGATGCGCACGTCTTATCCCACGTACCCAGGTTCGATTTCCCCTCGCGTGCATATACACGTACACGCATACGCGTAGATCTTCATCGTATTGCATACGTATGTAGCCATGGTGTATTTGGTGTATGATGGTATTGGTATATGATTGGTATGTACGTATTGGCATACGTATTAGCATATGTTGAAGGTATATTGGTATACATATATATATATATATATATATATATATATATATATATAGTATGAACTCAATTAGTATATATATGTACCTATATCTATTATAAGTTGCAATTAGTTAGTATTAATGTTTATGCTAGATAATAATATGTATTATATGTCTATGTACTAGATGCCCGAGCGTAACCATGGATACCTGTGATCATGTAACATGTTAGCAGACTGCCATATGTATACTGAAGTACTGGCAAGATCGTACCATTGACTGTCTGTTATGCACAACAACTACAGACGTGACACCCCTAGCGTAGTCTCTGAGATTATTGTGTTCTGATTGTGTGTGTTAGTATAATGTCTGATGCAATATTATATTATATGATATGTCTATAGAACTGTTGGATCCTTCAGACGATACCTTGGAACCCGGACATTGGTATTGCCAGCTAAGGACCACAGGCGAGTACATTCTCTGACAGTTTCTATTATGTTGATTATCTCTATAATTCTTGTCGTATAGCGTACATGACTATGATACTATTTTTTACACGAGTTGGCATTATCGAGACCTGTCACGAGGAGTCATGATTTGGAATCCATCGTGCTAGCAGGAGAAAACGGGAAAATATTAGTAGCTTATGTGATCATACCCAAACTTTACATGCATCATAGCTTATCCACACCCCACGTCGGTGCAGCCTGACCATTACATGCCACATAGCCTATTATGTGTGACTAGCCTGACTATTGCTCGTATTATAGCTATCCGGATGGTTAGCCTGACCTTACATGAATCATAGCTAGTCATACATAGCAAGCCTGATCAGTCCCAAGCCGATCACATGATATGCTGATGTTTCACACACTTAGTTAGATGTTCTTGACATGTATCTCTAGGGTATTGATATAGCATTCCTTATGTTCTCGTCATGATTCTGGCATTCACATATATACCAGTTCATTGTTCTAGCGTGTACTTGTATTTCTATTTCATTGCTAGTTGTATATTGATGATGACATATGCTCCATTACTTCAGTATTCCTTTATTCCAGTATTTTATTATTCCAGTATTTTTTATTGCCAGTTTTTCATATCTGTCTTGTATTTCTTTACACTGTGTTATAGTTTTTGTCAATATATATGGAACTGCTGTTAGTGCTTGTACTTGTTCCAATCCTGACTGGATATTTTTTCCAGAGGATCTTGAGGATTTCTGTACCACACACTATGGACCGGGTATAGATACAGACTACAAACCAGAGATCTTAGAGGAGATTATTTCTTTAGAGGAGACATTACCTGCAGCTATCTAGATAGTATTATATTATGTATCTGAGACTTATTGAGGTTTATTTCAGTTTATATTTAGACTTATGTTAAGTTTAATTTGAGACTTGTGGAGACTTTATGTTGGACAGCTAGACTGTGATTTATCTTTATATTTGAGACATGGTGTTTAACTATGACATTCCTCTCATCTTTTATCGTGCCTTTATACCCTTATAGATGTTGTGATTGAGTTTACATTATGAGATATTGTGAGATGTATATTGTCCTCCTTATGGAGATTGATATCATTGACAGGTATTTAGTTACATAGTATTATTGTGACCTAGACAGCGTTCTACCGCCGATACTACGGCGTAGGCTGGACGTACCCACGCTCTCGTGCCCCTATACCGGGTGCGGGTTGTAACACATTTTTAGTGGTGGCCCATGCAGGTCTAGTTTTATAAATTGTGCGATATCGTGGTAGTGTGACAACTTAGTTGTACTACAAGGAGCCTGCAATAGGATATAGGAAATAGGATTTAGGATGAGAGTATGCTCAATCACACTAGGACATTCTGATCTTCACAATGCTATTCTAATTGATTGCTTCCTTCAGAATTTTACTGTCCTTCCTTGATATTATCGTATCTATCACCTTAATTGATTCTTTTGATCTGTATTCAGGATATCGCCGAATACTAGATCTATGAGGGCGGGAGCATCAACTTCAGAGGGGCCTGCCACCTCTCGACCTGACGAACAGACACCTGGAGTTCCCCTACATCTCCTGTTCATGTGGGAGTATCTGCAACTAACGAGATTCCTACTCCACCTATTCAGAGGATTGCCCCAGCTATGACAGACAACCTTCCACCACCACCTACACCGATTCCCGGAGCAATGCCCACTGACGGGGCACAGATGTTCGAACTGATGCACGGCATGCTAGAGGCCCAGAGAGTAACAGCAGAAGCTCAGCATGTTCAAGCTGAGGCTCAGAGAGTGCAAGCAGAAGCACACCAGGAGCAGACAGAGCTAATAAGAGAGAGCATGGAGAATGCTCATTAGGTGACTCTCCAGGCTGTGGAGAGAGTAGCACGATAATCGCAACATCATGGCCAACAACAACAGAGGCCAGGTACTATGTGGACTTTAAGAGGATGATGCCTCAAGAGTTCAAAGGAATAGAAGGAATACTCTATGCTGACAATTGGTTGGAGGACATAGAGAGAAACTTGCATTTAGCACAGATTTCGGAGATTCTTCAGATAGAGGCCGCTGGCAGTCAGATATTTGATATCGCGCTGACGTGGTATCGTACAGAGCCGAGACTCGCTGTTGAAGGACTTACTTGGGAGGACTTTAAGGAGCTCTTCAAGGAGAAATTCTTTCCTGACGTAGCCTTGAGAGCATTAGAAAGCCAGTTCCATGACTTAATCCAAGGAGGCATGTCAGTCAACGAATATGCCGCAGAGTTTTGTCGATTGAGTCGTTTCGCGTCATCGATGATTCAGAACCCAGGAGATAGAGCACAAAAATTTAGAAAGGGATTGAATAGAGAGATCAAGTCTCGTACTTTGGGACGACGCACTGCTACCTTTGAGGGTATTCTGATGGATGCCCAGATTGCTAAAGATGACTTGGACCTCAGGCCCATGAGAGGACGCGACACTTCTGGAGGAACAGGTGGTAACACAGGACAGGCCGAGCGCCCACACTTTCAACAACAACAGAGGCTGTATCAGCACCACCACTAGCAATAGGACCCAGTTCGAGGACATATCCAGTAGCAGCAACCACAGAGACAGAATCAGCCCGTTGCCCAGTGCGTATATTGCGGAAAGATGGGACATACAAGAGACATCTGCCGGAAGAGGTTGGGTATGTCACGCCCCAATCTCCTACAAGCTCAATAGTTCCCGCTGAACGTGAATCACTATATTGTAGCTCTCTCGTAGGACAATTGTTCTCATCGAGACGTGATACCGTACGAGCCTGGAGTTGCGCTCGTACAAGACGATATTGTCAAACACCAAAGTTATCATCAAAACGACCAAGTTGCAATAAAAGTCAAGTATTGTGTACCAAGCACACATCAGAGTATACGCAGCGAAGCTCTCAATAGGGTCCAAATGAAATGCCACAAAGGCGATTGCCTTAAGGCAATGCAATACTCTTGCTCTTTCTCTAGCTCACAAAGGTACTTACAGTTCATACATCATGTCCCGTATATCCAAGCAGCGCCACTACACCTGCGTATCTGAAATAATGCCCATAAACGTGGGTCAGTACACAGCCGTACTAGTAAGCGGTGTAACCCACTCGTCTAAGCCGACACTAAGTAAAATAGTGAATGCAAATAGTTAAATGGTGATCTTTCTAGTTGAATCCAAGATTAGTTTCATGGCATAGGGATGACATGCTAAGGAAAGTTGTGAAGCAGATTAAGCATGCAAGCATTCAACTTAAGCCAATCGACAAGCAATAAATAACCAACTCGAAGGAAACTAGCATGCAATCCGTCCTACTCAAACTCAAGCAACACGAGAATCTATCGAACCATCAACCTAGCCTCAATATCCATCCTCAACCAAAACTTACAATCCAATCTCAATATGCACACTCTTGCCGAGGCAAGGTGGCCGCGCCTACACGAAGCACAATTCAACCAAAGAAAAGCAAGCCAACACTTATCTATATGAAGTCACTGGCCAAGCCATAAAGGACATTGATCGGACTAATCAATAGGCAGTTCTATCCGATCCAGCAATGGGCAGCTATCCCCCTATGGTTCGAATCGAACTACCGACACCGCGCCCAAGACGCGTTACCCTTGTCTCCTCCATGGCCGAACGGTCCCGGTGCCCCGGAGCCTCTCCCGTTCGAGAAAACAAAACCCTGTGCAACACAGGTTGTCCGTGACATGCAGACACCAAGTAGGTATGACGAGAGGATCGAACATTCTCGCCCCACCAAGCGATCCTAGACTCATTCAACCAAATATCCAACCGATTATCCATAACTATTCTTCCAACATATAGCCCAAGGCACCAAATCTCAAGCTATCCCCATAGGCACAATGCCGCTTCTCGACACAGTGTTCCAATTGGTGCAATACTCCACGCTCGAAACAATCCTGTGGCACAATGCTGCAATAGTGACACAATGCCCTCGCCGATGCAGTTGTTCGGTTTTGAACCATAACTGCACGCTTTGCTTGACAAAGCGCCCAAGTGATACTCGTGCACGGATGCATGCTCGCTCGCCCGAATTCCCGATATTCCTAATGCCTCAATGTATCATTCCAACTGTCCAAGCATAATCCCAGTTATTTCTCCAACTGTCCCAAGTGTATAATCCAACTCTAGCTCCAACTATCCATATGTGCAAATCAATCCAAGCCACAATCCAATCCAAGCAAACGACGTACACTCTATGCACGCCATAGTGTAGTGATTTTCAAGTTCTAGTCCAAGTGTTCAAGCCTTTACGTGTGTTCTATATTATTAGGCATGAAGGAGTAGAGGAGAAGGGACAGAGCCCACTCACAATATTTGATTCCGTTAAGCATCATATCCTGCCGATACGGCCGATTCCTTGAACCGGTGGTCCGATGAGAAGCACGATCTACTCAACTGGTATGATCATGTGAACAAGCCGTGCTATCCAAATCATCCGACCGATCGGACTAAGGAAGACGACATTATCGCTCCAATCCAGCTTTCTCAGTACTGCTCTGAACGAACACCTGGTTCCCATCGAACTCCGCTAGCCATCTGCACATAAAACCAACTCAATCAATACTTCTTCCCAAAATCCAACAAATCAAATGTAACCAGCTATTATTTTATTCAATCTGACTCAGCGTAACATACTGTGCGGTTGTGGGGCGTTACATAATATACCACTTAGAAATTAGGTTCGTCCACGAACCTTGCTGGTACTCATTCCAATCACATGCCGCTTGTCCAATTCATAACTCTGCTCTATGCAACTCTCATACTCACGATCCTGACTCAGCATTTCGCTCTGCTGAACGCTCGTATAAATTCTATATTCCCACATCCTCCTTGCAGCTCAATACAAATTCATCGTATCGCTTAGTTTTGGATCGTACACATATTTAAGGCGTCCCTAAAATACATGCATTTCAGCTGAGCTTTGCGATAGCAAATTTGGACAAGTGACAAGGGTATCTTTATGTCCGGGGCATCTATTTGCTTTACTCCCAGTTGAACCAATCCTGATTTCCATTCAAACATATTCGCTTGAGCACTATTCTCAAATATGATGATTTTCCACCGACTCAATCAGTTCGTGTTCCAACTCAATCCATCCAACTATTTCTGAATTCGTACTAGCAATATCTCCAAATATCATCTCTTGCGTCGAACGATCATCACAACTGATACTACCCCAAGTAGGTGACTTACCAAAAAATCAAACTGTTCTTAGATTATCTCAGCCAAACACATTTTTCTGCAATCTCAATACCTTACTGGGTGAACATCTATATTGAGGTTCGTGTGATCCACAAAGATTTCGTCGCCACGCCAAAGGGATAGTGTCGCCACGATTTCATCGTGGACACACTCGCCATAATTCCTAGGTTGCACATAGAATAGTTCTCCGCACTGCTTCCACTGCCTTAAAGCACAAGATATCACCTTTGCCTTCTGTATGAGCACGCATCCCAGGCTAAGTTTCGATGCATCTTGTAAATCTGAGGCACATCTGTCCCTTCCAGTATTCGCAAAGATTTGATCAGAATGAGCCGCTGCTTTAACTTCACAAGCTAGTTTTATAGTCGTCAATTCATATGAATGTTATTTCCTTCCGGGGCATGATGAGTCAGAGGCGATGCCATATACAAAAATCTGTGACTCCGAATTTCATTAGTTGACTAGGCTATTTCCACCATCGCTCTAATCTTCTGGCTGCATCTTCAGCTGAAGGCTATCCTAAGGGTCTCTTAAATCCAATACTCAGTCAATAGGCCAATCTCTAACACACTACTCACATCTTCCCTTGACACACTCCCAAATGTGCCACCTCAAGGGTCGTTCTATGGGTCTATAATATTCATCCTGATATGGCGGTCAAGTCGCTAGGGTCAGCTGTCCCGAAGCTACGCTCGATAATTATAAGTTATCACGATGGACAGTTACTATGAACCATGCTATATCTTCTCTGCAAATCTGAGCCATAATCCAACCATTCCATCCGAGCGAACTTTCGAATCGGAGAACTTCATGCACTACCTCTGATGATCTGTCAACCAATGTCGCTTAACCACCTAAAGTCTTTCTATCTATCCAAGCCAATAATTTGAGAACTGCGCTCATTGAAACCGTCTTCCATCAATCCGTCGTTCTGCCCTGAACCATTAAATTTCCGAATTGCCATGTTCGTCTACTTGTACTACCAATCGAAATGATTCTCGAAACTCAAGACTTACTCAAATTCTTATCCGTTTGCAGTGTTTCACAGCGCACGTCCAACTTGCTCAAATAGCACAATAATTTGCTCCGATGTTGCTTCCATGTTTAGCTATCTTCAAAAGTCTGTCCGCCATAATCTTTGCCTTTAGTTGTTGCCTCAATCCGTTCACGTCTTTCCGGAGAATCCGTCTACCATCATTGCACCATTTTGCCCAAAATTCTACTTTCGCTAAACCTCAGTCGATTTTTCGAGCAGCAATATCCAAAATCCTTCAAGTTTGTTCACATCCATTGCATTATCCCTCCATGTCGGATCATTTTTCAATACTCAATCAACGGATCAAATGTGTTGCCCAAAATCGTAGTTCGTGCTCACTATCCTTCAATTAACCCATCGCTTCGCTCAAGCGTATCCCAATTGTTCGTTCCTTATGCTCAACTCTCTCTTTGCATCCAATTTAATGTTCCACTGAATTTCCAAATCGTGCAAGCGAACTCTGGTATTCAGCTTTCTATCTGATCGATCTAAACTTGTTTTCCATTCTTGGTCTGCCTCAATCCTTCAAATTCCAAACACTCTTTTCCAATCTTGTTCTGTCCTCGTCCATCACTCAAGCCCAATGATACTTCCATTTGCACGTGTCCGTTCTTGAGTTATCAAGTCTAATGTATCGAAGAATACCCGAGTCAAATTCTATTGCACTATATACCACTTGGAAATATAGTTGCCCTCGTGCTTACTCTGCGCCAACCAGCGTCTGTGATTCTGTTGAATCATAACTCAATACTCGCTTGCTCCATGTTCCATTTTCTAACTTGGCCGATGTGCACCAACCAACTTATATTCCTGCTACCCAAGTCCGTTGAGGCAATTTCCATTAATGTCTATCCAAAATATTTCAATGCCTTGCTAACTATGTGGTATCCCATATACCACTCCAAATTAAGTTGCTACTCGCATTATGATTCCTTTGCACTAATCCAAAATCCGCTTGAACCATCCCTTATGCGTGATCCTGTCATCCCCAACTCAAGTCTGACACGAAACTCAGCCAATGCCTAAATTATCTAACTATTTCCATCAATCTCGTGATGCAACTCGTGCCATATCCCATTCTCAATACATCCAACTATTCTCACCGTCTGATACTTTCGCTACACGAGCAACCCGTGCAACGATCTCTTCCAAGTAGTCCAACCCAATACCCAACTATTCCTTATAATTGTTGTATGAGCAACTCGTGCAACACTATCCTGATATTCCTAAGCCAAACTCAAACCTTCTCAACCGATGCTCTATGTGATATACCCAGCCAAAAATTAAACTTTTATCTAACACATTTGCTACACGAGCAACTCGTGCAATAATCCATTCCCATTCGATGCTTCTACTCATAATATGCCGAATAACCAATCTCGTCTGCCAATCAACTGATCCACTGATGCAATCAGAAACTCCCCGAATGACAAGCCAAGCCAACACAATACCCTCTCAACTTGCTGCACAAATGCAACAATGCCACCCAACTTGCTGCACGAATGCAACAACGCCTAATGAGGCTAAGAGATCTACCAAAAACCAACAAAAGTAATGCAATCAAGAACAAGATGCAACCACAACCAACAATATTATAGACTTATTGCATAAAACATCTAATGCGATACTGAGTAGAGCCAAGAGCTAGACGACACGCGGAAGCTATTTAGAGTTTGTGATGAAATGAAGGACCAAGTCCGAGGAAATAAACCAGGCGCTTTGATACCAATATGTCACGCCCCAATCTCCCGCAAGCTCAATAGTCCCCACTGAACGTGTATCACCATGTTGCAGCTCTCCCACAGGACAATCGTTCTCATCGGGACGTGATATCGTACGAGCCTGGAGTTGCGCTCGTACAAGGCGATGTTGTCAAACACCAAAGTTATCATCGAAACGACCAAGTTGCAATGAAAGTCAAGTATTGTGTATCAAGCACACATCAGAGTATACGCAGCGAAGCTCTCGATATGGTCCAAATAAAATGCCACGAAGGCGATTGCCTCAAGGCGATGCAATACTCTTGCTCTTTCTCTAGCCCATAAAGGTACTTACAGTTCATACATCATGTCCCGTATATCCAAGAAGCGCCACTACACCTGCATACCTGAAATAATGCCCACAAATGTGGGTTAGTACACAGCCGTACTGGTGAGCGGGATAACCCACTCGTCTAAACCGACACTAAGTGAAATAGTAAATACAAACAATTAAATGGTGATCTTTCTAGTTGAATCCTAGATTCGTTTCATGGCATCGGGATGACATATTAAGGAAACTGTAAAGCAGATTAAGCATGCAAGCATTCAACTTAAGCCAATCGACAAGCAATAAATAACCAACTCGAAGAAAACTAGCATGTAACCCGTCCTACTCAAATCCAAGCAACACGAGAATCTATCGAACCATCAACCAAGCCTCAATATCCATCCTCAACCAAAACTTACAATCCAATCTTAATATGCACACTCTTGCCGAGGCAAGGTGGCCGTGCCTACACGAAGCACAAACCAACCAAAGAAAAGTAAGCCAACACTTATCTATATGAAGTCACTAGCCAAGCCATAAAGGACATTGATCGAACTAATCAATAGGAAGTTCTACCCGATCCAGCAATGGGCAGCTACCCCTCTCTGGTTTATATCGAACTACCGACACCGTGCCCAAGACGCGTTACCCTTGTCTCCTCCATGACCGAATGGTTCCGGTGCCGCGGAGCCTCTCCCGTTCGAGAAAACGAAACCCTGTGCAACACAGGTTGTCCGTGACATACAGACACCAAGTAAGTATGACGAGAGGATCGAACATTCTTGCCCCACCAAGCGATCCTAGACTCATTCAACCAAATATCCAACCGATTATCCATAACCATTCTTCCAACATATAGCCCAAGGTACCAAATCTTAAGTTATCTCCATAGGCATAATGCCACTTCTCGACACAGTGTTCCAATTGGTGCAACACCCCACGCTCAGAACAATCTCATGGCATAATGCCGCAACAGTGGCATAATGCCCTCGCCGATACAGTTGTTCGATTTCAAACCACAACTGCACGCTTTGCTTGACAAAGCGCCCAAGTGATACTCGTGCACGGATGCACGCTCGCTCGCCCGAATTCTCGATATTTTTAATGCCTTAATGTATCATTCCAACTATCCAAGCATAATCCCAATCATTTTTCCGACTGCCCCAAGTGTATAATCCAACTCTAGCTCCAACTATCCATACGCGCAAATTAATTCAAGCCACAATCCTATCCAAGCAAACGACGTACACTCTATGCATGCCACAGTGTAGTGATTCCTAAGTTCCAGTCCAAGTGTTCAAGCCTTTACGTGTGTTCCATATTATTAGCATGAAGGAGTAGAGGAGAAGGGACAGATCCCACTCAAAATATTTGATTCCGTTAAGCATCATGTCCTGCCGATACGGCCGATTCCTTGAACCCGTGGTCCGATGCACAGCACGATCTACTCAACTGGTATGACCGTGCGAGCAGGCCGTGCTCTCCAAATCATTCGACTGATCGGACTAAGGAAGATGACATTATCGCTCCAATCCAGCTATCTCCGTACTTCTCTGAATGAACACCTGATTCCCATCGAACTCTGCTAGCCATCTGCACATGAAACCAACTCAATCAATACTTCTTTCCAAAATCTAACAAATCAAATGTAACCAGCTATTATTTTATTCAATCCGACTTAGCGTAACGTACCGTGCGGTTGCGAGGCATTACAGGGTACATGCTTGTCATATGGATCATCAGCACATCAGCTGAGGGACTGCCCAGCTATTCAGACTCGCCAGGGAGGAGCAGCAGCTCAGAGAGGACCAGCCAGAGTACCTACTATACCAGGAGGCCAGCAGAGAGGACCTCCACTTCCACCACAGCAACAAAGGTTTACTCAGCACCAGCAGCAGCAGAAAGGAGCATCATAGGGATGAGCTTACGCCATGACTACTGAGGAGGCTGAGCCAGCTGGAGACGTGATTTCAGGTTCAGTTTTACTCAATTCTATTCCAGCACTTGCATTATTTGATTCTGGCGCTTCCTATAGTTTCGTATCAGTATCTTATGCCCTTAAGCATCGTTTAGAAATGAAACCATTAGATAGGACTTGCAAGATCATGACAGGAGGAGGCATTATCCTTGTTCATAATTGTTGCAAGGATCGGAGAGTGTCATTGGAAGACTGAGATTTGAGCGTGAGTTTACTCGTCATGCCACTTCCGGGATACGATATTATATTCGGAATGGACTGGCTGAGTAAACACCATTTTTTTATAGATTGTCACGGAGGTAGAGTAGTATTTCGACCACCAGGAAAAAGAAGTAGTTGTGTTGTTGTTCGCCGCCTCGACGCGGTTTGGTTAAAAAAACTTCGAGAGAACTCAAACCGCCAAGTGCACCACCTCTCTCTCAATCAAATTGAGACTTCGGGCTGGGATAGTGGTGCCCATTCCTAACCAGTTTCAATTTCGATCATGCTAGAGGGGGTTTAGTGATCGGTCCGCTAAATCGGCTGTTATCGAATAGGTTCTTCTCTTTGTAAGTTCATCTTACTGAGCCAGAGTTTGAAATCGCCAGAGGAGCGGAGAAGAGACACTTTTTGCGGAGCCAGGATGGAAGAAGAGGAGTTACCACATCCACTTATAGCAGAATTCCTGGATGTATTTCCAGAGGAGTTGCCATTTTGCTGCCAGACAGAGATGTTAAATTCTCTATACACTTGATACCAGGAGCGGAGCCAATTTCGCAATATGTTTATAGAGTCAACAACAACGAGTTAGTAGAACTGAAGAAGCAAGTTGAGGAGCTGCAAGACAAAGGTTTTATTAGATCCAGTTCATCGCCATGGGGAGCACTGATATTATTCGTACCGAAGAAGGACGGCACGGTACGCATGTGTATTGATTATAGAGCTCTGAGCAACCTCACTATCAAGAACAAATATCCGCTGCCGAGGATAAATGATCTCTTTGATCAATTGAGCAGGGCAAAGGTGTTTTCAAAGATAGACTTGAGGTCAGGCTGTCACCAGGTGAAGGTGAAGAGAGAAGACATACCAAAGACAGCCTTTCAGACCAGATATGGCCAGTTTGAATTTACGGTAATGTCGTTTGATTTAACCAATGCACTAGCACTATTCATGAACTTGATGAACAAGGTATTCCACCAGTACCTTGACAAGTTCGTAGTAGTGTTTATTGACGATATTCTAATATATTCGAAGACCCCCGAAGATCATGAAGAGCACCTGAGGATGGTCTTAGAGACTCTCAGGAGAGAGGAGTTATACGGAAAGCTTTAGAAGTGTGAGTTCTTCCTTGACAAGGTAGAATTTCTTGGATATATAGTGACGGGTAAAAGAATTTCAGTTAACCCAAAGAAGATCGAAGCAGTGGAGTCATGGGCTACCCCGGTAGTTCAGATCAAGAGCTTTCTCGGACTAGCAGGATACTACAGAAGATTTGTACAAGACTTCTCCAAGATTACAGAACCAATGACTAGGCTGACCAAGAAAGATGTAGAATTTGTCTGGATAGAAGAATGTCAGGCCGCATTTGAAGAGCTGAAGAAGAGATTGACTACAGCACCAGTTTTGACGTTACCATCAGGGACAGGTGGATTCACTATCTATAGTGATGCTTCAGGAAAAGGTTTGGGATGCGTTCTTCAACAACACGGGAAAGTAATTGCCTATGCTTCAAGACAATTATGCCCTCATAAAAAAACTATTCCACTCACGATCTGGGGTTAGCAGCAGTTACCTTTGCCCTAAAGCTGTGGAAACACTATCTGTACGGAGAGCATGTAGAAATCTTCACAGACCACAAGAGCTTGAAGTACGTGTTTACACAGAAGGAGCTGAACATGAGGCAGAGAAGGTGGTTAGAGTTGATGAAAGACTTTGATATCTTATTACAATACCATCCAGGAAAGGCTAACATAGTCGCCGATGCCTTGAGCAGGTATTCGATGGCTATATATTTGACTTCAGATAGACACTTATTAGCTGATCTTGAGATCTTAGAAATTAAAGTACTAGTTCCAGGAGTTGAGATTCAGATAGGGGGATTACAGATACAATCAGAGTTGATAGACATAATTAGAGCTGCTCAGTATGATGATGAGACTCTGAGGAGTATCAGGGCACAAGTTCGGACAGGATTGATAGACGACTTCACTATTATGGATGATGGATCCTTACGGCATGGCACGAGGATGTGTGTGCCAAATGGAGAGCTGTGCGAAGAGGTTTTGCAAGAGGCACACCGCTCTTAGTACTCGATGCATCCCGGATCCAATAAGATGTATCGAGATTTGAGGGAGCATGTATAGTGGTATGGTAAGAAGCACGAAGTAGCACACTTTGTATCCCGATGTTTAGTGTGCCAGCAGGTAAAAGCAGATCGACAGAGGCCAGGAGGATTGCTTCAACCTTTACCCATTCCAAAGTGGAAGTGAGAGCACGTAACTATGGACTTTGTTTCAGGACTTCCACGTTCTCCAGGAGGAAATGAAGTAATTTGCGTCATCGTAGATAGGTTGACCAAATCAGCCCACTTATTACCTTTCAAAGTGGGTACATCGACGGAGAAGCTAGCAGAGATGTACGTACAACATATTGTCAGATTATATGGAGTTCCTGTGAGTATTGTCTCCGATCGAGATAGTCGTTTCACTTCCCAATTCTGGAGGAGTCTGCAGGCTAGCTTGGGCACTCAACTCAAGTTCAGTACCGTGTATCACCCCCAGACAGACGGACAATATGAAAGGACTATTCAGACTCTTGAAGACATGCTACGCACTTTCATTTTGGATCTCAGAGGTTCTTGGGAGGATCATCTACACCTAGTAGAGTTTGCTTACAACAACAGCTACCAGGCCAGCATTAAGATGTCGCCATTCAAAGCTTTATATGGACGAAGATGTCGTACACCATTATCTTGGGATGATGTTAGAGAGAGAGCTTTGTTAGGACCAGAAATGGTCGTGGATGTAGCAAAAAGGTAAAACTTATCAGAGACAGACTACGAGTGGCGCAGGACAGACAGCGGCATTGGGCCGATAGCCACTGTAGACCCCTAGAGTTTCAGGTATAGGTTTTGTTTTATTGGTTTGTGATTGTTTTGTTTTAGATTGCGTGTTAAGACTGTTTGTTCTATGTTGGCGATTTGGTGTTCCTACGGATTTCTCCGACACGGAACACGATTCGTTTTGGTAGAGGCGGAAAGCTTAGTCCACGATATATCGGGCCCTTCAGTATTCTTGCAAGGGTCGGTGTAGTGGCCTATAGACTTGATTTGTCGCCTGCTCTAGAAGGAGTGCATGACGTATTCCACGTGTCGCAGCTGAGAAGGTATGTGGCAGATCCTAGTCACGTACTAGATCACTCAAAGATCGAGGTTGGACCGACGCTCAGCTATCCTGAACAACCTGTTGAGATCTTGGATCATAGAGAGAAGGAATTATGGAACCAGACTATTCCTTTGGTTCGTGTTGCATGGAGAAATTACTCTCCAGGAGAGTCAACATGGGAGAGAGAGGATGAAATGCGTGAGCAGTATCCGTATCTCTTCGAGACTTGAGGTATATTTCATTTTTTGATTGTTCGCTCTTGTGCTAGTTTACTTTAAATTTCGAGGACGAAATTCTTTTAAGGAGGGTAGACTTGTCACCCCCATATTTCATATTAAGGGTATTTTCATCTTTTCATAATTAATGTGTAAATGATTGCATGATAATTAATTATAATTAAATTGCTGTGATTTTTATTTGTTGGTTGCACTTTATCGTTGCTACGATAATTAGAGCACTACACTAGCCATTGTCTTCCAACTAATTTTACACCCTTGTCCTAGACGTGCCAAACTGTTACTTTAATCTTTGTGTGACTCATAACCATGTCTTGTTGTGCTTCACTTTAGTCGTACAGCATTCGTCGCGACCAATTATACATTTAATTCAATATAAATCAAACCTTGTATCCTTGTGTGTTCTAATCGAAATTGGAGACACAATCTTGACCTATTTTGAGCAACCCAAATTAGGATAATATTCTATTCTGAGTCTACTTCATTCATGATACTTGTGTCCCACTTAAATTCAGACCCTTATACTTTTAATTAATTTTAGAACACCAATTACATCTATTTTAATTAGATAAACCATAAATCTCACTTCGTGTAATTTTTCAACTGTTGGGCACTGTTGTGCACAAGGCATTAGGGTGCCTACCCCGTTGGACACGACACTTAAATAAACCTATTTTCTCTTTCATGTATATTTTTCCATAATTTTCAGGTGTGTGTAATTTAACATCTACCTCCTTGAACCATGACCTCAAAACCTTGAACCAATGCATCATGGCCATTCATTTAAATTTATTTGAATCCTAACCATTGAAAATACCCATGAGAAGACCCTTTCCCCAAGGGGTTGACCAAAGTCAACTTCTAGGTCAAACTAACCCTATTTTTGTATAAATACTCCTTTACTTTTCCTTTCTCTTTTTCTCAAAGCCAAACCCCAGCCGACATATTCATCTTCCCTTTACTGTGCATCCATCTCTTTTTCCCGCGCCGACCGGAGAAACTCGACTCAAGCGACGCCGGAGCCACCCTCAACCTCGTCGGAATGCTGACACGAACAACCTCGCCCGCTGTACTCGCCTCGTCATCCCTGCGGAAGCCATCATCCTGTCACCGTGAACCCACCATCTTGACCGAAGTCGAATTACTGCTGTACTCATCGACCGCCTCCACGTCGAGCAGCAACCCGCCAGACCCCAACCAGCTGCACTGCCAGACGCTGCGCCGAGCCACGGAACCTCGTCGAGCCATCGCCATCTCCACCAGAACTGCTGTACAGCGCCTGAACGTCGTCGATGACTCGGAAGAAATGGATCCTCTTACTCTGCTGCCCCCGACACCGTGGTTCGTAGCCACGTGCTCTAATCCTCTTCCCTTCCCAGTCGAGGGGAGAGCTTATCGCAATACGAGAACACACTATAGATAGCAGCATGCGCGAGTTATGACAACCTTTGGTGCCCCAGTGGATGTTTTCAGCCCTAACGACACTCACTTCGCGCCTTCACGACCGGAGCAACCCATCTCGACTGAACCGAGCCCCGCGATGACCTCGACGCGCACGTCTTATCCCACGTACCCAGGTTCGATTTCCCCTCGTGTGCATATACACGTACACGCATACGCATAGACCTTCATCGTATTGCATACGTATGTAGCCATGGTATATTTGGTATATGATGGTATTGGTATATGATTGGTATGTACGTATTGGCATACGTATTAGCATATGTTGAAGGTATATTGGTATATATATGTATATATAGATATAGTATGAACTCAATTAGTATATATATATACCTATATCTATTATAAGTTGCAATTAGTTAGTATTAATGTTTATGCTAGATAATAATATGTATTATATGTCTATGTACTAGATGCCCGAGCGTAACCACGGATACCCCGTAGTTACATTGACCTGTTACCATGTAACATGTTAGCAGACTGCCATATGTACACTAACGTACTGGCAAGACCGTACCATTGACTGTCTGTTATGCACAACAACTACAGACGTGACACCCCTCGCATAGTCTCTGAGATCATTGTGTTCTGATTGTGTGTGTTAGTGTAATGTCTGATGCAATATTATATTATATGATATGTCTATAGAACTGTTGGATCCTTCAGACGATACTTTGGAACCCGGACATTGGTATTACGATATTATATTATATTATATTATATGCAATATTATATTATATTATATTATATGTCTATAGAACTGATGAAATATTAGTAGCTTATGTGATCATACCCAAACTTTACATGCATCATAGCTCACCCATACCTCACATCGGTGCAGCCTGACCATTACATGCCTCATAGCCTGTTATGTGTGACTAGCCTGACTATTGCTCGCATCATAGCTATCCGGATGGTTAGCCTGACCTTACATGAATCATAGCTAGTCATACATAGCAAGCCTGATCAGTCCCAAGCCGGTCACATGATATGCTGATGTTTCACACACTTAGTTAGATGTTCTTGACATGTATCTCTAGCGTATTGATATAGCATTCCTTATGTTCTCGTCATGATTCTAGCATTCACATATACAATAGTTCATTGTTCTAGCGTGTACTTATATTTCTATTTCATTGCTAGTTGTATATTGATGATGACATATGCTCCATTACTCCAGTACTTTGTTCCAATCCTGACTGGATATTTTTTCCAGAGGATCTTGAGGATTTTTGTACCACATACTATGGACCGGGTATAGATGCAGACTACACACCAGAGATCTTAGAGGAGATTATTCCTTTAGAGGAGACATTACCTGCAGCTATCTAGATAGTATTATATTATGCATCTGAGACTTATTGAGGTTTATTTCAGTTTATATTTAGACTTATGTTAAGTTTAATTTGAGACTTGTGGAGACTTTATGTTGGACAGCTAGACTGTGATTTATCTTTTTGTTTGAGACATGGTATTTAACTATGTCATTCCACTCATCTTTTATCGTGCCTTTATACTCTTATAGATGTTGTGATTGAGTTTACATTATGAGATATTGTGAGATGTATATTGTCCTCCTTATGGAGATTGATATCATTGACAGGTATTTAGTTATATAGTATTATTGTGAACTAGACAGCGTTCTACCGCCGATACTGCGACGTAGGCTGGACGTACCCACGCTCTCGTGCCCCTATATCGGGTGCGGGTCGTGACAGGCCATAACCCCTCCTCCAAGATACTATGGAAAGTCCAAAATACCCCTTGGGGCTTGTCATGAAGAAATAATTAAGGAGGGAAGGTTCTAGTCTAATTGGTTTCACTAATTAATTCATCCTCTTAATGAACGGGCTTACTTTTGGGCTCAATTCTAACTAGAATTAAATGTTGGTCCATGGATCTAATCTAAACTAGTTAGGTCCACTAACATAAGTCCAAAATAAATCTAACATCTATAATAAATAAATAATACCATAAATAAATATTTACAACATGCACAATATTTAAAATAATAATCCTAAAATAAATATACCCATGTCCAATTACCAAACTACCCTTAGTTGGAAAAGTGAGGGTGACACAACCCTAAAACCAAACAAGGACAAGGGTTGAACCATCACACTATGATAGTCCATTTTCCTATGCTACTAACCGAAATAATACAATCACAACCAAGTACATTTCTTATATCGGCCAATCACTTGTACCGCTTGCTATTTTTTGGAGTCTGAAGTTATCTCAGAAATAATGTATAATAGGTATTCTCAGATCACTCCATTGCCGAACATGAGCTAATCGAACCAAATAAGAAATATATAGGCACTTGCAGTATGCACCCGCCCCTCGTAGGACCACTGCACTAAAAATACGGTATTAGCGGTTCTAATGCTCCTATAGTCAAACAGTGGCTCGACATATTTATAATAGGTCAGATACTCCACTCCACTAAGACGAATGATATACAGTATCTGTGGTGGGCAGCCCATAATGCACTTAGAATAAATCTTTGTGGGAAGGTTCATTGACATGATCTCGGGATACTGTTCCCTCAAAATGTTACTACTATTTTTAGTTACCTAATTAGCCCTATATTGTGTTCAAAATCTCAAGGCGTGATCACATGAGAATTTCTCTTAAGATATCGTACAAAGTACGGGCATGCTACATACTAATTCACAAAAGTTTAATCTGTATTCACCCAAGCGTGTATGCAACATTCAATCAATATCCTAGCTACGCTTTGGTAGTTGACTCGCTTATTATGCCCATGGTGGGAAAAAGTAGTATATATATATAATATCACGCATTCAGGATATTTGGAGGCATTCTTGATGCACAATCCAAATATAAATCACTTAACACGTGATACGGTATGTCGTACCTCAGCGCACATCGATCATATACACTTTTAGGCAATAATTTGGTATCAGTATGGATACAATATTCGAATCCAATTACCAATTATACATTGGGTCATGTAAACTCTCTCACCCAAAATAGGTATTTTGTGTATATTTTATATTATTATATTTATTATAGATGTTAAATTTATTTAGAGTATTCTCTTAGTTAATTAGAAAATAATTTTTTTAGTATATTTACTTATATAAATATTTATTTAGAATTATTTTTACGCTATTTTAGATTATTGGGATTTTTCCATAATTTTTAGTTAATTAAAAACTAGTAACACTAATTTTCTAAGAATTTGAAGAATTTATTTTATGTTCAAACTTAATTAAAAATATCGCAAAATTTTATTTTAGATTCTAAATAGTCAAATATATTTTCTAGAATTTTTTGAAAATTTTCTGAATATTGTAATATTTATTGGGAGTTATTTAAGCTAATAACTAATTTTTAGGACTTGTAGAATTTATTGTGCAATCCTAGGAATATAGAATGGACCCACATTATTTTCTAGGGTTTATAATATTATTATATATTTTTTGGAATTATTTCAGAATTTTTGGAATAATTTTAGTATTTATTTTTAGTTATATGGGTAAAACTAATGTTTAGAGCTTCTCCTAATTATAGTAGGAAATCTATGATTATAAAATTATTCCAAATATTTTTCTAGAGTTTTTAAATTTAAAATATATTTTTTTGTAATTTTTTCAGATTTTTATGATTATTTTTAATATTTATTTTGAGTTATTTAGATTTAAAATGACTTAAATAATGTTTTGATAAAGGCAAATCAAAAACAAATAATATGACAAAAATCATCCAATCAGATTCTGACACGTGTCAGTCTATAAATATCCTTTCAGCCGCAGGTACATCTCTATATATATATATTATTATAACCCTAATTATCCCATTATTTTAGAGAGAGAGATTTTGGAGAATTGCCATCTAGGGTTCCTTCATCTTCCACAAGCCATTGCGCATAGCTCCAGACTCCAAACGAGGCCAAGTTTCTTGCGTTAGAAAGATATTGAGATTAGATTTCTGATTATATAAATTTTTTTATGAAATTATAAGTATTAAATTCTGAAAAATTCGTAGAGCACAGCATGTCCGAAAATAGACGTGTTTCAATATTTTTGCGATTCCAGGAGAACCAGGAATCAGAATCATGAACCGTTTAAATTTTCGGAAAGATAATGTCAAGATCATTGTCATATGTTTTTCCCAGAATTTAATTCATTCATATACTATTAATTCTGTAGAACTTCTAGGTTAGAATTTAACCATCGGTGCACAATACAAAATTTGTATGTGCCATAATTCCTAAACGAATTTGAATTCGGACGAGCCATAAATTTTAGTATATTTTTGACACTAAAATTTACAGGAAATCATGCATGAAAGTTGAGTTTTTGTCGGTTGACTTTTTGGTCAACAGATCGCCTCGATTTGCGTGCCATGAGTCTCGAGTTGATAAAATTTAGTTTCTTTGGACAAAATTTAGGAATTAACATAAAAATCAGAATAATAAGATTAAAATAGGATTTTAGAGTAATTATTCCAGAATTAAATAAATTAAAATAAATTATCTTTTGACGTGATAAATTTGTAATACATAGGCTATTTGGACTGTGACTTGGACTCTGATTCTACTAGTAGCAGGACCCCAGGCGAGTATATTCTCTGACAGTGTTCCAGTAGGATGTTAGTATTTAGCCACCACAGTTAGTTTATATCAGACCCTGAGTCGGAGAATCCAACGCGCGTTCGTACATTTACATGTACGCAAATATTATTCAGTTTGGTATATATATTTATGTACGTAATTACTATATGTATTCCAATAATTATGTAAATAAATTACTAGTTATATTATTATATAAATATGAATATATATGTAAGTAAGTGCTAATTGATAATTATGACTAAATATTCAGACTGTACGACCCTAGGACACCGTGGACTATCCCGTATTTGCCCTTGACCCTGTTGACCCTAAGAACAATGTTGGTGTCTGCCTTATGTATACCGATGTACTGAAGAGACCGTATTAGTTGACTGACTTATTGTGTACAGTACTTAAAGACCCGACACCCACATAATTCAACGCGTAATTGACCGTGTTAGATGACTAGTGCCACCCCTAGTGTACCTCGAGTCCAGTATAAATATTATTGTGTGTGTACTAGTATAATGACTAATAATTTATTTGTATTATATTATATGTACATAGGATGTTGGATTTATTCTGCGCGACTTTTGGAGCAGGTTATTGGTACATCGTAGCTTTCTTGCCAGACAAGTATACCTTGCCATTGTACTATTATTCATATTCCATATGTTGCATGCATCTTTATTTTCTGTCTTTAGTTCATATATTTTAATTGTTATATAAAATGCGCGCGACGGTGTCGTCGCGATAAGTTTTTAGTTATGTATTGTATTGACCTTGTTCATGAGAGTACCCCATTATCATGTAGCATTATTAGGTTCATTGGCCGTGACACAGTTGTTATACGAGTGTGAGTCTCATGTAGATCACGGACCGCGTGACAGTTCTGGCCTCTTGTACGTATGGGCCGTGCGTTAGGAATAACTGCTGTTGGAAACTTTGCATGCTAGTAGACTTGGCAGTTATTAGAGGTGTTATTGTGTCATGGATGTGACATGCTTAGAGCATGGGGTAGGGAGAACAACAAGTACCGTATTTGAGCTCCTTTATACTTTTTCTATTGTGCGCCCGGATTCTCTGCCGGAGATACGGGTGGTGATAACCACTATATATTATATTATTATCAGGCGGACCTCCGGCATTCGAAAGGCGCCGTGCCTTTGTAGGCCCCTGGATCACCAATAGAGAACCATGCCAAATCCCAGGTTTCAGCCAGATAGCTCACTTGTGGGGAAAGTTGTTCTTAACTGCATTCACTTAGACGGTTATGCGACCCCTTTGGATATTTATTTCAGTACTTTATTGGCATGTGTTTAAGTATCTTGTTATGTCCCTCTGAGAACCTGGTCCCCTGCCAGGTGTATCTGTTCTTGAGTATTTACAGGAGCGCAGATTTGGATGGTTATATGCTTCGTGGATGCCTTCTCTTCGAGCCCATGATTGTTAGCTGGTATTCTCATATTGTGCTTATTGTGTTATACTTTTCTATTCGAGTTGGTAGTGGATTTGTTTCCATCCAACTATCATCCTTAGATACTTATATTGAGATCTAGTTTTATAGATACTGGTTATTTATTTATATTTGATTTTGTGGATGAGATTTAGATTGTACCCTATGACTTGTGACATATGTTTATACCACTTGTGGATTGATATTCATATTACAGCGTACGTATGGATTTGGTTTCCATATATTGGAGTTGCCATATCCATGCGGCTGGCATGCTTACGTGTCCTAGTCCTATGTATTTTAGGACTGGGGCGTGACATGTTTTTGTGGTGGCCCATGCAGGTCGAGAGCATATTGTGTCGGTTATGTTACTGTACCGAACAAGCCTGCACCTAGGACTAGAGTATATGATCTCATCCACAATTGACTATGACTCATCTTTCTTCTAATCTGTTCTATTTGAATAATTGTATCCTGCTTGATTCATGTACTCCCATAATAGTTCCTTTAGTATAGTCTCTCCTAGAATATAGAAGTTCCTATTGTTAGATGATAAGTAGGGTAACCTTCCTATTAAGAGTACAACTAGAGTGCTGACACACCACTAAGTTTAGGATGTCTAGTGAACCCTAGAATTCCTTATCTCTAGAATTGGTTTACCATTACCCCCTGATATGTTATGAGGACTTGAGAGTAGTATAGACACTACTAGAGTTAGTTAGAAGTTTACCATTATGGTTGCCCCTAGCATTGAGAAACTAATAGAAAACCAAAGTGAATATTAGGACTGAACCTAACCCACGCTGTTAGATGAGTATTGGAGAACCATAAATTTAGATTCTTGTCTTGAGATAAGCAGACAGTACCTTAGAAAGCCAAGAGCAATGCATAGAATATTTTCCTAATCATACCTCAAACACAGAGACTAGCATACCCCTTTCCCTTGGAAAGCCATGATGCTAACTAGAGTTCTCCATTTAATTTTATGTATTTGTTCCTCTGAAACCCTAGCGCTCGTTATTTGTGCGATGACTAATCATGATTTCTCTCCTTCATCTTTTAACTCGTGCCACCTGCCACCTCTGATCATAGACCAAGTGATTATACTCTACAATAGGATATATAGTTTGCTATAGTCATAGTTGTAAACTTGAATTTTGAATTGTGTACCTTGTAGTTAGAACCTGATAGTTGAGTCGTTCAATTAGATTGTGATGATTACCCTTAGTTGTAGACCACATAATTTGTACCCTCACCTCGATACAGGTTAGATTCCTTTCCCCTAATGGCTAGTAACTCTTCTATCCTCGCTATTGACATATGTTCTATGAGCACTATGATTAAGACTTAAGGTGACCCTTACCTATATAATGCAATAGGAGACCATAATAAGTACCAAGATCTTTCCTCATATACCCTAATAAAGAGTTTCTATTTTATTTACATGTGCAAGATTATTTTGTAGGACCCTCTTAAGATTTTCACCGTATTAGTTTAATTCTTTTAAGTTGGGTAGTATGCCTCACAACCTAGTATCACATAGTCCACTTGACCCATCGAGGTAGTGTAACTGAATGACATTAATTGTATGCTAGCATAAGACGATAGTGTTTATTCAGACGATAGAATTTAAAGGTCCTTGCCCATATTTGGTCGACTAGCGACTTAGACAAGGAGGTTGTATGATAACTGTAGAGATTGTAGAGTCTTTTATTATTGTTGCTTAGTTGTTTTGGTTTTGTGAACTTGAATTGTTATGTACCTTCTTTCATCATAATCCAGCGTATTTATATTTGTTGTACTACCTTGACTTATGCTGCTATTATAGCCTAGCTTTTGCAAGCTTATTATTTATCGAGCTTGTTCATGATATGTATTATTGGAGCGCTACAATAATACATTTTAGAATCAGAGTACTACGGTCTGATCAACCATAGTGCGCTTGATTCGCCCTTCGCGATACTACCTTACGTGGATTGAGATATATAGTTGACTGGTAAACACCTGTACTTGCCCCTAGATATGTCTGAGCGGATCGTATCGGTTATATAACTGTACTAATACGAGCATGCGAAAAAAGAATTATCAAAATAGGATTTCAATCCACAACTGCTTTGACACTTCCCATTTGAATTTCTTAAACTCCTTGATCCCGATACTTCTATTCTATTACCTCACCCTTGAACTCTTTATTATTGGTCTCCGTCTTCCCTTATTTCGGAAAGACAAAATCTCCTACTTGGTATAAGTTTAATACACAGAGAGTACTAGATATACCCCGTAGGCCGATCACATACTTGAGGATTATTCTTTTGTAATTAAGGACATATCATATATGATATAATCGGCGTTGAAGTTTTGAGGATTGAATGACATGAGTAAATAAATTAAGGAATATTTTTCTTAAAGTATATAGCCTTCTGTGATAGATGGGTAAATTCTAAGTTGGGTAGCAGTGCATTGTCAACTTGAGAGAAATTTCTTTTAGATTGTGATCAAGTAAGATTAGATTGGGAGATTCAAGTCATTTTAATTTTGAGAAATTTTAAAAGAAGGATTAAGATAATGAGGATTTAACGAATATTAAAATCTTGATATTGCGGACCAAATATTTATACTTTGAGCACATGATTTAAATTTTGAATATTGAAGGATGAATCATCGATTTAAATTTTGAGGATAAATATAAAATTTTAGACTTGAACAATTGGTGAATTAGATTTAAATTTTACAATTTGATGATTTGAATTAAAAGTTTAATTTTGATTGTTGGGTCACCTATTTGAAATATTGAGGATGTAAATGGAGTTTAAATATTTGAAGAGTACAAAATTTTTAAGTTGGAAATAGGAATAAGATTTGATTAGAATTGCTTATTGTTCAAAGTCTAGAGGAGATTATGATAGTTGAAAATTATGATATAAATTTTGAAGTGGGATGTCATATAGACTTAAGTTAGATTTGGATGTTGATTATTTAAAAATCGAGAAGAGATTACGACAGGTTGAATTTTGATTTAAACAGTGGTTATCTTAATTTTGAAGTGATCGCGATAGATTTGAATAGATTTTGTTATTTAAATTTTTGGAAGAGATCGCGATTGACGTACCTTATGTACGAATGTGAAGGATTTAACAAATTATGTCTCATTTTAATTTCGAGGACGAAATTATTTTAAGTTGGGTAGATTGTAAACTCTCTCACCCAAAATAGGTATTTTGTGTATATTTTATATTATTATATTTATTATAGATGTTGAATTTATTTAGAGTATTCTCTTAGTTAATTAGAAAATAATTTTTTTTAGTATATTTACTTATATAAATATTTATTTAGAATTATTTTTACGCTATTTTAGATTATTGGGATTTTTTTCATAATTTTTAGTTAATTAAAAACTAGTAACACTAATTTTCTAGGACTTTAAAAAATTTATTTTATATTTAAACTTAATTAAAAATATCCCAAAATTTTATTTTAGGTTCTAAATAGTCAAATATATTTTCTAGAATTTTCTGAAAATTTTCTGAATATTGTAGTATTTATTGGGAGTTATTTAGGCTAATAACTAATTTTTAGGACTTGTAGAATTTATTGTGCAATCTCAGAATATAGAATGGACCCACGTTATTTTCTAGAGTTTATAATATTATTATATATTTTCTGGAATTATTTCAGAATTTTTGGAATAATTTTAGTATTTATTTTTAGTTATATGGGTAAAACTAATGTTTAGAGCTTCTCCTAATTATAGTAGGAAATCTATGAATATAAAATTATCCCAAATATTTTTCTAGAGTTTTTGAATTCAAAATATATTTTTTTGTAATTTTTCAGATTTTTATGATTATTTTTAATATTTATTTTGAGTTATTTAGATTTAAAATGACTTAAATAATGTTTTGATAAAGGCAAATCAAAAATAAATAATATAACAAAAACCATCCAATCAGATTCTGACACGTGTCAGCCTATAAATATCCTTTCAGCCGCAGGTACATCCCTATATATATATATTATTATAACCCTAATTATCCCATTATTTTAGAGAGAGAGATTTTGGAGAATTGTTATCTAGGGTTCCTTCATCTTCCATAAGCCATTGCGCATAGCTCCGGACTCCAAACGAGGCCTAGTTTCTTACGTTAGAAAGATATTGAGGTTAGATTTCTGATTATATAAATTGTTTTCCGAAATTATAAGTATTAAATTCTAAAAAATTCGTAGAGCACAGCATGTCCGAAAATAGACGTGTTTAAATATTTTCGCGATTCCAGGAGAACCAGGAATCAGAATCATGAACCGTTTAAAGTTTCGCAAAGCTAATGTCGAGATCATTGACATATGTTTTTCCTAGAATTTAATTCGATGTATTTATATACTGTTAATTCTGTAGAACTTCTAGGTTAGAATTTAACCATCGGTGCATAATACAAAATTTGTATGTGCCATAATTCCCAAACGAATTTGAATTCGGACGAGCCGTAAATTTCAGCATATTTTTGATGCTGAAATCTACAGGAAATTATGCATGAAAGTTGAGTTTGTGTCGGTTGACTTTTCGGTCAACAGATCGCCTCGATTTGCGTGCCATGAGTCTCGAGTTGATAAAATTCAGTTTCTTTGGACAAAATTTAGGAATTAACATAAAAATCAGAATAATAAGATTAAAATAGGATTTTAGAGTAATTATTCTAGAATTAAATAAATTAAAATAAATTATCTTTTGACGTGATAAATTTGTAATACATAGGCTATTTGGACTGTGACTTGGACTCTGATTCATACCAGCAGCAGGACCCCAGGCGAGTACATTCTCTGACAGTGTTCCAGTAGGACTTTAGTATTTAGACACCACGGTTAGTTTACATCAGACCCTGAGTCGGAGAACCCAACGCGCGTTCGTACATTTACATGTACGCAAATATTATTCAGTTTGGTATATATATTTATGTACGTAATTACTATATGTATTCCAATAATTATGTAAATAAATTACTAGTTATATTATTATATAAATATGAATATATATGTAAGTAAGTGCTAATTGATAATTATGACTAAATATTCAGACTGTACGACCCTAGGACACCGTGGACTATCCCGTATTTGCCCTTGACCCTGTTGACCCTAAGAAGAATGTCGGTGTCTGCCTTATGTATACCGATGTACTGACGAGACCGTATTAGTTGACTGACTTATTGTGTACAGTACTTAAAGACTCGACACCCGCGTAATTGACCGTGTTAGATGACTAGTGCCACCCCTAGTGTACCCCGAGTCCAGTATAAATATTGTTGTGTGTGTACTAGTATAATGACTAATAATTTATTTGTATTATATTATATGTACATAGGATGTTGGATTTATTCTGCGCGACTTTTGGAGCAGGTTATTGGTACATCGCAGCTTTCTTGCCAGGCAAGTATACCTTGCCATTGTACTATTATTCATATTCCATATGTTGCATGCATCTTTATTTTCTGTCTTTAGTTCATATATTTTAATTATTATATAAAATGCGCGCGACGGTGTCGTCGCGATAAGTTTTTATTTATGTATTATATTGACCTTGTTCATGAGACTATCCCATTATCATGTAGCATCATTAGGTTCATTGGCCGTGACACAGTTGTTATACGAGTGTGTCTCATGTAGATCACGGACCGCGTGACAGTTCTGGCCTCATGTACGTATGGGTCGTGCGTTAGGAATAACTGTTGTTAGAAACTTTGCATGCTAGTAGACTTGGCAGTTATTAGAGGTATTATTGTATCATGGATATGACATGCTTAGAGCATGGGGTAGGGAGAACAACAAGTACCGCATTTGAGCTCCTTTACACTTTTTCTATTGTGTGTCCGGATTCTCCGCCGGAGATACGGGTGGTGATGACCACTATATATTATATTATTATCAGGCGGGCCTCCGGCGTTCGAAAGGCGCCATGCCTTTGTAGGCCCTGGATCTCCAATAGAGAACCATGCCAAATCCCAGGTTTTCAGCCAAATAGCTCACTTGTGGGGAAAGTTGTTCTTAACTGCATTCACTTAGACGGTTAGGCGACCCCTTTGGATATTTATTTCAGTACTTTATTGGCATGTGTTTAAGTATCTTGTTATGTTCCTCTGAGGACCTGGTCCCCTGCTAGGTGTATCTGTTCTTGAGTATTTGCAGGAGCGCAGATTTGGATGGTTATATGCTTCGTGGATGCCTTCTCTTCGAGCCCATGATTGTTAGCTGGTATTCTCATATTGTGCTTATTGTGTTGTACTTTTCTATTCGAGTTGGTAGTGGATTTGTTTCCATCCAACTATCATCCTTAGATACTTATATTGAGATCTAGGTTTATAGATACTAGTTATTTATTTATATTTGATTTCGTGGATGAGACTTAGATTGTACCCTATGACTTGTGACATATGTTTATACCACTTGTGGATTGATATTCATATTATAGCGTATGTATGGATTTGGTTTCCATATATTGGAGTTGCCATATCCATGCGGCTGGCATGCTTACGTGTCCTAGTCCTATGTATTTTAGGACTGGGGCGTGACAGGTCACATGAATTAAGATCATATTATAACATAAAGCTTATGTCATGGATATAGCCGGTTAGTCACTATCCACTTAGTCTGGTTCATTCTAAAATCTCAGTTCAACTCATGCCATATTCATAGACAATCTTATCTCATGATCATGTCTGGCACGAGGTCTGGTTACTAAATCCATTCTTCCTTAGAATCATAATACTAGCATTAACTCAATTATAAATCATAAAAGAAAAAGAAAAAAATTTAATCAAACAATCATGGTCGCATGGGTCTCTAGGCCGCATATGAAGTCAGGGTCACATATATCTCTTGGCCGCAGGTGAAATCCTAGCTGCATATGAAGTCTGGGTTGCATAGACCACTTGGCCGCATATGAAGTCGGGGCCGCATATACTACTTGGCCGCATATGAAGTATGGGGCGCATGCTCAGGGTTAAAATCTACTCCTTGGGATAAGTGTTAAAGTGATGACCAATAAATAACGTATCAGTGATGTGATAATGCAATAAAATATGTCAGAGAGAAAGGACATAGTCCTAAAAATAAGTGACAATGGTTCAGAGTTATGCGTCCAAGAAAGGTAGCCGCATGCTCAGCTTGCAACATAGATTTGCCTCTTGTACTAAGCAAATTTCTCATTCGTTCAGCGAGTTAAAATACAATAATCTCAAAGGCACTTGTCTAAAATAAGCAGTCATGCGTCCAACAAAATGGAAGCATACTGGTCGGTATATGAGGCACAAAGTTCAGGCCGCATAGCACTCTCTACCGCATATGATGCTGGCTGCATGAGCACTTCGTCTTCACCAACAACAAATTCGGCCATGGCGGAAGCCCCAAATATCAAAAATTATTTCGACCATGAAATCCTCATTTTAAGTCAAATAAAGTGAACCAAAAGCCAAAGTGCTTAAAATTGAAAGCTCTATCATGTAGCAAAAATTATTTTTCAAAAAAAAATGTTAAATAAATCAAAACCAAGAAAAAATCATGAAGCTCATAAAAACCCTAAGTTAGAAATGTAGATCTGTACTAATCCATCCACCAAATTCAAAAACTTCAAGTTCTAAAAGTGTCTAAAATTATGCAACAAAAATAATAATTAAATAATATGGAAGGTTTCTCTATTTCTCATGCAAGGTGTACTTGCCTATGAAAAAGGGAAGAGAAAACACAAGAAAGAGAAAAAAATGAAGGAATGAAGAGAGAGAAGGAGATGTTGGCTTATATATGGCAGGATTGAGTGTTGAACCAAGGGTTCTCATGAGTTGAACCAACCCACAAAATAAATCATGAATCAGGTTAAATCAAAGAATGGGTCTAGTCTCCAGGCATATGCAACCCTGCTAAAATAAAATATGTTCTATATACGTATATCGGGAACGGGGAGTGACATCTCTATCCACCTTAAAAAAATTATGTCCTTGAAATTCGAATCCAAGTAAGCTAGAGAAGTTAGGACAAGCACAATATAATCTTACTAGTAAAACTATACATGCAAGAAATATCATCACAACACACAGGTGATCACCTGATCACGAAATCTAGATATGAAGGCATAAGATAGAATATACCTTCTGAATCCAACATATACGGGTACCGAGATCGAATATCATCCTCGCACTCCCACGTTGATTCTCCAAGAGTGTGATATACATAAGCAACTCGGACAAGAGAAATAGTCCGGTTCTTGAGTACCTTCTCTCCTCGATCCAAAATGGATACGGGCTGCTCCACGTAAGATAAGTCGGTACCAACGACTAATTCAGAATGGTCAAGGTTATGACTCGAATTTGTGACATACCTATGCAACTGAGATATATGAAATACATCGTGCACCTCACATAGCGAAGGTGGAAGGGCAAGACGATATGCAACATCGCCTAACCGATCGAAAATGTTGAATGACCCAACGTATTACGGACTAAGCTGTCCGCGAACCCCGAATCTAATGATTCCTCGGGTAGGAAAAATCTACAAAAATACGTGGTCGCCAAAATGGAACTCTAAAGGTCTACAATGTTGATCTGTCCAATGACGATGTCGGCCTTACGCAACCCAAAGGCGCTATCTCATCTATCTGACAACCTCTACTATCTATGTGATTATTTCGTGGCCTAACATCTTCCACTCACCAATGTTGTCCTAAGCCAACGGTGTCTACACTTTCTGCCGTACAATGATTCAAAAGGTGCCATCTAAATACTAGCCTGATAACTATTTTTATAAAAAAATTCCACCAAGTGAAGGTAATTTTCTTAAGATCCACCAAGGTCTAAGGTACAAGCTCATAGTATATCCTCCGAGGTTTGGATAGTTCTCTCTAATTTTCTATCTGTTTGGGGGGTGGTAAGCTGTGATGAATCTTAACTTGGTACCCAATCTCTCGTATAAGCTTCTCCAAAAATGAGAAGTGTATCTTGTATCTCAGTCTGATACTATACTTACTGGCACTCCATGCTATCTCACAACCTGTCGCATATACAAATCCGCTAACTGCTCTGTAGACTGTCCCACTCTGAATGGGAGAAAATTAGTCACTTTCGTGAGCCGATCCACTATCAACCAAACTGCATCTCGACCAGTCGATGATCTCGGTAAACCGGTCACAAAATCTATCATGATGTGTTCCCTCTTTCACTCTAGAATAGGGAGCTGCTACAATAATCCTACCAGTCTCTGTTGTTCTGCCTTCACTTGTTCACATATCAGACATCACGATACAAAGCGTGCTATTTTCCTCTTCATTCCGTTTCGCCAAAAGTGTTGCTTGATAACTTGATACATATTCGTGACTCCAGGATGAATGGAATACTGGAAACTGTGTGCTTCAGTCATCACTTCTTGCCAAATATCCCTGCTTGGTACGCATAGATGATTCCCAAACCTTAGCGTTCCATTCGCATGTATTGTCAACTCCTTTCGAAGACCTGACTCGCATTCTTCTCGTAGGTTTTGAATCTTCAGGTCCTCTGCCTGAGGTAGTTTGATTCTATGTACCAAAGTTTACTAAATCTGTAGGCTAGCCTGAACTCCTGTACTCTATGGAAGTACTATCTCGATATTCATCTCTCGTATGTTCTCTAAAATATGCTTCTGAGTATTCAACATAAATTTGCCACCTCTTCTGCTAAGTGCACCAGCTACTACATTAGCCTTGCCTGGATGGTACTAAAGTTCCACGTCATAGTCTTTCAACAACTCTAGCAACCTTCTCTGTCTCATGTTCAAGTCCTTCTACGTGAATGAATACATACTTCAAACTCTTATGATCCGTGAATATTTTTACTCGATTGCCATATTAAGTAGTGCCTCTACAACTTAAGTGTGAACACTACTGCTGCTAACTCCAAATCATGAGTTGGATAGTTCTTCTCTTGATCCCTGAGCTACCGAGAAGCATATACTATCACTCTTCTTTGTTGCATCAAAATACATCCAAATCCTTTGCCAGATGCATCACAATATACACACACATCCAATCCTCCAGAGCCTGCCGGAAGAGTAAGGATTAGTGTAGAGATTAACTTCTTCTTCAACTCTTCAAAGGCTATCTAGCATTCCGCTGACCACACAAATTTAACTTTCTTGTGCGTTAACCGAGTCAAAGGTGTTGAGATCTTAGAAAAGTCTAACACAAATCTTCTGTAGTATCCTTCAAAGTCCAGGAAACTACGCACTTCTTCTACTGTCTTTGGAACGGACAATTTCTCTACTACATCTACCTTCTTGGGATCAACTGACACTCCTGCTCCAGAAATAATGTGCCCAAAAAAAGATACATGATCCAGCCAAAAATTACACTTAATAAGCTTTACATATAACTAGTGCTATCACCCTCACTTTTTCAGCCAGGGGTAGTTTAGTAATTTGGCATGAATATTTAATTTTAGGAATATAATATTGAATATTAATGTGATGATTGTATTATTACTTTATTATGTTGAGCTATAATTATTTGTGGCTAGTATTAGTTATTTAATTAGAGACTTGTGTCAATTAGTTAGAGAGAGACTAGACAATATTTAGACTTGTCACATATGGACCTATATAGATTTGTCATGACAATTAGTGAGCCCAACTTGGACCCAAACCCATTAGTCATTTCCACTAATTAAATTAAGGAGAATTAGTTTAATTATAATTAGTTTAATTATAATTAGTTAGAGAATTCCAAAATACCCATCCTTAATTATTCCTCATAATGCAACATGTAGGGATAACTTGGATATTTGAATTTGCTTGGGGAAGGGGGAATAGGTCGGCCACTATAGAAGATGGGTTTTTCTCTCTCTTTCCTCTTTCCTCATTTGCATTTTATTTTGATCCAAATTCTAGATCCCCAATTTTTTATTTTTTCTCCATTGATTTTCAACACAATTCACCACTAATTCTTTCTCAAATCCATCACTCTTGGAGCCTTGGAGCTTAGAGAAGCAAGGAGCACAGGGAGGAGAAGCTTTAGAGCTAGAGATCATGTCTGGATCGTATCCAATTGTATTTTCATTGGGAATCCATCTCCCAATTAGTAATTCCTAAATTTTCCTCTCATTATGGCTTCTTAATCATTCATTTGACTATTAGAAATGATCCTATGGCATAGGACTACCTATAGGAACAAGTTCTAGGCTATTTTGCTTTATATTATGAGTTCTATGGGATAGTTTGTGGGTATGTTACGATTTTGACACATCAATTATATGTCATGAGACCAATTAGGTCTAATTAGACTTAGATCAGGGTTATGGGACTAGGTATGTGTCTTCAATTGGATATGTGTAGGCCGTATCATGATATTTTGTGATACGGTGCGATATGGGACCAATTTTGGGTGATTTACATGAATTATCTTTATTACATGCTGCAAAAACTTTTAATAGTTGTAATTATATATATATATATATATATATATATATATATATATATATATATATATATGACTTGTGGGAATGATCAATTGTGGAGAATGAAGAGTTGGCACCTTAATGGGTTTATATATATATATATATATATATATATATATATATATATATATATATATATATATGTGTGTGTGTGTGTGTGTGTGTGTGTGTGTGTGTGTGTGTGTGTGTTCACTGTGTGAGTGTTCAGTGATGTGAAGTGTGAGTGAGTGTTGAACTCAACTGAGCAGTTGTTAGAGTAGCAAGTAGTATCAGTGCATCAACTGTAGCAGCAAGTAGTATCAGTACAGCAACTGCTGCAGCAAGCAGTATCAGTACAGCAACTGCAGTAGCAAGCAGTAGCACTGCAACTTACAATTGCAGCAGTAGTATACTCGAGCAGTGCAGCAGCAACATGCAAGCAGTATCAATGCAGCAACTACAGCAGCAAGCAGTATCAGTACAGCAACTGCAGCAGAAAGCAGTATGCAGTAGCAGCAGCAACTAGGCAGCAGTAGTAAGGTCTTGGGTATGTTGTGCACAGGTGTGCCTACAGTGCACACAGATTCATAAGCCCGGGCAAGGTTGCAGGGAACTGCAACATGTAGTGTAGTAGGCAGGAGTGATTTAGGGTGCACTGGTTTGATGTGCGCAAGTAACAGATGAGAGGTTGTGTTATAGTAAGGTATTAAGTTACTGGTGGTTAAGTGTTGTTTGTAAGTGTGTGGGTGTGTGCAGGCTTGTGAGAAGTAGAGTGAGTATTGTGAGGTATTAAGGTAATGTTAGTTAAGTATTTATACTAGGGTATCTTGGTGTATCATGCTAAGTGAATCATGAGTAGAGTTGTTGTGGGTAAGTGTTAGATATTAGTATATTATTGAAATGTATATAATTATAGATATACAGTTAGTGAGGAGATACTTAGATACTAATGTATGCATATAAGGCTAACTAGATAGGTATTGGGTTATGGGTATATATATGTATAGGGGTTCTATATCTAGTTAATTATGAATATAAGTTAGGTATATCGGATACTTAATGCATATTGACTAGTATAGCTAATTATCTAAGGTATTGACTTAGAAACCTGAGTACAATCTAGTGTCACCTAGTATTTACTAGTTTAGACTTGTAATCGCCCTAGAAGCTAGGTATGGACCTAAAATCAAGGTAAACACCTAGTTGACCTAGTTCGACTAGTGTGAGCTAAAAATTTATATTAGTACATTTTAACTCATTCATCGTCCATTACACCTAAGTAACATTGATATTTCATATATAGGTCGGTGTGACACCAGTTCAGACACCGAGTTGTGCCTTTTGCTCAGGTCCAGAGGCGAGTACATTTCTCTGTTAGTTTTTATTTTATAATAGTGTATATATCTCATGTTCTAGAACTGTATACTTAATTCTGACACAGTGATTACACAGACTGATACTATATGGATCTTGTCAAGAGATATTATCCCTTACCGTGTTCAGCGGGTACTCCTTCACATGCATTTTATCGTGTGTATCAGGTATTTATTTAGTGTACTTCATGTTCACACACTGCTCGTGTTCAGTGTGCCTATATTCGTGTTCGTAATATGTCGTGATTAGATCCATGGGTATTGGTTGGGGATGGGGGAATAGGAGTTGGTTATGTGATCAAGCCCCAATGTATTTGTGTACATGTCGATTACATATCACATGTTTAATCGAGTTACCATATTGTATTCGTGTTCAATCCAAACCGATCACATAATGAACTTGTATTCCATGGCACATTAGCTAGTTTCATTTATTTCCATTATATTGTAGTTATTCTATTATCTGTTCTTCATTCCAGTATATTACCTGTTTACTCTAGTTTATTTTATTCTGATGTTTAGTTATCTTGTATTTTTTTCTATTGTCTGTTATATATGCTCAATTTTGTAATGGAAACTGCTTTTAGAGGTATATACTTCGCTCCAATCCTGAGTGGATATATTTTTTAGATGATTGTCTTGTGAACCAGTATTCCACTTACTATGGGCCACAGGATGGCGTACCATTAGAGGATACTCATTTAGAGCCGGAGAACTTAGTACCAGAGCCTAAGGAGGCTTAGATTATTAGTTTAGACTTGTATTAGAATTTTATTGAGGTTATTGGCATGTATATATTATTTTAGACTTGTGGATGTATTGTGACTCTTTTTCTTCGTTATTTCATCTCGTGCTTTATCTTTCTTAGTTTGCATTGTGATTGAGTATAGTTTATCATTATCAGATACCATATTGTTCCTCTATTTGGAGTTAAGATGATTGACATGTACCATGTGTATGTTGTATGAGATATTTAGATAGTAGAGTTGACCTAGACATCGTTCTACCACCGATGCTGCAACGTAGGTTGGGCGTTGCTCACTACTCGTGCCCTTATTTCGGGTGCGGTTCATGACAGGTGCTCCCTCAAAGTTTGCAATACTATCTTAAGATATTTTTTATGCTCCTCCTCATTACGAGAATACACAAGAATGCCATCGATGCACAACCTAAATATAAATCACTTAGCATGTGATACGGTATATCGTACCTTGGCGCAGATCCGATCATATACACTTTCAGGCAATAATTTGGTATCAGCATGGATACAGTATTCGATTCCAATTACCAATTATATATTGGGTTACATGAATCAATATCATATTGTAACATGAAGCTTATGTCATACACATAGCCGGTTAGTCACTATCCACTTAGTCAGGTTCATACTGAAATCTCAGTTCAATTCATGCCATATTCATAGCCAATCTTAGCTCATGGTCATGTCTGGCACAAGGTCTGGTTATGAAATCTATTCTTTCTTAGAATTATAACACTAGCATTAACTCAATTATAAATCATAAAAGAACAAGAAAAATATTCAATCAAACAATCAAGGCATCATGGCTCTCTATGCCGCATAAGAAGTCAGAGTCACATATGTCTCTAGGCCGCAGGGGAAATCCTGTCCGCATATGAAGTCTGGGCCGCATGGACCACTTGGCTGCATATGAAGTCAGGGCTGTATAGACCACTTGGCCGCATATAAAGTCCGGGCTGCATGCTCAGGGTTAAAGTCTACTCCTTGGGACAAGTATTAAAGTGACGTCTGTCATGACCCGCATCCAGTGTAGGGATGCAAGTCGGGAACAACGCCCAGCCAATGCCACAGCATCGGCGGTAGAACGCTGTCATGGTTAACTATACTATCTAAATATCTCACAATAATATAAAATCTGCCAATAATATCTCAACACAAAACTTAATCATAATTCTAGAAGTACGAGGAGATATCAAGGAAGTCTAATATAACTATCCAAAATATATATTATTAACAATAGAAATAATATCCAATCTCATACCATATGCCGGAAACAAATCCGGTACCAAAATGCTAAAGAAACTAACTTAAAAAACTAGTGATCCGGATAACCCTCCCGACAATCACTCCAGAACTAGTGGGTCCAAGTCTGCACCATCTATAAGTCGAAGTCCATAGTATGTTAGATACCAATCTCTCGGATCCTCTAAAAAATATTTTCCAGTCAAGAATATTGTGAAGTACATCTCTAATAGAAGTTCTAATCAATAATATAAACTATCTAGCAGTAAATAGATATGAATATACAAGATGCCATATACATGTACAAGAGATACGCAATAAAGGAAATACTGGAAATAAATACAAGAATGAACAATATGGCAATGAACAAGAATATACTAATGACTAAGGGAGTGAGTACCAGTTTTAACATGTGATCGGCTTGGGAACATGATACAAGATTAATGGCATGGCTAATCATACGTGCGGTGCATGATTAATACTATTCATGAGCAAGACTTGATACAATGAGGGTATGATCACATATCTACACTACATACTCCCCAACCCCGACGGGTATAATGGATCCAACCATGGTACGCTATGGCACGGGATTTTCCAAAAAGATAGCGACTCTTCCTAGGAATCAGTGTCTGTACATGTACAAGATAATCAATGAAACAAGGCTTGCACAAGATACACCATATACCAAGGAATAACATCTCATGACGAGATCTAGATATACCAATCAGTGTAACCATCGTGTTAAGAAAATATGGATATCTACACTAGATACAATGAACATAGAGGATATCATAAATAAGAAACTATCAAAGAATGTACTCGCCTGAAGTCCAGTAAAAAGCCTTACAGATGTCTGATACGGTGCCTCAAAGACCTAGATATGGAATATAACATTAATACAAGATTCTGCAAAGAAAATATGTTAAACTACTCAACAACTAGGTCAACAAGCCATATCTAAGCCAAAAGTCAAACTAGGTCAACTCTAAGTCAAACTATGGTCAACTATGGTCAAACTATGGTCAATTATGTCAAACTACCTATTTCTAGGTTGCATGAGTCTATCTAAAGAATATTGGGTTCAAACACTAGAGTCTAGGTCATAAAAGCTATATCTTAGGATACTATATCTCAGGATACGCAAATAATAGATAAAGTATAACACATATACATATCAAACAATATTAAATATATAAAATCCTAATTACAAATGCTAAATAAATACCTTATTTTTGAACCAACTTGGTATCGCAACACTAATTCTGAATCTTGATGCCCAAATCCAATACATTGGGTATCCTCAATACCTTGGTATCTCAAGGTAATTGCCAAAATCTTATTTATACTAACTACCCAACTATAACTATAAACTACCATGCATTTAATATTTATACAATACTACATACCTTATTTTAGTCACCATAGTACTAACCCGTAATTAGTTTACATCTATCCTATTACTATGCCAATATCTACTACTCATATCTTGGTATATCTCAAGGTGATCCAAAAGGCTAACGTATAACTAATACATATATATAAACCCAACTAATACTGAATATAACTAATACTGTATTGTATGTATATCCATTCATAAGAACTAACTATAATATAATATTTTTAACTACTATATATATATCACTACATATATCTAACTAATTACTAATCATAATATATCAAATACCTTAACTACTCAAACTAATGACTAATATATATATCAATCTAATAAACTACTAACTAATCACTAACTACTAATACATATATACATGTACACATATCTATATATATAATACTTAACTAGAGATACTATTATATATATATATATATATATATATATATATATATATATATATATATATATATATATATATATATATATATATATATATATATATATAAACAATTAACTAGATAATTATCAAGCTACTAATAAATATTAGCTAACTCCTACTAACCAACTAACTAACTTACAACTACTAAAATATAGTATACTAATACATAAATACCAATTAGGAATATATATACATATATATTAATACCATATATATATATATATATATATATATATATATATATATATATATATATATATATATATATATATATATATCCTCATATCTGTCACTAAAAGCCCCTGTGGCCCGTTACTGCTGCTACTGTTGCTGTGTCTGGTGCTATTGCGATATTTTTCTGCTGTTGTTGCTAATGTTGTTGCTGCTGCTGTCGCAGAAACTGCTGCTGTTGCTATTGCTGCTGCTACCGTTGCTATTTGCTGCTGCTGTTGTCACTAATTTCGCTGCTGCTGCTGTGCTGTTGCTAAATGTTGTCGCTAATGCTGCTGCTGTCCTCTCTCTCTCTTCCTCTTATATATATATATATATAATACATTACATATATATAATATATAACACATAAAATATATAGATACTAATATATATAACATACAACTTATATAACTATGACTATATAAAATATATGTACATACCTATACCTCCACATACATTTATATATGTACACAATAAATACATATAACTTAACATACATACATATAAGTATCATATATATATATATATATATATATATATATATATATATATATATATATATAACTTTACATATGCATACACGTATATATATATCATACAATTATATATATATATATATATATATATATATATAAACATATATATATACAATACATATATTAATACACTACTACATTTAAAAGCTAATATATATGTAGAGAATAGCTACATATATATATAACACTTAGATATATAGATCTATGAACACTAATACATAAATATATATACACAACAATATATATATATATATATATATATATATATATATATATATATATATATATATATATATATATAATTACATATCACCAAGACTAAGAACAATTTAGAAATAGATCTAGAATTAAATTGCACAAACATATGGAGTGCATTGCTTCCGTATCCTACTAGATCTAGGATACGCTTGCGACACGAGTCCACCACACATCCAAACATACCCCGAAGGACACGAACAAGTCTAATATAATAAATATGAACAATACAAAGAATCAAACATAATTCTACATGTTCGTATCAAAATATGACATGCACAAAGTTCCGTGTCGGAAGAAAACTCCCAAATCAACACGTATCACCAAAGTGTTGGGATACGACCTACACACCCAGTTTTGGACACGACACTAGCCCCAAACATACAAGTACATGCCAAATTGATCTGTAGGACCAATTGACACATACAACAAATGTCAATCTCGGAATTCCCCCAAAATTGACACAAAAAGTACCATAACTTTCTCAATAGGCCTCCTATGAACACAAAACTAAATCCTATGGGTAGCCTATGCATATGGGTTGATTTTTTATAGTTAAATCTCATATTTAGAACCTAAATTAAGGGAAAAAACTGAATTGTACCTATTGGGAGATGGATTCCCAATAAAACCTCCAAAATTGGTAAAATAAGCCTTCAACTTGTAGATCCTTGCTCCTCTTTGTAGATACATACTTCCTCCTTGTAGATCCTTGCTCTACTAGTCTCCAATAATGATTTGGAAAGGAATTCGGTAGAAATTTGGTATGGATTTGATGGAATTTGGTTGAAAAAAATTCTAGATCTAGATTTGGAATAAGAAATAAACAGAGAGAAAGTTTTTATCCCCTTTATATAGGCCTCACTTGCCCCCTCCCTCAAGCTATTATGTAAAGTCTAAAATACCCTTTGGACCTCTCATAAAAAAATTAATTAAGGAGGGAAGGTTATAGTCTAATGGGTTTAACTTAATTAATTATCCTTCTAATGATTATGCTTCTAATTATTGGGCTCAATTCTAACTAGAATTAAATGTTGGTCCATGAGTCTAAACTAAACTTGTTAGGTCCACTAACACAAGTCCAAAAATAAATCTAACATGCTAACCATAAACAAATAATACAATAAATAAATATTTAGCATGCACGATATTTAATTAATTATTAATGACTAAAATACCCTTTCCTAAAAAAATGTGGTAGTGATAAATCTACCCCCCCTTAGAAGAATTTTGTCCTCGAACTTAAAACTCTCACCCCTCTCTCTTAGGCCAGTCATATCCTATTCATACAAATCTTGCCATGGTCAAACCCCATCAATCACAGTCTAAAATAGTATATATACTATAACATACAATCCTACCATTATATTGAAAGAGAAATCATACTTGGATATAGTCTCTTAACTATTATGAAATTAGTCTTTGCCCAGCTGGGGTGTCTCCCTCTACTGGTACAGGATAACCTGCTTTGCCACATGTGGCCTATTCCATCACATACTAAGCATTCACTAATCATCAACCTAGTCAAGATATTCTTAATACTGAGGGTTACCAATATTAGTGATATACTATAATTCTATGTCATGGACATGCTTAACTTACTGGCACTTGCTACTTAGGATACTATACAAAATACTGCTAAGATACTACCTCCTTGTTCTGTTTCAATTCTTGTAATCACCAAAATTTCTCAACCATTTTCTTACAAGGAACACTTGTATACTTTTTCAATCATGTGTTTTATTAGCATACCCTCGTCCAACTTTCATACTCCCAATAGGATGCCTTACTTAAATCTTGTTACTGTCTACACAAGGCACCAGCTCTTATATACATTTTTTTGATGACATTCGCATACCAAGTTACTCGTGTCTCCCCCTTATACTAGGTACTAAAATGCTTGTGCCTAAACCTTCATAATACTTGAGGTACTCCATCTCTTGTTACTAGGGTATCTCTTTCTATCTGATACTAGGTGTAACTCATCCTCTAACATTTGTTAATCATCTTAAGGTTCTCATCTGTAAATTAGTATCACAATACATACACAATTTTTCTTCTAGTCATTACAATATCATGACATCTCACTGGTATCCTTATATCCCTCAGACTATTCTTTGATACATACGACCTCTATAATCAAATTTAGCAAGGTACTATACTTACTTACTTACTAACTTCTATATATATATATATATATATATATATATATATATATATATATATATTATCTCCTTCCTCTACTGCTTAGATCATTTATACCATTACTCCCAAATATCTTTCTATCCATATTAACTGATACACCAATCCAATATCATTATACAAGGTACTTACTGTTACCAACACATTACTTAACTAATCCCTGATATAGAAACACTAACACCCTTGATATAGTAACACTAGATTCATAACTACAAAACATATGTCCTTAAGGTTCTAGGATACCATCTTCACCGTTAGATCATCTCATAATACTCACTAAAAATTATGATCACTTGCATCCAATGTATTAATTATTAACTTCTATAATACATATATTTCACTTCACTCTCAAAGGCAGACATATGGTTCCATATCTCTATTGATGTATACATATCTCTCCTCAAACCTTTTACATATGGATACACAAATCAGTGATACACTATATATCTTCCATGACCAATCTTGATATTTTTCAACCCATGACATAATATTAGCACTCAAGCTTCCACTTCTGATACTCATGAACTCACACTGACACTCATCATCTACTGTGCAGCCTGCATATAATTTCTAGACACTCTTCCACCTATTGCTTCCAACACATCACTAGCCTCAATATCAGGTGATATACCCATTACTAGTCATATACTGGCACACTCTTATCTACTCACATCAACCTGTATCACAAGTCCTACTACTTAGCACAATGTATTCTTATTCTCTCACACTCTCCTATACACTTATGGGTACCCTTCTACCATGGCACACTCACTAATACCCTTGATGCTTATACATTTCTTTACTCTTGACACATCCAAGTATCAACCACCCAATGCTCCATTGATTTCCAACACAATTTTCTTGATACTTAAATGTTTACATGGCTCATCCAACTACATAAATTCATGACTATCTAGAACTGGTATGCTGACTCTGATAATAACTCATGGAACCACTACTGATACTCTCTACTACCCCTTCTGCCTATAGTACCAATACTAACTTATAATGACACCTATCATAGAACTATTGCTACAAGGTACTACGCTATGGGTTATCTCTAGATTTATGTCTATTGCTCACATGCCCAACCAAGAACCACTTACAGACTCACAAGCCACACTCCCAACAGTCAATACTGATACTCAAGACACAGACCTAATTGCAACTCACCAATTATCATACTAATAAGGACTCTAACGGAAAGAAGCTCTATAAGGAACTGGACTAGAGAACTAAAGGTATCTCTACTGCTAAGCTAAGGAACAATGGAACAAAGTCCTAAAATAATAGAAGTGAAAAAGTATTGAGATAATTCTTTAAGAACCAATTTAAGATACAATCTGATAATCATACACGTCTGTCTGAAATCATGATACTCAGAATCCTCGCCACGCCAGTAAGCATAGCTGCGATAAATGATAGATTCCATAACTAAGGTATAAAACTCTATAATCATGTCATCGAGAATCCTCACCATGCCAACCGGTATGGCTGCGAGAAACTTTAAATTTTATAACTAAGATATGTACATCCAAAGTCAGGTCCCTACGTTTCTGCTATGCCAGCTAATATGGTTGCGATAAACTCTAGGCTCCATAACCAAAGTAGACGTTTCACCTTTCTCACTGTCCTCATCAACATATGTCATCAGATGATACCATAATTTTAGTCCGTAAAATTCATCTCAATATGAAATCGAACTCAACAACGATACCAAGAATTAAATTCAATAACCGATTCACCAAGAATCAAATTCAACAACAACAAGTGAGAGCGGACGAAAATAAGGTAAAAGATTTGAATTCGAGTTTATAATAAGATTCTCAAGGGTCGTCCCAGGAATCTCTCAAAAAAAAATTGATTGAGTATCCTCTCTCATCCTAGTGTCCTAAGTCTTATATCCTATCGCAGGCACGCAGTAGTACAACTAAGTTATCACACTACCATGATATCACAAAACTTGCGAAGCCTGACCTGTATGGGCCACCAATAAAAATGTGTCACGACCCGTACCCAGTGTAGGGATGCAAGTCAGGAACAAAGTCCAGCCTACGCCACAGCATCGGCGGTAGAACGCTGCCTTGGTTAACTATACTATCTAAACATCTCACAATAATATAAAATCTGCCAACAATATCTCAATCACAATTCTAGAAGCACGAGATGATATCAAAGAAGTCTAATATAACTATCCAAAATATATATTATTAACAATAGAAACAATATCCAATCTTATACCATATGCCGAAAACAAATCCGGTACCAAAATGCTAAAGAAACTAACTATGAAAAACTAGTGATCAGGATAACCCTCCCGACAATCACTCCAGAACTAGTGGGTCCAAGTCTGCACCATCTATAAGTCGAAGTCCATAATATGTCAGACACCAATCTCTCGGATCCTCTAAAAAATATTTTTCAGTCAGGAATGGATCGAAGTACAACTCTAACAACAGTTCTAATCAATGATATAAACTATGTAGTAGTAAATAGATATGAATATACAAGATGCCATATACATTTACAAGAGATACGCAATAAAGGAGATACTGGAAATAAATACAAGAATAAACAATATGACAATGAACAAGAATATACTAATGACTAAGTGAGTGAGTACCAGCTTTAACATGTGATCGGCTTGGGAGCCTGATACATGATTTATGGCCTAGCTAAATATACGTACAGTGCATGATAATACTATTCAAGAGCAAGACTTGATATAAGGAGGGTACGATCACATATCTATACTACATAGTCCCCAATCCCGACTGGTATAATAGATCCAACCATGGTATGCTATGGCACGGGATTCCCCAAGAAGATAGTGACTCTTCCCGAGAATCAGTGTATGTACATGTACAAGATAATCAATAAAACAAGGCTTGCACAAGATACACCATATACAAAGCAATAATATCTCATGACGAGATCCGGATATACCAATCAGTGTAACCATCTTGTCAAAAAAATATGGATATCTATACTAGATACAATGAACATAGAGGATATCATAAATAAGAAACTATCAAAGAATGTACTCGTCTGAAGTTCGATAAAAAGTCTCACAGATGTTTGATACGGTGCCTCGAAGACCTAGATATGGAATATAACATCAATACAAGGTTTTGGAAAGAAAATAAGTTAAACTACTCAGCAACTAGGTCAACAAGCTACATATATACATGTACACATATCTATATATATAATACTTAACTAGAGATACTAGTGTATATATATATATATATATATATATATATATATATATATATATATATATATATATATATATATAAACAATTAACTAGATAATTATCAAGCTACTAATAAATATTAGCTAACTACTAGTAACAAACTAACTAACTTACAACTACTAAAATATAGTTTACTAATACATAAATACCAATTAGGAATATATATACATATATATTAATACCATATATATATATATATATATATATATATATATATATATATATATATATATTTATATATTACCGCATATCTGTCACTAAAAGCCCCTGTTGTCCGTCGCTGAAACTGCTGCTACTGCTGCTGTTACTGCTGCTATTGCGACGGTTTTCTGCTGCTGTTGCTAACACTGCTGCTGCTGCTGTCGCGAAAAATGCTACCGTTGCTAATGCGCTGTTGTTGTTGTTGCTATTGCTGCTGCTGCCGTTGCTATTTGCTGCTGCTGTTGTCACTAATTCTGCTGCTGCTGTTGTGCTGTTGCTACGTAGCTGTTGTTGCTAAATGTTATCGCTAATGCTACTGCTGTCCTCTCTCACTCTCTTCCTCTTATATATTTAACACATTATATATATAATATATAACACATAAAATATATAGATACTAATATATATAACATACAACTTATATAACTATGACTATATAAAATATATGTACATTCCTACACCTCCACATACATATATATATATGTACACAAAAAATACATATAGCTTAACATACATACATACATATATATATATATATATATATATATATATATATATATATATATATATATATATATATATATATAACTCCACATATGCATACACGTATATATATATATATCATACAATTATATATATATATATATATATATATATATATATATATATATATATATATATATATATATAATACATATATTAATACACTACTACATTTAAAAGCTAATACATATGCAGAGAATAGCTACATAAATATATAACACTTAGATATATAGATCTATGACACACTAATTTATACATACCCAACAATATATATATATATATATATATATATATATATATATATATATATATATATATATATATATATAAGTACGTATATATAATTACACATCACCAAGACTAAGAACAATTTAGAAATAGATCTAGAATTAAATTGCACAAACACATGGAGTGCATTGCTCCCGTATCCCACTAGATCTAGGATACGCTTGCGACACAAGTCCACCACACATCCAAACGTACCTCGAAGGATACGAACAAGTCTAATATAATAAATATGAACAATACGAAGAGTCAAACATAATTCTATGTGTCTGTGTCAAAATGTGACATGCACAAAGTTCCATGTCGGAGGAAAACCCCCCAAATCAATACGTATCACCAAAGTGTTGGGATACGACCTACACGTAACCAGTTTTGGACACGATACTAGCCCCAAACACACAAGCACATACCAAATTGATCTCTAGGACCAATTGACACACACAACAAATGTCAATCTCGAAATTCTCTCAAAATTGACACAAAAAGTACCATAACTTTCTCAATAGGCCTCCTATGAACAAAAACCAAATCCTATGGATAGCCTATGCATATGAGTTGATTTATCATGGTTAAATCTCATATTTAGAACCTAAATTAAGGGAAAAAACTAAATTGTACTAATCTCGATGGAGGTTTCATTGGGAGATGGATTCCTAATGAAACCTCCAAAATTGGTAAATTGAGCCTTCAACTTGTAGATCCTTGCTCCTCTTTGTATATCCATGCTTTCTCCTTGTAGATCCTTGCTCTACTAGTCTTCAATGATGATTTGGGAGGAAATTGGGTGAAAATTTGGTTGGAATTTGATGAAATTTAGTTGAGAGAAATTCTAGATCTAGATTTGGAATAAAAAATGAAGAGAGAGAAAGTTTTTATCTCCTTTATATAGGCCTCACTTGCCCCCTCCCTCAAGCTACTATATAAAGTCTAAAATACCCCTTGGGGCCTCTCATGAAGAAATTAATTAAGGAGGGAAGGTTCTAGTCTAATGGGTTTGACTTAATTAATCATCCTCCTAATGATTGGGCTTCTAATTATTGGGCTCAATTCTAACTAGAATTAAATGCTGGTCCATGAGTCTAAACTAAACTAGTTAGGTCCACTAACACAAGTCCAAAAATAAATCTAACAAGCTAACCATAAATAAATAATTTAATAAATAAATATTTAACATGTACGATATTTAATTAATTACCAAATAACTAAAATATCCTTTTCTAGAAAATATGGTAGTGACAACGGCCAATAAATAAAGTGTCAGTGATGTGACAATAAAATAAAGTGTGTCAGAGAGAAATGACATAGTCCTAGAAATAAGTGCCAACTGTTCAGAGTCATGCATCCAAGAAAGGTGGCCGCATTCTTTGCTTGCCGCATGTATTTTCCTATTGGACTTAGCAAATTTCTCATTCGTTCATCGAGTTAAATAATAAGAATCTCAATGACACTTGTGTAAAATAAGCAGTCATGCGTCTAACAAGATGGACGCATGTTGGTCAGTATATGCGACATAGAGTTCAGGACGCATAGCACTCACGTCGCATAACACTCTATGCCGCATATGATGTTGGCCGCATGAGCACTTCATCTTCTCCAACAACAAATTCGGTCATGACAGAAGCCCTAAAATTCAAAAAATATTTCGACCATAAAATCCTCATTTTAAGTCCAAATCAAGTGAACCAAAAGCCAAAACGCTTGAAATTGAAAGATCTATTATATGGCAAAAATTAGTTTTCAAAAAAATATGTTAAATAGATTAAAATCAAGAAAAACTCATAAAGTCCATAAAAACCCTAAGTTAGAAATATAGATCTGTACTAATCCATCCACCAAATCTGAAAACTCCAAGTTCTAAAAGTGTTTAAAATCAAGAAAGAACATAATAATCAATTTATATGGAGGGTTTCTCCATTTCTCATTCAAGGTGTACTTGTCTATGGAAAGGGGAGAGAAAACACAAGAAAGAGAAAGAAAATGAAGGAATAAAGAGAGAGAATGAGAGGTTGGCTTATATATATGGTAGGGTTGAGTGTTGAACCAAGGGTTCTCATGACTTAAACCAACCCACAAAATGAACCATGAATCAGGTTAAACCAAAGAATGGATCTAGTCTCCAGGCACATGCAACTCTGCTAAAATAAAATACGTTTCAAATACGTATATTATAAACGGGAAGCGACATCTCTATCTACCTTAAAAAAAAATTCTCGAAATTCGAATCCAAGTAAGCTAGAGAAGTTAGGACAAGCACAATATAATCCTACTAGTAAAACTACACATGCAAGCAATATCATCATAACACATATGTGATCACCTGATCACGAAATCTAGATACGAAAGAATAAGATAGAAGATACCTTTTGAATCAAACATATGTGGGTACCAAGACCGAATATCGTTCTCGATCTCCTACGTTGGTTCGCCAAGAGTGTGATGTCTCCAGGCAACTCGGACAAGAGAAATAGTCTGGTTCTTGAGTACTTTCTCTCTTCGATCCAGAATGAATACAGGTTGCTCCTCGTAAGATAATTTGGTAACAATGACTAATTCAGAATGGTCAAGGATATGACTCAAATTTGGGACATACCTACGCAACTGAGATACATGAAATACATCGTGCATCTCACGTAGCGAAGGTGGAAGGACAAAACGATATGCCACATCGCCTACCCGATCGAGAATGTCGAATGGCCCAACATATCGTAGACTAAGCTTCCCGTGAACCCCGAATCTAATAACTCCATGAGTAGACAAAATTCACAAAAAATATGTGGTCGCCGACATGAAACTCTAAAGGTCTACAATGCTGATCTGCCCAATGACAATACCGGTCTTGCGCAACACAAAGTTGCTCTCTGATATGTCTAACAACTTTTACAGTCTGTGTGATAATTTTGGGGCCTAACATTTTCCACTCACCAATATCGTCCCAAGCCAATGGTGATCTATACTACCTGCCGTACATTGCTCCAAAAGGTGCCATCTGAATATTGTCCTGATAACTATTATTATACAAAAATTCCACCAAGTGAAGGTGATTTTCCTAAGATCCACCAAGGTCTAAGGTACAGGATCATAGCATATCCTCCAAGGTCTGGATAGTTCTCTTTGATTGTCCGTTTGTTTGGGGGTGGTAAGCTGTGCTGAATCTTAACTTGGTACCCAATCTTTTGTCTAAGCTTCTCCAGAAATGAGTAGTGAACCTTGTATCTCGGTCTCATACTATGCTTACTGGCACACAACCTGTGGCATATACAAATCCGCCAACTGCTCTGTAGACTGTCCCACTATGAAGGAGAGAAAATTTGCTACTTTCGTGAGTCGATCCACTATCACCCAAACTGCATCTCGACCAGTCAGTGATCTCGATAAACCGGTCATAAAGTCCATCGTGATGTGTTTCCACTGCTACTCTGGAATAAGAAGAAGCTACAATAATCCTGTCGGTCTTTGTTGTTCTGCCTTCACTTGCTCACATATCAGACATCGCGATACGAAGGGTGTTATTTCCCTCTTTATTTTGTTCTGCCAAAAGTATTGCTTGATATCTTGATACATCTTCGTGCCTCTCGGATGAATAGAATATTTGGAACTATGTGCTTCAGTCATAACTTCTTTCCGAATATTCCTATTTGGTACGCATAGACAATTCCCAAACCTTAGCGTTCCATCCACATATATTGTCAACTCCTTCCGAAGACCTGTCTCACATTCTTCTTATAGCTTTTGAATCTTCGGGTCCTCTGCCTGAGCTAGTTTGATTCTATTTTCCAAAGTTGACTGAATCTGTAGGCTAGCCTAAACTCTTGTACTCTATAAAAGTACTATCTTGATACCCATCTCTCGTAATTCCTCTAGAATGTGCATCTGAGTAGTCAATATAAATTTGCCACCTCTTCGGTTAAGTGCATCAACTACTATATTACACTTGCCTGGATAGTACTGAAGTTTCACGTCATAGTCTTTCAACAACTCTAGACACCTTATCTACCTCATGTTCTAGTCCTTCTACGTAGATACATACTTTAAACTCTTATGATCCATGAATATTTTTACTCGATCGCCATATAAGTAGTGCATTCACAACTTAAGTGCAAATACTACTACTGCTAACTCCAAATCATGAGTTGGATAGTTCTTCTCGTGATCCCTGAGCAGCCGAGAATCATACACTATCACTCTCCCTTGTTGCATAAAAACACATCCAAGTCCTTTACCAGATGCATCATAATACACTATGAATCCTCCGGAGCCTGCCGGAATAGTAAGGATTGGTGCAGAGATTAACTTCTTCTTCAACTCTTCAAAGTCTATCTGGCATTCCGCTGACCACACAAATTTTACTTCCTTGTACGTCAACCGAGTGAAAGGTGCCGAGATCTTAGCAAAGTTTGACACAAATCTTTTATAGTATCCTGCCAAATACAGGAAACTACGCACTTCTACTACTGTCTTTTGAACTGGCCAGTTCTCTACTGCATCTACCTTCTTGAGATCAATTGACACTTCTGCTCCAGAAATAATATTCCCAAGAAAAGATACGTGATCCAGCCAAAAATCACACTTACTAAGCTTCACATATAACTGGTGCTCCCTCAAAGTTTGTTGTACTGTCCTAAGATATTCTTTATGCTCCTCCTCATTATGATAATACACAAGAATGTAATCGATGAATAGTACCACAAATTGGTCCAAGTATGGCATGATGATACGGTTCATCAAATCCATGAATACATCTGGAGCATTAGTCAGTCTGAATGGCATAACTAGAAATTTGTAGTGCCCATATCGTGACCTAAATGATGTCTTTGGTATATGCTACTCCTGAACTCGCACCTGATGATATCCTGATCATAAATCTATCTTGGAGAAGACTCTTGCTCCGATTAATTGGTCAAACAAATCATCAATTCTTAGTAACGGGTACTTATTCTTCAAGGTCACTGCATTCAACCACTTGTAATCCAAACACAACTGCGTCGGTCCATCCTTCTTCTTCACCAATACCACTGGTACTCCCCACGGTGATCCACTGGTCCGAATAAACTTCTTTGCCTTCAGTTCTTTCACGTGTCGATATAACTGGTCAAGCTCTAATGGTGACATTGGGTTTACCTTCTGGGATACTAGTTCTGCTCATAGCATCAACTCTATATAGTACTCTACTTCTCTAACTAGGGGTAATCCGGGAAGCTCGCTGGAAAAAATATCCATAAATTCTTTAACTATTTTGGGTATCGGGTCTTCTTCCTTTGCTACTGTTGCGACTTATCCCTTACACTGGTCTCTTGATATTCTGCTAAGAATATATTTTTCTCGAACGGGAATTCTAAACAACACTCTACCCTCACGTCAGTCTATCATTACATGAATGTCTCTCAACCAGTCCATGCTTAAGATAATATCAAAGTTATCCATAGGGAACTCAACCAACTTTATAGGTAATAAATGCTAACATACTACGATTGGATATTATAGGCATACCCTACTAACTTCAATGATCCCATTGCCAGTGAGTATATTCAGCCTCTCTGGCATTGCCTCAAACTTCAATCCATTGTGCAGAAATAAATGAGTGTGAAGTTCCAGAATCAATTAAAGCTATGGCAAAAAATGATGTAATAAAAATGTTACCTGGCACTACGTCGTCCGATGCCATATCTTCTTCCAAAGATAAGGTGAGTGCCTGCCCTTGGCCTTGTGGAGCTTCCTGCCGCTATCTTTTTTGCTGCCTTTATTGCAGTCCCTACTGATTCTGCTATAGTTGGTGTCAATAAAGCTGGGCCTGTGTCGGCAACGGACGCTGAGCTAAGGGTCGTACTGTTGCTGTTGGTCCTTCTTGCTATACTGCCCTTGGAGCTGGCAATCCAGGAAACTGTTGTACTGGCCCTCCTAGCCTATGTATTAATGATCGTGGCTCCCACATATCAAGAATAGTTTGTTAGATGTCTGAAAAATATCCTGGGTATGACCTCCTTTGCTAGCATAGGTACAACCTGTCGGTGCTCCCCGTCGTTGTTGCTGCTGCTGCCTCGCTTGTTATTGCCAAGTTGGTATCATCACTGTCAAGGTCACTAGCGGCATATAAAGTCTGGGCCGCAAGCTCAGGGTTAAAGTCTACTCATTGGGACAAGTGTTGAAGTGACGGCCAATAAATGAAGTGTTAGTGATGTGATAATGCAATAAAGTGTGTCAAAGAGAAAGGACATAGTCCTAGAAATAAGTGTCAACGGTTCAGAGTCATGCGTCGATGAAAGGTGGCCACATTCTCTCCTTGCCGCATGGATTTGCCTCTTGGACTTAGAAAATTTCTCATTCATTCAGCGAGTTAAAACAAAAGAATCTCAAGGACACTTGTAAAAATAAGCAGTCATGCATCGAACAAGATGGACGTATGTTGGTCGGTATATACGGCACAGAGTTCAGGCTGCATAGCACTCAGGCCGCATAATACTCTCTACAGTATATAATGCTGGCCGTATGAGCACTTTGTCTTCTCTAACAACAAATTTGGTCATGGCGGAAGGCCAAAAAATCAAAAATTATTTCGACCATAAAATCCTCATTTTAAGTCCAAATTAAGTGAACCAAAAGCCAAAACGCTTGATTTTTAAAAAAATATGTTAAATAGATAAAAACCAAGAAAAACTCATGAAGCCCATAAAAACTCTAAGATAGAAATATAGATATGCACTAATCCATCCAACAAATCTGAAAACTTCAAGTTCTAAAAGTGTCTAAAATCATAAAAAGAACATAATAATCAATTAATATGGCGGGTTTTTTCATTTCTCATGCCAGTTGTACTTGCCTATGGAAAAGGGAGAGAAAACACAAGAAAGAGAAATAAAATAAAGGAATGAAGAGATAGAAGGAGAGGTTGGCTTATATATGGTAGGGTTGAGTGTTGAACCAAGGGTTCTCATGACTTGAACCAACCCATAAAATGAACCATGAACCAGGTTAAACCAAAGAATGGATCTAGTCTCCAGGCACATGCAACTCTGCTAAAATAAAATATGTTCCGAATACGTATATCGGGAATAGGGAGTGACACTTACATCTACCCAAACGCTTGAGGTAAGACCACTTGCAATGCACTTGCAAAAATATGATCACTTGCACCTCACTTGCTGGTTCCAAATAAACCCTAATAGAAAAAGTATTCATATGCGGAAGAAAGAGAATAAGGAAATTCCAAAGAAGATGAAGGCGAACAACTTGGATGGCTCATATTCATAGGACTCTGTTAAGTTCCATTTGAAGTATTATAGGCAGAATGATACGGATGAGGATACAAATGATCATAACTCTGAGGGTGAATCCAAGGATGACTCTGATCAGGATCGACTCTAGCAAAAATGAGATCCTATACAATTCCCAAAATGTAGTCACATATGTCAAAAGTTTGGGACCTTTCATGAGACCTTTGTTAAATTTAGAGGCCTTTGTAAAATTTAGGAGGTCTTTGTAAATTTTTGGATCTTTATAAAATTTATGGAACAAATTATCCTGACCCATGCCTATTTTGCCTAGGCTTGCAACCGGTTCTGACTCTGGTGATGATGACGTCAGGGAAGGGGAAGACATAAAAAATGACCCTGAAGGTTTGTAACCTACCCACTCCAATCCCTCTTCTTTCCGGATGAGGATATAGAGCATGATGCTTGCTTTCTTTCTTTTTACTCTATTAGAGAGGGATTCAGACAACTATAAAAAGTTGTTTTAGTCGTTACAAATATTCCATCCAAAGAGCCTTTCCTTCTCTAGAATTCTACCGTTAAACCCTTTCCATATTTTTCATTCTGTGTAAAGTGTATAAATTAAGGCTTGCTTCCAATGAATAAGATACATAAAATTATTCTATTCTTTATTACTAACATGGTATCAAAGCTTTGGCTCTAGCTCTTTTGTTGACATTTTTCTGCGAGGATCTTTGGTCCTCTCCTCCCTCCTCCGATCTAAGGCCAACTAATTCTACACCACTACTACCAGATCTTCACGTGTCCTCATCCAGAGTGGGTCCAAGAACAACAGCAACAGTAGTATCATTACGTTCGGCGTTGTGACCGCCATCGTGGTTTGAACCCTCAGCCCCAATCTCCGCATCTGCTTCCTGGACCGCCGAGGTAATTTGTACTTCCTGATCAATATATCACTGTTACAGAACCTCAAGGTCTAACTTCCTACTAAGTTTTAATCCATTCTGTAACTGTCAAGCTCTGCTCCCAATAAACGGTGAGTTGAGTACGTAACCAATATCCCTAAGCTACGTGCTTTACGAACCTATATTCGTAACCCCAATTGTTTCCTATAAGTTCTAGGATAAAGTAAAACTAAACCATCAACAAGTTAGAACTATGTATACTCACAATACCAAGCTTTTACATTTACAAATCATAAGTCTAAGTTCTGTCTTCTAAAGAAAGTATACAAGCTACTCACTAAAATATACAACCACATAACTATCTCCCATAAGATTAATACACATATCATTATACAAGAACACAAAATAAAATTGTTCTATACGCGACATCCATTACTCTTCATATTCTTCCATATTATATAAGGAAAGAATCTCCTTTTCGTCCCGGCCTTCATCTAGTGAACAAAAATAAGGTCAACAAAGACATGCATGTCCTCGATTCAAGAAAGGTGAAATAAATGAAATAATGTGATACTGAAGATCAAGTGTAATGAAAATCTAATCCAAATAAGTACAAAAAATAAATGTAACTTTGAACTAACTTCTAAAGTAATCTTAATCTGGTAAAATAATTATATCCAAAACTGTTTCTTAAGTCCTAAAGTCACTAACACAGTCACAAGATAATTTTTCCTATATAATTATACAAAGTTTAGAGAACATGTTTTACACCACATATATTAATCTCATAATTAATCTAGAATATAAACTTTATTTTTGAATTCATAGAATAACCAAGAACAATATAGAAAAATACATAAAAATGAGATTTGTGTAGAGAAAGGGAGGACTTGCCTTGATTCTATAGGGCTTAGAAATTATGGAGGAATGGGAAAATGGTTTGAGAGGAGGTAAAAAAGATGGTTAAGATATAAAGAGCTTAAAGACTTATGTAAGAAAACAAGTCTTTAATATATATATAACAAGTTCTTATATATTAAATTATTATTCCTTTTTATCTATGCTAGATATTTTTAAGTTGTAAAGGAATCAAAACAAAGAGGATTGGACCCCCTTATTTGGCCGACCACCCCTTGGCTTCTTAAGAAAGCCAAGGGTTAAGGGCATTAAGGTAATTTCTAGGTTTTGGTGTTTTGGTTTTTAATTAATCCAAATTATCTCCTAATCATACTTAATCCTTTACACTAATTTAAGCCCTAATCGATACCAATCATAAGGCATAAAACTTAAAATTTCAAAATAAAAAAACATACAAACTTTTTATAGAATAAATAATAATATTATATTAGAAATTTTGGGAAGCCAAAAAATTATATTATTAAAATAATGTAATTTTTCTCGAAAAGCTATTTTCTCGTAAAATTTTTGTTTCCAAATAATTAGTAATTATAATTAAAAATAAATTTTAAAACCAACTATTACCCTCTACCCTCCTTAAAAAATTTTGCCCTCGGAATTCAAATTATGCTAAAAGAAATATATCAAAAGTAGACTTTAAAACAAACCTTGAGTGCCAAATAGATAGGGGTATTATTTTCGCATATCTTCTTCCCATTCTCAGGTAGATTTACCTGAAGAATCTTTACGCTATGTCACTCGTACCCGAGATATGCTTTTGTTCTTGAGTATCTTTTCTCTTCTATCCAAGATTTCTATAATTTGTTCTATTCAGAGTGTCAGACCCACTGTTATCTCCGAATGGTCCAGTATATGATTTGGATCTGGTGCATATCTTCAAAGTTTTAAGATATGAAATACATCATGAATTTCTTCTGGTGTTGGAGGTAAGGCCAATCTATATGATACCTCTCAAATTATTTCAATTATATCAAATGGTCAAATGTATCTTGGGCTTAATTTTCTTCGAGTTCCAAATTTGATTGTTCCTCAAGATAGCAAAATTTTCAAGAATACATGATCGCTAGGTTAATATTCAAAAGATCTTCTATGTTTATCTTCCCATATCTTTTGCCTGTCTTGAGCTGCCTGAATATGACTCCTTATGGCTTTAATCTTGTCTATAGTTTGTGCCACTATTTTTGGACCCAATAATTAACGTTCACCTACGTCATTCCAACATATAGGAGACCGACACTTCCTTCCATACAAAGCTTCAAAGGGTGCCATCTTGATGCTGGCATGATAACTATTATTATAGGAGAATTCAATTAGATGAAGATGATCATCCCACGATCCTCCAAAATCAAGAGTATATGCTCTCAATATATCTTCAAGATTTTGACTGGTTCTTCTGATTGGCCATTTGTTTGAGGGTGATATGCTGAGCTAAACTTAAACGTGTGCCCAGACTTTCTTGTAAGCTCCTCCAAAATTTTGAAGTAAATCTGAAATCTCTATCTGAAACTATGCTTGTAGGTACTCCATGATGACTAACAATTTGTCTCATATACATATCAACTAGTATTTCTATTGATTGACCCACTAAAAATGGTAGAAATTGAGCAAAATTTGTAAGTCTATCCACAATAACCCAAATAACATTATTAGCCTTCTGAGTCCTTGGAAGTCCTGATACGAAGTCCATAGTAATATGACCCAATTTTCATTCTGGTATTGGTAAAGGCTGAAGAAGTACTGTAGTCCTCTGATGCTCTGCCTTTACTTGTTGACACACTAGACATTTTTATACAAATCTTGCAGTTTCTCTTTTCATTCCATGCTACCAAAAATTTTGTTTGAGATCTTTATACATTTTTGTACTCCCTGGATGAATAGATATTAAGGGCTATGTACCTCTGACATAACTTCTGTTCTTAGATCTCCTATTGGTATACATAACTTGTATACAAACCTCAATATTCCATCTAGGTATTTACTTATCCCAATCTGAAGTCATGTTTCAGTCTTCTTCCATAATTCTTGTAATTTAACATCTTCTTGTTGAGTTACTTTGATTTTCTCTACTAAAGATGACTGAACTTGCAAGTTAGCCCATGATTCGTCTGCCCTTAGATATATAATTTTAATTCCTATTTTTCATAAATCATCAAGGATTTTTTTTGGTGTGTTCATAAAGAACGCTGTAGTCTTCTACTTAATACATTTTCTAGTTTATTTGCTTTGCCAGGCTGATGTTCCAGTTCCATATCAAAGTTCTTAAGTGGCTCTAACCACCTTCTTTGTCTCATATTCAACTCTTTCTGAGTGAATATATATTTTAGACTTTTGTGGTCAATATTGACTCTAATATTTTTACCATATAGGTAGTACCTCCATAAGTTAAGTTCAAACACTACTGTTGTAAGCTCTAGATTATGTGTTGGATAATTTCTTTCATGTTGCTTCAACTGACGAGAGACATATTCTATAACTCTTCCATGTTACATTAGTACACAACTCAGGCCTTTACCAGAAGCATCGCTATAAATTTCATAACCCCCGGATCCTCTTGGTAATAATGCTAGAACAGGTGATATAATAAGTCCTTCGGTATCTAATAACCTTGGTTCTGCTCGCCGCTGGCGAACCTCTCATAATATGTTCTCCTTGCTCCAAGCTAGCAGTCCAGCTAGAAAGCCAACCAGAAAAGCCAAGAAAGAGAAAATGTCATGTGTATGGAGATCGTAGTCTCAATCCTAATCGAGGAAAGGCCCAAAGCCAATCCCAGGAACTGTCAAGTTTCATAGGGTCTTTCTGTCCAGGTGTAGGTAGTCTGCATATTCACAGACATGTCTATTTCACCGAGCCTCTTTCCGAGACAGTGCCCAAATCGTTATGCCTTTCGTGATTCAATTCTTCAAATGCTGCCTGGCATTTGTATGTCCAAATAAATTTCTCATCCTTCCATGTCAAACGGTTTATAGGTTCAGAAATCCTCAAAAAAAATCTATAAATCTTCTGTAATATCTTATTAATCCAAGAAACTTCAGATTTCTGCGACAGTTTAGGTACAGGCCATGATTTTACTGCTTATAATTTCTTTGAATCAACTGAAATTCCTTCGGTACTAATGATATGGCTAAGAAAAGATATAAGATCTAGCCAAAATTTACATTTGTTAAGCTTCCCGTATAATTGTTCTTGTCTCAAAGTTTGAAGTATTATCTGTAGATCTTCTTTATGTTCTTCCTCATTCTTGGAATATATCAAAATATCATCGATGGATACTATGATAAATTTATCCAATTATTGGTAGAATATGCGATTCATAAGATCCATAAAGATCACATGAGCATTAGTTAATCCAAATGGCATAACTAAGAATTCGTAATGCCCATATCGAGTTCGAAAAGAAGTTTTTGATACATCTTCTTTCTTTACTTTTTCTTGATGATAACCTGACCTCAGATCAATTTTGAAAACACTTGTGCTCCTCCAAATTGATCAAATAACTCATCAATTCCTGGTAATGGATATTTGTTCTTGATAGTCACCTCATTCAATGCTCTATAATTAATGAACAGTCATAATGTGTCATATTTCTTCTTCACAAACAAGAAAGGTGCTCCCCAAGGTGAGACACTTGGTTGAATAAATCTTTTACTCAATATTCTTTTATTTGTTTATTCAACTCTGCTAATTCTTCCTTATTCATAGGATACATTTTCTTTACTACTAGTGCTGCTTCAGGAACCAGATCTATAGTAAGCTCTATTATTCTATCTGGTGGTAGTCCCGATAATTTATCAGGAAATATATCCTTAAATTCTGATTTATCATCGAGAATTATTCTTCTTCAATATTTTGGAATACTCCTCAAATTGGCAGCCTAAATTCTCCAATCTTTTTTGTTTGATCTTCCTTATGATCCCGAATAAAGTTACGTACTTCTCTTCCTGGAAGTTGAAATATAACCCTTCCTAGACCACAATCTATATTAGCTACTGCTAATGTCATCCAGTCCATTCCGATGACTATCATAATTGATCATTGAAACAACTAAAAGTCTTACTTAGAATGATTCACCTCAATTCTGATTGGACATGCTTTACATATATTATTGACTTCCACCAATCCATTTCTTAGGTAAGGGTTCAGTTTAAATTTCATACAAACATATAAATGCAACAGTATAAAAAACTATGTCGCGCCTGAATCAAATAATACTGTTGCTGGATAAGATAAAAACTAATATTGTATCTGTCATAACTTCTCCAAGTAATTCTGCCTCATTAGTATCCATCAAGAAAGCCTGTCCATGCTTCTTTTTGCCAGTATAAGTTTGTTGTGTTCTTTGTGCTTGATGGAATTGTTTTATTCGAGGTGATAACGGAGGCCTATACTGACTTCCTGCAGGTACCATAGTCTTCATTACTGGTGTTGCCTACTATATTGGCTTTGGTGCATTTAACATCGACCTTAGTACATTCCCTCGAACTACCTGCCTTGGGTTAAATCTTGCATTCATGGGCCTTGGTACAAATTGTTGATATGGTGTCATATGCCTTGTCATAGACATCTGGGACACTGAGTAATTTGATGTTCTGCTGCTCCACATCTTAAACACCATCCATTATATTTTCTACATTGATTCTTTAAATGACCTGATTTTCTGCAGAAATTGTATATAGGCACACCTTTTGTTGTGGTCATTTGTAGTCGCTTGGGCTGGCATTACCATTGGTTCTTTGAAGAAGATCCTAGTTCAAAGTTTCTCTTCTGACCTCCAACCTTTGTTACTTGCCTATCTTTTTATATCCTTTCTTGATCTCGGGCAGCTTCAGTTATCTCAGAATATGTTTAGCATTTATAAGGTGCAATGTTGCCCTTAAGTTTACTTTCTAATCCTTCACTGAACCTGGATACTTTAGCTTTTTCTGTAGCTACCATTTAAGGAGCAAATCTACTTAGTCTGGTAAATTCTGTAGTATATTCATCAACAGTATATTTATCCTATTTTAGTTGGATAAATCGCCTTTCTAACTCCATTTGAGCTGACTCTAGAAAAAATATTTCTTCAAATTTACTTTTAAATTCTTCTCATGTTATTACTCTATCAGACTCCTCTGGGTGCTCTGCACTCCACTAACTTTTTGCTACATCTTCTAATTGAATTCTAATTATTGCTACCATATCTTCTGGTGTAATCTTTGCTCCCTTAAGTAATCCTTCAGTAGTCCCGAACCATTGTCCTGCATCTAATGGATTCTCAGTTCCACAAAATTTCTTTGGATTTAGTTTTCTAAAATCGACAATGGTTCAAGTTTTTTGTTGGGGAGGTGCCCTAAGTTGTTCAAGTGCAGCTACTGAGGGAACCTGTGCAACATTAGCATGCTGACTATTCATTTGAAAGAGTTATTGAAAATTTTGGAGTATATCAGCGGCACTTGTCTCAGTTTGGTTGTTAAGAGGGGACAAGAATTCAAAATTGTCTATTTTCTAAATGGAGACAAGGAATGCATAATTTTTAATAAACTAACCAAAATAGCTATAACATGATTATTAACAATAGATAAAATCAAAAAAAATAGTTATATAAAAGTAGCACAAAATAAATAAGAAAACTGCATACTTTATTTACAGAATAGTATATTATACAGTGCTATAAAGACACACAACCACTATTTACATCTGTTGTTATACTAAAATAAACTCCAACAGGCAAAAAAACAACCTTATATCTATCTTACACACAAACTAATCTTATATACATACATACTACACACATAATAGTCTTATTTGCATAACCATCTCCTATTCTCCCTTGATATCTTCATCCTCTAGATAAGTATCAACCTGATCTTGAAGATAGTTACTTTAGGGTGAAGCTCCCTCCATTCTGGTAGTGTACTATTAAAATTATCCATTTTTATTGAGTGTTGAGCCTTAATGACTATGTTGTATGGGAGCATATATCTATTTGGACCCACTTGATATTCATATTCAAAACAGACACTGTACACTGGTACATTCTGGCCCGTTCTAATCCCCATCTTCTCCTCACAATATTATAACTGTCTTCTATAACCTACATAAACTTGAGTCTTGAACCGACTCATGATCTACAACCAAGAAAATATTATATCAGTAATCTCAATTAAATCTTAAATACAGCCATATACAATTAATAATAATTAACTCAAGAATCATGTCTTCTTAGAATATAAACACATGCTATGGAAATATAAAATAAGTGTACTGAACTTAATTTTCTTAACCTTATAATACCCAATACTTATATCCTAAGGCTCTTGTTAGAATTTTTCTACAAATTAATCTTAGGGTCTTATAGATATAATTAACAGATCTGCTACCTAGATGTTGATTGTTGCATATCTATAACACTGACCTGCATGGGCCACAACTAAAAGAAGTGTCACGCTCCACTACCAATAAACGGTGAGTTGAGTACGTAACCAACATCCCCAAGTTACGTATTTTACGAATAAACCTATATTTGTAACCACGATTGTTGCATGTAAGTTCTAGAATAAAGTATAGGGTAAAGTTAAACCATCAACAAGTAAGAACTAAGTATACTCATAATATCAAGCTTTTACATTTATAACTCACAAGTCTGAGTTCTGTCTTCAAAAGAAAGTATACAAGCTACTCACTAAAATACACACCCACATAACTATCTCCCAAAAGATTAATACACATATAATTATACAATAACACAAAATGAAATGGTTCTCTACGCGACATCCCTTACTCTTAAGTTTCGTCCATATTATATAAGGGAAGAATCTCGTCTTCGTCCCAGTCTTCATCTAGTGAACAAAAACTAAGTCATCAAAGACATGCAAGTCCTCGATTCAAGGAAGGTAAAATAAATAATATGATACTGAAGAACAAGTGCAATGGAAATCTAACCCAAATAAACCATAAGTACAAAAATTAAATATAACTTTGAACTAACTTCTAAAGTAATCATAATCTGGTGAAATAATTGTATCCAAAATCGTTTCTTATGTCCTAAAGTCACTAACACAGTCACAAGATAATTTTTCCTATATGATGATACAAAGTTTAGAGAACATGTTTTATACCTCATATATTTATCTTAGAATTAATCTAGAATATAAACTTTAATTTTGAATTAATAGAATAAACCAAGAACAATATGGAAAAAATAGATAAAAATAATATTTGTGTAGAGAAAGGGAGGACTTGCGAAAAGAGAATCGGGGAGAGAAAAGGAAGGGCCCTTGATTATATATACAGGGTTTAGAAATTATGGAGGAATAAAAAGATGGTCTGGGAGGAGGTAGGAAAGATGGTGAAGATATAAAGAGGTTAAAGACTTATGTAAGAAAACAAGTCTTTAATATATATATAACAAGTACTTATATATTAAAGTATTACTCCTTCTTATCTATACTAGATATTTTAGGTTGTAAAGGAAGCAAAACAAAGGGGATTAGATACCCTTAATTGGTCAGTCACCCCTTGGCTTCTTAAGAAAGCCAAGGGTTAAGGGCATTAAGGTAAGTTCTAGGTTTTGATGTTTAGGTTTTTAATTAATCTAAATCATCTCCTAATCACTCTTAATCCTTTATAATAATTTAAGCCATAATCGATACCAATCAGAAGGCATGAACTTAACATTTCAAAAAAATATATATAAAAGATTTTTGTAGAATAAATAATAATATTATATTAAAATTTTAGGAACCCAAAAAAATATATTATTAAAATAATGTAATTTTTCTCGAAAATCTATTTTCTCGTAAAAATTTTATTTCCAAATAAATAGTAATAATAATTAAAAACAAATTTTGAAACCAACTATTACAGTAACTGAAAGTATCGTTTTCCACTGTTCATTGGAAAGGCAAAGAAGAAGAAGAAATAAATTGCTGCAAGTAAGAAACTTTAGCAATAACCTTTATAACAAACATCGCTTTATAGCACATTGCTAATCACATGGACTACACTTTACATCATCATTGCAAGATCACCAGTGCTAGATATGTCTTTTTCAATAGAATTCACGTGGATATTGCACTTAGGAACATTGTTAGACAATTTTTTTTCTTCTATAAAGCACCTTCTTATTCTGTTCACTTGTTAATTTTTTGTAAAGTCAAAAGACACTTGATAAAGTCCACAAGTGTAACCATCTAAAATTATGTTAGGGATATTTTTGATAACTTATTTTTATTGCTAATAATGTTAGTTATATTAAAATTGTTAGTTAGTTTAGAGTTAATTATATTCTTTAGTCATTGATAGAATATTTTATCATAACTAATTAGATTTTCTCCCTAACCAAATGATTCATTTCCTATTAGATCTAGAATTTGAATTAATTGAGTGTAATGACAAAATTGTAAATAACTCAACCCAACCCAACCATACATGACCGCCCCCTCTCCTATATTTTTTTCTCGATTTTATTTTACACCACCTTCTCCAAACTTTTTCTTATTCCTCAAGCTTTCTTCTCCACCAAATTCCAAACCCTAATTTTACTTCCAGCACCCCCAAATCAACCCAATTTTACTTCAATTCTTCTTCCAATGGAGAGTTAGATATTGGGAGCCCAAGAGGAGTTTAAGAATAGTGCCAAACTAGGATCGTATCCAATTTATCTTCCTTGTGTCCAATTTCGTGGATCTTCATTGGAAACCCACTCCCAATAGGTAATTCTCTCTTTTTCCCCAATTTCTATGGTATAACTCTAAATTGAATCAATAGAAACCCACCAATAGTGTTGGGAACACGTGTTGAGAACACGTGTGCTCTGATATCACGTGTTGGGCGTGTCACAGAAGGGTTTGCCAACCCACCTGAGATGACCAACCAATCTACGAACACCAAGCATAGATGAAGAAAAGTATATGGAGGTGACTACGTCACCTGGACAAATCCTAACCTTTTCTCTTAGATTCGGGGTGCTCATCCAGAGAAAATCTAAGAGAAAGCCCGTGCTTTGCTCTTAGGACTTCACCATCCAAGACAGAAGGAAGAAGGAGATCAATTCGAGGAGTCATCAACTTTGGTTAGGGAGAATGCTACTGGTTGGTGAGTGCTTTCAATTGTAATCTTCTGCTTTTCTTCTTAAGTGTGGTGAGGGGGTTGAACCTATTAGGGCAAAGGGTTTCAATATTAGTTTTTTGTAATCTTATAATTTTATCTGAGTTATAAAGTTTAGAATTTGTCTAGGTGACATAGTTACCGCCATATACTTGTCTTTATCTGTGCTTTGTGTTCGTAGATTGGTTGGTCATCTCAGGTGGTTTGGAAAATGCTTCCATTTTGCACCCAATATGTGGTATCAGAGCGCACATGTTCTCAACAAATAGTTAGATTTAAACCTCTAGGTGGTGAATTAGATTGTAGAGGACTAATTCCTAGTATATCTATATTTTAGAATGGTCGATTTGGTATAATTATGAATTTGTGTCCACCAAGTATTTGATACAAGTTTTCAAAGGAAAATTTGTGTCAATTTGAGTTGTTCTTGTGTCCATGTATCCTAAATAGGATATGTGGTATTTGTGTCATGATAATTTAGGATACACATTGTAGGTATGGGTGTCCTTTGGCACCAAATTAGAATTTTCATGTGTAATTGGTTCTTTTGTGTCAATTATCTATAATTGCTAATTATATCTATTTATCCTTATGTATTATATGTCAATATTGCTATATATTTCCATTTGGAAGAGTATCATAGATTTGGGTATGGGTTGTATCCAAGTTCTATTGGTAGGATGTATTGATACTTGTGTATCAATAGGAAGTTATTATTCTAGTGGTGTTGATGCATGAGTGTGCCATGAGGATGAGGTTGATGTGTGTATCAATTTGTATTATGTATCAATTTTTATTGTGCATCAATTAGTTTGTATGTTGGAATTAGTACTATTAGGTTGAATATCATGGGCGTTAGTATCATGGTATTGATGTTGAGAATTAAGGGGTATCCTAAAGTGACTATTCTAGACAACAGTGAATGGAAGGGGTTATTTCCTGTGTGTTAGCAGCAGGCAAGTACAAAATTCTTTAGCCACAGCAGCTGCAGAAGCGTGACAACAGCTGCAAGTTGTTGTAAAACAGCAACAACTAGTTGGGGAGGAGTTTTGTAAACTGAAGCAATATGTTGCTTCATGTTAGGCTGTAGCAGCAACATATTACGGCAGTAGGCACCATCACCTCCACCTACAGCAGCATGTGCACCTACACATCAATAGTAGTTGATCAAGGGAAAAAGTGCACCTAGCGTTTGTAGGCAAAGGTGCACAACAACATACTGAACCGAGCATGGAAACAGTTGTGCTTGTGTAGATTGAATTTTAGGGTCGGGTAAGACTGCTAATGCAGTAAGGAGAGCTAGTGGGAAATCTGAGTGTATGTGTATCAAGTGTGTCTCCAAGTATTAGAATTTGAGCTGTGTATTATAGTATTTCTAGTGTGTGTTGAGTGCTAGTGTTCACATGTGGCTAGGTGATTTGGGATTGAAATTTAAGAATGGGGTTAGTGTATCAGTGATACAAGTCTATCCTAGGTAGTGTATCATTTAGGATACCTATGTATAGGCAAGTGTCAGGTTGAATGTAAGTTTCAAGGTATTGGACATGGTTATCCTAGATACAATTAGAGAATAAAGTAATACTAGGATTATTGCGTGTCACGACCCGCACCCGGGGTAAGGGTACTAGTCGGAAACAACGCCCAGCCTACGCCGCAGAATCGGCGGTAGAACGCTGTCTAGAAAGTCTATCTAATATAATGAACCACCAAAAGATAGTGTACTCAATCACAGAACTAAGATAGAATGAACACGAATCAGATAAGAATAGAATAGTCACAATACAACTCATGAGTCTAAAATAATACATCAATGAGTCTGAAAAAAAATACAGAAATATGCTGGAGACAAATCCAGTACAAAAGAATACTACAAAACTATAAAGCTACAACTCCAGGGTCAACTGTCTCAGTTGGGATAAGTCCCTCTTGAGTCAGGGTCTCAGAATCTAAACCCACAACATCCTGGGGTCCATAATAGGTAGGGTACTCCTCAGTGTCATCTGGAAAAATATATCCAGTCAGGAAAGGAGCAGAGTACAACCCTAACAGCAGTTCTCAAATAATGATAAAAACTATGTAACAGTAAGTAGCTGTGGATAAACAAGATGCATAAATAGATACAAGAAATGTATAGACAATAAGGAAGTACTGGAAAGAAATACAATAATGAACAATATGCTGATAGAACAAGAATACTAATGACTAAGTGTGTGAGTACTAGCTTTAACATGTGATCGGCTTAGGAACTTGCACAAGAGTATAATGGCCTGGCTGATTATACGTGCGGTGTATGATCAACACTCACAAGGAACAAGACATGCACAAGGAGGGTATGATCACATATCTACACTAAAATACTACCCACCCCGACTGGTATAATAGATCCAACCACGGTACGTTATGGCACTAGATTCCCCAAGAAGATAGCTAGTCTCCCCGAGAATCGGTGTCTGTACATGTACAAGATAACCAATGAAACAATACTTGCACCATATACACCATATACCAAAGAATAACATCTCATGACGAGATCCGGATATACCAATCCGTGTAACCATAGTGTCAAGAGAACATGTATATCTACACTAGATACAACGAACATAGAGGATATCATAAATGAGAAACTATCAGAGAATGTACTCGCCTGAAGTCCAATGAACAGTCTCACAAATGTCTGACTCGGTGCCTCGAAGACCTAGATATGGAATACCACATTAATACAAGGTCCCGGAAAGAGAACAAGTCAAACTAGGCAATTTCTAGGTCAATAAGTCAATTCTAAGTCAAAAGTCAACTATGGTCAACTCTAAAGTCCACTAAAGTCAAACATGGTCAAACCCAAAGTCAACCTCACAAGACATCTATAAAATAATATAGAGATAAACTACAATAATTTAGGAATCAAATTAGATTCAAAAAGAACTCACACAAAGTATACTAATAATATAATTAATATATACCCTAAAATAATATATATACAACCCAACATTTATATAAATAACATAATATATTATTACAATTATTATTCCTCACAAAACACATATATATATACATATATATATATACAATTATAATTTATAATATATACATTAAATCTGTCAAAGCGTCATTGAAAAATAGTGAATAAGATAGGATTAAATCAAAACAGTTTAAATAGTGACAGTCGGGACTGTCACCGAAGGACTGTCACCGAAACCCAAATAATAAACTGCCACTGCTTTGGTTTTCGCTGACAGTTAAACTGTCGCGGAAAAGCGTCGCAGAAAAGCTGCTGTTTCCCGCTGCTGCAATTAATGACAGGTTTGTCATTAATTGCCCGAAGGCTACAGCGGCTGCTATTAGTCGGCTAATTAATGACAGTTTTTTTACTGTCATTAATTCACTGTCACTAAAACAAGTTGTATATATATAATTATATATATAAAAACAGAATATATAAACAATATATATATATATATATATATATAAACAGAATATATAAAACAGTATATATATATATATAAACCATTAATACAAAAATGTACATATATATATTAATATACACATAAACTTATACCTTCAAATATTTAACAAAGAACATATAATTTACATGGCTAGAAGCACACCTAAAATATTTACATTAATATCCAAATAATTACATAATAATTATAAATAATATAATTACATAATTAAACATACAAATATATTTTATAAAACATTTTATGTATAAATTATATTATTTAACAAGTAGTAACATATATATTTGCATGCAAGAAAGCTACATATTATATTGTACATTATATTAGCACACCCAAAATATAGATTTATGCTACAATAATTACTATAATAAATACACAAAATAAATATTTAATATCCATATATATATACTAATTATAAATGAAGAATTGAACCATAATTAATTAGATCTATGCAAAAATACACACAATTGGAGAGTATCTCACCGTATCCCACTAGATCTAGGATACGCATGGGACACGAGTCCAACACACAACCAAATGCACCCCGAATGACACAAACAAATCACAAATAATATTTATGAACAAATCAAAGCGTCAAAAGTAGATCTATGTGTCCGTGTCAAAATACGACATGTTCAAAGTCCCGTGTCGGAGGAAAACCCTCAAATGACACGTATCACCAAATAGTTGGGATACGAACCACAAGTATCCCAATATGGACACGACACTAGCCTCAAACACAAATCTCATGTTCAATTGATCTATAGGATCAATTGACACACACAACAAAATATAAATTCGGAATTCCAACAAAATTGACACAAAAAGTACCATAACTTTCTCCATGGGTCTCCTATGAACACAAAACAAAGTCCTATGGGTACTACATACATATAGGTTGATTTTACAAGATTAAATCTCAGATTTAGAAGCTATTTAAATGGGAAAATCTGAATTATACCTATTGGGAGATGGATTCCCAATGAAACCTCCAATTGAGATGAACTTGCTTCCAAATTGTAGATCCTTGCTCCTCTTTGTAGATCCTTGCTTCCTTCTTCTAGATCCTTGCTTTCTCCTTCTCTAATAGTGAATTGGGAAGAATTTGGAATGAATTTGGTAGGGAATTGGATTGGGAATGGAGGGAATTTGGTAGTGGGAGAATTCTAGATCTAGATTTGGAATGAGATGAGAGGAGAGAGAAATTTCCCCCCCTCTTTAATAGGCCGGCCATAGCCCCTCCCCCAAGCAATTGTAAAATGTCCAATGTACCCCTCGGGGCCTCTCATGAAGAAATAATTAAGGAAGAAAGCTTCTAGTCTAATCATTTAATTAATTTAATCCATCTCCTTAACTATGGGCTTTCTAAATGGGCCAAGTCTAACTAATTAATTCATGTTGGTCCATGGGTCCAAACTAAACTAGTTGGGTCCACTAAAATAAGTCTAAAATAATTAAATAATAACTAACAACAATTAAATAATACAACAAATAATTATTTACCATGCACAATATTTATTTAAATAGGAAATTACCAAAATACCCTTTCCTAGAAAATGTGGTAGTGACATTGGGTATGTTGGTATCAAGATATCAAGATACAAGGTTGTATCTAGTGCTAAGTGTTGGTAAGTGTCAAGACTAGTATTTGGTTTGAATGAAATATGTGTTAGTATTCCAAGATACCAAGTGTCAAAGTATTGGGAATGTGTCAGGGGTAACTGTCAAGGTAAGGGGGTAAGGGTAAGGTATTAGAGTTTTGGTTTGGTTATATAAGTGTTAAGGTATTATTATTTTTATTTTTATTATTATTATTATTATTATTATTATTATTATTATTATATATATATATATATATATATATATATATATATATATATATATATATAACCTAGATATAACTTGAAAATAGTTTAGATAACTAAATACATAAACCAAGTAGTATAAAGCCAAATAGCATAGAATTGACCTAGAAATCTAATAACTAGAAGGATAGGTTGTTATTTCTTTCAAATCACCTATTGACATTCTAAACTTATAATATAGGTCACTTGGAATCCGATACTGATTCTGAATTATACCACTGGTATCCAATGGGGTTAGGATTTGAGAAAACTAGGGTTTTGGAGGATTTTTGATTGTTGGGAGGTGCTGAAACTGATTGGGAAGATGATGGTGTGTATATAAAAGAGTGTGGGGCCCAAAACTTAAAAACATTGAGGCCATCCGAACTCGGGCCGAACTGTAGTAGAGTTCTGATGTTCAATTTGGTTTAAGTTATGGTTCACTTTCTTTTAGATGCAAATCAACTTTGTAAATCAATAAATTAGTTAATTTATGAATTTCAATAATAATGACTAATAATATTTAATGAATCATTTTTCTGTTATGTATTAATCATCTCAGATTAGCTGTAGGGGTCGTATCCCAGCTAGCGGTGGTCCGAAGACGCTTAAGTACGGTGTCGCTTAGGCTTTTACGCCTTTTTGACAGAATGACCCTTTCAGCTTGTCTCTAAAATAACTTTTATATATAGGATCGAGATTTAAGAAAATACATATTAATTATATACCATTGATATCCAAGATTTCTAATTCACGATGTATAAAGTTGAATCGATCTTCTGCTAAAGGTTTAGTAAATATATCAGCTAATTGATGCTCTTAGTCAACAAATTCTAGACATTTATCACTGTGTGTTTAATGATCTCTAAAAAAGTGGTATCTAATTAATCTCAATATGTTTGGTACGTGAGTGACATATGGGGTTCTTAATTGATCGTACTAATATTATCATAGTATATATGGATCTTGGTATAGTGGAGATTATAGTCATCAAGGGATTTCTTTATCCAAAAAATATGAGCACATCAACGTCCTATGACGATATACTCTGCCTTAGTAGTTGACAATGCTACAAAATTGTGTTTCTTGCTAAACTATGAGACTAAAAAATTTCCTAGAAAATAACACATATCGCTGGTACATTTTTGATCAACTTTGCATCTGGCAAAATCAGCATTCGAATAACTGGTAAGGTTAAACAACATAGTTTTGGGATACCATAAGCCAACATTAGAAGTGCCTTTAAGGTATCGAATGATACGCTTAACTGTGCATAAGTGTAATTTCTTAGGATTAGCTTAGAATCCTGTACATGGGAAAATACTAAACATTATATCAGGACGACTAGCAGTTAAATAAAGTAGACTATCAATTATACCATGATACTTACGTGTGTCGACTAGTTTGTCATGTTCATGAATGTCAAACTTGGTAGAAGTTTCCATAGGATTACTGATTGGTTTGCATTTCTTATGTCAAACTTCTTGAATAAGTCGTTAGTGTACTTAGCTTGGTTTATGAATATTCCTTGTGAATTCTGTTTGATTTAAAGTCCTAGGAAGAAGTCAGTTCTCTCATCAAAATCATCTCGAATTCACTCTGCATACACTTAACAAATTCTTTGAATAAAATCTCATTAGTTGAACCAAAAATAATATCATTAATATAATTTATACTAATAGGAGATCATTATTTAATAATTTAATAAACAGTGTCGTATCTACCTTTCCATTTGAAAAACTTTTTTCAAGTATAAAAGAACTAAGTCGCACATACTAAGCACGGGGTGCTTGTTTGAGTCCATAGAGAGCTTTTCGTAGCTTGAAAACGTGATTAGAAAATTTAAAATCTTCAAAATCAGGTAGTTGTGCAACATAAATCTCTTCTTTAATGAAACCATTTAAAAATACATGTTTTACATCCATTTGAAACAGTTTAAAATTATAAAAATAAGCAAAAGTACATAATATGTGAATGGATTCGAGTCTTGCAACTGGAGCATAAGTCTCGTCTTAGTCAACACATTCTTCTTTGTTATAACCTTGAACGAGTCGAGGCTTGTTACGAGTGACTAAACCATTCTTATTAAGTTTATATCGACATATCCATCTAGTACCAATGATTGGGTGATCATTAGGATTGGGAACAAGTTTTCAAACTTGATTTCGCTCAAATTGGTTCAATTCCTTTTGCATAGCAGAAATCCAAAATTTATCATAAAAAGCTTCTTCTATATTTTTAGGTTCTACTTGTGAAATGAATGCTACACTATCAGCTATATCTCTAGTAGAAGTGCAAGTACTTACACCTTTGGTTGAATAACCTATTACCAGATTTTCTTGATGATCAGTCATGAATCTCATCTTCTTTGGCAGACTTTTCAGGTAACTGGTACTGGTGCAGTTTATGCTGGTGCTTTTCTAATGATTACTTCTTCATCATCACTGTCATGTACTGCTTGACAATTTAACTCATCAAAAGTAACTTTAATTGATTCTTCAATAATCATAAAAAATTTATTAAAAATTTTATATCCCTTACTCTTAACAGCATATACTACAAAGATACCATTATCTGCTTTAGCATCAAAGTTACCTAAGTTATCTTTGGTATTAAGAATAAAGCATCTACAACCAAAAACTTTGAAATAGTTAACAGATGGAGTTCTACCAAACAATAATTTATAGGAAGCATTTTTTGATTTAAGTCGAATCAAAATCCTATTCAAAACATAACATGTTGTATTAAAACTTCAGCCAAAAAATATTTTGTAAGGTTAAATTGATTAAGCATTATTTTAGCCATTTTTCTTAGAGTTCTATTCTTATGCTCTACAGCACCATTTTATTGTGGAGTTCTAGGACAGGAAAGTTCATGAGAAAAATTATTTGAATCACAAAAGTTTTAAAAATCATCATTTTTGAATTTGCCACCATGATCACTTAGGATTTGAGTAATCATGAAGCCTTTTTCATTTTATACATTTTGCAAAATTTTACAAATTCAGAAAATGCATCATTTTTGTTTGCAAAAAAGAAAAACCATGTAAATCTTGAGAAATCATCAATAATCACAAAGCCATATCATTTACTGCCAAGACTGGCGATTCTACTTGGTCCAAATAAATCCATATGAATAAGCTGCAAAGGTCGAGAAGTACTTACAATGTTAATTGATTTAAATAAGGATTTCGTAGCTTTGTTATTTTTATATTCACTACATACCATATCCTTCTTGAAAATAATTTCTGGTAAGCCTCTCAATAGCTTTTTAGTAGAAAGTTTTACAATTGTGTCCATATTGGCATGTCCTAGACGCATGTACTATAGCCATCTTTCATCCTTGTTGGCGTATAGGAATCTACCTGCGTGGTTAGTATCTTTCAAAAGATAAAATACATAATTATTTTCTTCCCTTGGTCCTTCAAATACTATTCTACCAGTTAATACATCAATTATAAAGCATTTGTTTTTTACGAAATGAATGTCGTAACCTTGATCAGCTAAGTGACTAATGCTCAGAAGGTTATGTTTTAATTCAGTAGAAAGACATACATCTTTAATTACTGGGCATGGAGACATACCAACATCATCGTTACCTATAATGTACCATTTTAAGTTGTTGCCGAAGGAAACATATCCTTCTTTCTTTATCGACAATGTTGCGAATAGAGATGTGTCACCGGTCATGTGTCGTGAGCAACCGCTGTCGAGGATACATTTTCTTTTAGAATGGGAAAGGCGATCCACCTACAAAATAATTTGCAGATGTAACCTTTCATACCCATTTTATGCAGGGTCCTAGAGTGTTATTCTTTTGTACCCACTTATATACATTCATATCAACCAATTTTCTAATTCTACATAATGAAGAGATGTGACTAGTAGTACCACAATAAGGATATTTAGTATTGACATAATAATTGGATCTATTGTTGGTATAATGGATATGTTGTATGGTCTTATGAGGAGTGTGTGGATACTTATAATAGAATGTATGATTAAAAGGTTTGGCCTTCTTGGGCTATGTCTTATGAGTGTCCTTGGATTTTGAGTGACTCATGTTAGATTGGAAAGCAGTCTTTACATGTTGTTTTTCTAATCTAATTTCCAATTTTTTGGATGTGTCCTACAGTTAAGTGTATTTAGTAGTCAATGCATCTAATCTAATAAATGCACAACTGTTTTTCTTCTCCTCTATCATAAACTCTTTCATGAGCTTGGCATAGTACTTGTCTTTCTATTCAATACTTAGTAACAATTCATAAAAGTTTAATCTAATAGCAGAAAATTCATTGGTGTCGCTAGATGATTGTGTTCCTTTAATATCATTAAAAGTGTAGACAATCTATTGATCTCTAGCTTGTGTGCTTTGAGTTTCTTCTTGGTGTCCTTGTATTTATCTAAAAGTGTCTTGTGGTCACTAAGAATATCACTAAAAGCATAACCCAATTCATCAAAAGTAAAATTATCATAAAGTGGATTGTCAGATACCTTATCGAATGCCATTAGACAAATATTAGCAGTCTCTTGTGATTTATCATCGTCTGAGTCGCTGGCCTCGCTTTTGTGCTAAATACTTGTGTTAGTGTACTTTCAAAAGGATGGTCTCTTTGCGGATTTTTTTATATTTGTTCCCCTTCTTTGCTGACGGGGAGTCTTTCTGGATGTGTTCTTTCTTCTTGCATACGTAGCAGATTTGTTCTTCGTCATCATTGTTGTAGTCTTTGCTTCTTTTGTTAAACTTCAAGAACTTTTTGAATTTTATGACCATGAGATCTTGTTCTTCACTGTTAGAGTCATCATCTTTGGAGTCTTTATCGATGATCTTCTTGTGTTACGCTTTGAGTGCAATCGTCTTCTCCTTGGGTGCTGACTCTTCGAGGTCTTGAAGGTCCAGCTCATGCATCATCAATTTTTTTATGAGTGTCTCTAGTGACATTGTAGTGAGATCATTTCCTTCGATAATCTTTGTAGCCTTGGGGTTCCAATTTTTAGTGAGTCCCCAAAGAACTTTACAATTTTTTACGTGGTTGTTGTATTCTTTGCCAAGAGATGACAAAGGGTTAACAATGGAAGAAAGCGAGTGAACATTTGCGTAATGGTCTTGTGGTCTTCATCTTGAAGGCTTCATACTCTTGTGTAAGCCGACTGATCTTTGATTCTTTGACTTGTGACATCCCTTCATGTGAAACTTTAAGTTGCTTCCATACTTCATGTGACGTCATGCAAGTTGATACCCTGTTTAAATTTTGTCCTGTCTACAGCACAAAATAGAGCATTAATAGCATGGTCATCTAAACTAGCTTACTTTTTCTTGTGATCAGTGTACTTGTCATTTGACTTATCTACAAGTGCATCATCTACAATAATTCTTGGTAGCTTTTTGTAGCCTTCAGTAACGATTGCCCATAGATCAAAATCAAGAAATTTTAATTAAAATCTCATCTGTGTCTTCCTATAAGTGTAGTTGGTTCCATCAAATAGTGGTCTATTTGTGGATTGGCCCTCCTGTGAAGATAGATTTCACGTTAGACATGTGTATCTAGAGTGTATAGTCTAAGAACAGTTAATATAACCTATTTTGAAACTATTTGTAGGATCGAATAAGCACCTCTAGAGGGAGGTGAATAGCGTGCATGTATATGCAGCGGAATAAAAATCACCCAAATAAAAATTAATACAATAGATAACAATCTAGATATAAAATGACAGTAAGTAAATAAAAAGAGGGAGAGGAAGAGAGAGAGAGAGAGATCAACAGTCGCACACAAAATGATGTATACTAGTTTCCCTCTGAGAGGACTAGTCCAGTCCCGAGAACTCTAGATCGGAGTTAAAATCCACTATCAAGTGAAACACATGCTTTGATCTGAAGGCTTGCATCTTCGTACAGACACGAGCTTTGATCCGAAGGACTCGAATACTTCTCGAAGTGTTTAAACTTCTTCACAAGCTCCTTTTATAACTCTTAAAAACTTCTAACCGAGAACACATTGGCACTTAAGGATTAGGAGTTGTAAATAGCTTGGAATTGGAAAGTGTAAAGCCTATTGCACTGGGATAATAGAGAAGAGAAATGAAAGTGAATTGAGTGAATAAGAATGGTAAAATTCTTCTCTATTTATAGTATTTTTGTAAACCGAGTACGGGGCGAATTTGGATGCCAAACGTTCGAATTTTTCAACGTTGGAGCCGAGTCTGCAGGAAAAACTGGTTGCAAGGGTTACTGGGTCTGGGAACCGAGTTTAGACTGAAGTAGCACCGAACTCGGACCTAGTTTGCACCAAGTTCGTACCGAGTTCATTTTTCCTGAATCCACTCAGAAATAGAATGGGCTTGGGTTGGATTGGAATAACTTGGTTTTGGAAAAAAATAGGTTCGGATATTTTCAAAACTTGAAATATTTTGGCTAAAAATAATCATGGTTTAAAAAATATTTTGGTAGCCTCTAAATGCCAAGTGCGACTCAATTTACATATGTTCCTATAATCAATAAATAGAAAAATTATATTGACGCGATAATGAAAACAAGTCGCATCCTATTCTCTGAAACAGCAGTTGTAGCAGCATTACGTCTTGTATCATCGGGTTATATCAAGTCCATGTTTAGACGATTATCGAAATAAGGTTTGACCATGACCAATGAGCCAACAAGGACCACAGACGAGTATATTCACTGATAGTTTTCTTTACTTGATAGCTTCTATAATGCATATTTTAGTGATATTTTACTTGATTCCTGACACGCATGTCACACAGATCAGTATTATATGTATCCCTAGTCATGAGATGTTGCTTTTTATGTTATTATATAGACCATGATCATTGTGATCATATTTATACCGTACATTATGATTACATGTCATGACCTATCGTGATTCAGAACCATTATACTTGTCAGGGGCAGAAAAATACTAGTTAGATATGTGATCATACCCTATTTAGACCATGTGGTAGTGTAGACCTTATGAATAGATAATCATACACATTATGTATCATTGAGTCGGATCTTATTAGACCTTGATTCTCCTAAGCCGATCATATATCGAAATTAGTCCTTCAAAATACTTAGATAGTTACAGTCTTTCTATTTTACTCCATACTTGCTGACTTATGCAATATTTGCTCTTGCTTTTTCTCGTGATCAGTGTAGACCTTATGAATAGATAATCATACACATTATGTATCATTGAGTCGGATCTTATTAGACCTTGATTCTCCTAAGCCGATCACATATCGAAAGTCCTTCAAAATACTTAGATAGTTTCAGTCTTTCTATTTTACTCCATACTTGCTGACTTATGCCATATTTTCTCTTGCTTACTTCTTTCTCACTACTTTCCATGCCATGATATCATTTTTACTTGTCTCATCATGTGTTTTATTTATATTTCTTGTATTATAGTTCTACCATGTATTGAAACTACTTTCAGTATTTGTACTTGTTCCATCCTGACTGGATAACATTTTTAGGTGATTTTTTGGAGTACTGGTTCCCTCCCTATTACGGGCCACATAAGGTTGGCATAGCTGAGACTGATCCTTTTCTTATGGAGGATCGGGGAGTGATTACAGGATAGACCCAACTCGAGATTATCTAGCTAGCTTTGTTGGCCCAATGGGGAGATTGTTGGACTAATGTTTTATCACTACCATATTTCTAGATAGGGGTAATTTTATTATTTTATAATATTTTTATTTAGTGTTTATATTTATATATATTGTGTTATTTATCTATTAGTTAGTGGACTAGCCTATTTAATTAGACTTGACAGTAGTAGACCCAACTAGACTTGACATGACATATTGTGTCCAACATTTGGACTAGACCCATTTGACACAATTAAGTCATCCCTCTTGATTTATTAGAAGATTATATTAAACTTTTATTATGCTAGAAGCTTCCATAATTAACCTTCCTAATTTAATACCCCTCACGACTAATTAATAGGAGTATATTTGGCATTGCACATTGCTTGAGACCCAAGCCATAGGGCGTCGGCCACTTAAGGGGGGATTCATTCTTTCTCCTCTTTATTCCTTATTCCAATCTAGATCCTCAATTGTGTTCTTTCCCAATTAGACTCATCCCTCCACCAATTTCTCTCAAATTATCCCTTTTTCATTATTTAAGAAGCATTGGAGCTTGGATAACAAGGAGCAGTTGGAGAAGAAGGATTTGGCTAAGAGCTTGTGTCTTAATTGTGTCTATTTGAGAAATTCATTGGAAATCCAAATCACAATAGGCATAATTCTGAATTTTTCTTTAATTTAGACTATAATTCTTGTATTTGACTATTAGGAACCTTTTCATGGCTAAGGACTACTCATAGGAAGAAGCACTAGGTTCTTATGACCTATATTTTGACTTCTACATTAAAGTTTTTGCCCAATTTGGGAGAATTCCGAGATTGGTGAACCAAGTGTTTGTCATTTGGACAATTAGATCAAATTAGAATTAGATTGGTGGTGTAAAACTAGATAAGTGTCCATAATTTGATACGAGTAGGGCGTGTCATGATAATTTGTGATACGCTAGGATACGGGGGTCTATGTTGGGTTATTGGTGCATACTAGTGTAATTCCTCTTTACATTCCATTATAACTAGTCATATTAGTCATATAAAGATGATTTTGATATGTGTAATTAGTATTTGTTAGTTATTGAAAATTTTGATGCATTGTTTGGGTGTGTATCCTAGAGTATCATAAAAGTGAGCTTCAAGTGTTTGATCTAATGCACTTAGTGCATGTGTATCATATAATACCTATATATATATATATATATATATATATATATATATATATATATATATATATATATATATATAATGATTTGCATATAAGAATATAAGTGTGAGTGTGTTGTGTGATAGCTTGTGTATAGGAGTGTGTGTGTGTGTGTGTGTGTGTGTGTGTGTGTGTGTGTGTGTGTGTGTGTGTGTGTGTGTGTGTGTGTCACTACCACATTTCTAGATTAGGACATTATTGTAAATTGTCATGTTTAATTTATTATGTAATAAATATATGTGATGAGTTTATTAAATAATTATAGGATATTCTTAATGCATAGGTTTTAGGTTAAACCCTAAAAACCCAATAGGTTTAACCCTTGTGACAAACCCTAATTGGCTTTTTGTTTTAGATTTAAAAACCCTAGAAATGACTAAACCCTAATTAATTTAATTTCTTCATGACTAAACATGAAGGCCGAATTAAACCTTGGCATTTGAAACCCTAACCCTAGCCCTATATAATGAAGGGAAGCCTCCCTCAAGCTTCTTCATTCATGAAGAAAGCCCTAAACCTAGCCTCCATTAGAAAAACCCTTCCTTCCCCATAAATTTCAGAAATTTCAACCCTAGAAATCCATTTCCTCCTCCATCAAAAGGAATCTAGGAGCTTGGACCAAGAAGGCTTGAAGAAAGAGGACTACATTGGAAAACCATCTCCCAATAGGTGAGGATCCGAATTTAAACCCATTTTAATTCTATTTTTCATTATTGTTTGGCCATTAGGAGCCCACCATTTGGTTTAGATTTCGTATTTGGGGTTTCTCCATGAAGACCTAGGTGGATCTAGGGTTTTGGTGTTCATACATTTGTTTTTCCCTAATTTTATGAACCCTAATCCTAGGGGTTTGCATGTAGACATGATTACACCTCCAACGTGTAGGTTTGATCTCGATTTTTAGGGCTTTGGTTGAGGATTCATGGCTTCTTAATATGAAATCCGTTTTCTGCACCACATGTGTTCGATGGAATGCCCCTTAGGGGTTTACCTATCTAATGTGTTATAATTACTGCATGTTTAGATATACAAATCTATATACATAGATATATTTGCATATGTGTATAGATAGGTTGTGTGATTTAGGGGTTTCCCTGTGCATAGTCGGGTTTGAGATGTCTGTGTGTATTGACAGTGGGAACAAGGGTTGGGTTATTCTGTGCAGTTGACACTGTAGGCTCGTGCATTTGGATTTAATTGTAGGAGCAATTTGGTAGTTGTTAGGGTTATTGTCTCAGTAGGGTTGAAGGTTCTGAGTATCAGTATCTGGGGGTTACTTCATGAGTGAACTATGTGTGTGACACTGTGTTTCAGTGCATCTGGTATCAGAGTAAGGGGAGATTCTGTGTAGGTGTTTATGTGTGTAGTTAAGTGTCTCAGTTTTTGGGTGAACTGAGTAGTAGGTTTTACATGTTGCCAGTAGTTATATGCTTCTCTCAAGGTTTGAGCCTTGTAGGTGTGGTAACTTGGTTTAGTGAATGCTGAGTTTAAGTGAGTTTCCCTGTGTTAGTTGTGTCCATTGTTGAGCAGTTGTATCAGCTCATTGTGTCTCAGTGTATCAGACATTGTGGGGAGGTTCACTGTATAGAGTCGGGTTTTGGGTTGTGTTAGGGTTCTGTATCAGTGTAGCAGTATTTGGGAAGAGGGGATAGAGGACCAGGTTCTGTTTCAGTGAGTGTCTCAATGACACTGACAAGATGCTACAGTGTTTGTGAATTAGGGTTTTGAATCGGGTATCCTACTGAGCTATGGGTTATGTATCAGTGAGTTCTCTGTAACAGTTCAGTGAGTTATCTGTAACAGTCAGTGTGGCAAGGGAGAATGTATCAGTGAGTTGGTAATTTAGTGTAGATGTGCAGTAGCTGCAAGGCTTGGTTAAATTCTGCTCAGCTGATGGTCTCAGCAAATGTAATCTCGTGAACCTCATGAAGCACCAGCTTGCAAGGGCTAAGGGAGGTTCAGGATAATTCAGTTAACTGCAGTGGAGAGTAGGGAGGCCTCATATGTGGCCTTAAGGTGCAGGTAAGGCTTTCATATTTGTTCACAGTTGTAGTCAACTGTAATTAAGATTTGGGGCTCGAGTATTATTGGCTAATAGCAACAGCAGTTAGTATTGGTTAGCTGCCCTTACTTTGGCTTTGTGTATCCTGTGCAGTTGTATCTAGGTATAGTGATCATGGTGAATGTTGCTGCCTTGGCCTATTGCTCAGTTGGTTCCCTGAAACTGTGCACTGTGTAGTGAGTATTAGAATAACATGTGTGACTAGATGTGTGTCTAGTGTATCAGTGAATAGGTATAGAGGATCAGTGAGAAGTTTTAGTTCAATGTATCTGTGTGTGTGTGTGCCTGTGTGTCTGTGTGTGTGCCTGTGTGGCATATGTGCATGTGTGTGTGCCTGTGTGTGTGTGTGTGCCTGTATGTGTGTGCCTGTGAGACATGTGTCTGTGTGTATCAGTGAGGGTAGGGTGTACACAGATTACTTTTTCAGTGTCCCAGTGTCTGTGCTTGTGCACACAGTATCAGTTGAGTCTTATAGAGTTATGTATCAGTAAATAGGGATTTGGCCATGCATGTGTAAGAATGAACAATTGTTCAAACCTACCTATTGATCCTGCCAGTAGTCATACTTGTCTTAGTTAAGCCAGATGTTGAAGTCTGAACAATTCTAGACTGTGAAACTGTGAATGGTTCATTGAATCAGAATCTAGGATCAATGTATTGTTAAGAGTTTAGGTGTTTTTCCTTGTGACCTGTGCCTCAGTGTGGGGAGAAGTGTAGAGAAGCCAGTTCTAATCAAACTGTGAAAGAGAGGGAGTTATGTATCATTGTTTTGGGTATACTAAGTGGTTAAGGGTTGATACACTAAGACAAAGTAATATAGTTAGGTTTTGATTTAGGAGTAGGTTTTGATTGTGGTGCCATATACCAAGTGTGGGTATCCTGAATGTTAGCTAAGGTACTTAAACAGCTAAGGTAATACTTAGATAAAATAGGTATGGAAGTGTTATGAGTACACCCTAGTGTTATAACTAGGTATGACAAATGATTAGCTAGTGTGAGATTAGAATTGACCTAGAGGCCTCGTATTTAATTAGTTAAACATATTATTTTCCTTAATTCAGTATTTTGACATTGATATTCCATAATTAGGTCACTGTGATTTTATCTTGGACATCGATCCTCGCACCTTCCTCGGGACCACAGGCGAGTACATTCTCTGACAGTTTTTATTTTTGTTGATTAATTCTATAATTCTAGTTGTATTATATACTTGATTCTGACACCATGGATACACGGGTTAGCACCCTAGATACCTGTCATGAGGAGTCCTGATTGGAATCCATCGTGCTAGCTGGGGATGGAGAAATATTAGCAAATTATGTGATCATACCCCACCTTACATTCATCATAGCTCACCCCACACATCACGTCGGGTGTAGCCTGACCATTACATGCTTCATAGCCTGATATATATGATTAGCCTGACTATTGCTCGCATCATAGCTAATCATATGGTTAGCCTGACCTCACATGTATCATAGCCAATCATATATATCAAGCCTGATCTCGTCCCAAGCCGAACACATAATAAACTGATATTTCAAACACTTAGCCAGATGTTTATTCTTTATTTCAGATTACTTGTTCTAGCATCTACTGATATTTTATTCATTGCTAGATGTTCTATTGCTCATTTCATATTCTCTAGTACTCTATATTCCCAGTATTTATTTTATCTTGTATTCCTTACATTGTTTTATAGTTTTTGTCAACATAAATGAAACTGATGTTTAGTGTTTGTGCTTCGCTCCAATCCTGATTGGATAACATTTTCAGAGGACTTGAAGGATTTCTGCCCTACCCACTACAGCCCGGGAGCAGAGGGTGATTTCATACCAGAAATTCCAGAGGAGTTACCCATCTTAGAGGAGATTCTACCTACAGGCACTTAGACTGTCCTATTTTATGTATTATTGTACTAGACTGAGATTTGGGTTGTATTATTGTTGTGACTTTTGGGTGGACATCTAGACTCTAGATTTATGATGTATTTATATTTGTGTTGACTTATGGTAGAACTCTTATCCTTATTTCTTATCGTGCCAATTACTTTCATATAGCCTTGTGATTGAGTATATTATTAAACTGTGGATTTATATATTATCATTGTCCTCCTTATGGAGTTGAGACCATTGACAAGATGAGTTATGTTTGAGACCTAGACAGCGTTCTACCACCGATGTTGCAGCGTAGGCTGGACGTACCCATGGCTCATGCCCAATTTTTGGGTGCAGGTCGTGACAGTGTGTGTGTATGTATAAGTAGTAGAGGGATCGGGCAGTGGCATTGCAGTATGGTAGTAGAAGTGGTGGTGTTTGTGTTATGGTTGTAATGTGAAGAGGAGAATCGGGCTAAGAAGGTTAATAACAACAACATCAGTAGGTAATTAAGTATGAGGTAAGGAAGGGTTTCAGTTGTGCCTGCGGGGGGCAATTAGGCCTAATATTTTAGTAGCAGTTTGCACTAACACATTGCATCAGTGTGAATGTTTGTGTATTTGTAGTTCATAAGATCTTGATGAGTGAGTGAGGAAGTGAATAGAAGATACAATAGTTGCAGCATGGAGTTGCACATCATTCGGATGTAAGTGGAATCTGTTTTAATACCTGAGCATGTAACAATCTTCAGAGGAACTCGATATCAGTCAAAAGATTAGCAGGAAGGGAGGAAACTTCAGTCTTACCCACTGTGGTGCAGGTCTGATACAGTATTACACACTGCCTGGATATCAAGTCTCATGCAGGGTGGTGCACTATGTGCACTGTATTTAGCTACAGCAGCAGTATCAGAAAGTTGGGAAGTAAACTTTGAGTGTTCGTTTAGAACTGTAGCAGTAGGAGTTAAGGAATTGGTTTAGTTTGTGGTTGGTGTTGACAAGAGAGAAACTTACAGGCATTGTTTTCCTGGGTCTGAAGCCTTTGAGATACCTAATATGTTGGTTAAATGTTAGAGCCAATTGAGTATTAGGGTGGTAGTAGGGTATGAGTAAAGTATGAGTTAAAGTGAGGTATCCTAGTATTGAGTGTGCCAGGAAGTAAAGTTGAGTGTGGGCTAGTGAGATACTAGAATAATGGTCAAGGTATTAGCTCCTTAGCTAACGTAAGTGAGATATTAGATTGAGTATTGGGTTAAGGTAAGATATTGGTTATGTAAGACACCAAGGTAATCTATACTAAGTTAAATTGGAGAATAGTATAAGTTATATATTGTTCCTTAATAATTCTAGCTAATTAGCTAATACTTTCAATTAATGACTTAGAAACCTAAGTGTAGCATAGTAAAGCCTGGTACCAACTAGTATAGCCTTGAAACCAAACTAGAAGCTAGGTACGACCCTAGAATTAAGGTGTTGACCTAGTTTGACTAGTACAACCTAGTCTTGACCTAGAAAATCATACCTTAGTGCATTTAGCTATTTATTACTTCTTTACACCCAAATGACATGATATCTTATATATAGATCTGTATGATACTAACTTGGGCACCGAGTTACATCATTTGCTCAGGACTAGAGGCGAGTATATTCTCTGATAGTTTTTGATATATGGTAGCTTCTATGTTACATGTAACTAGAGTAGTTATACATGATTCCTGACACGATATTAAACTGATTAGTATATTCAGGATCCCATCATGAGATGTTATTTTCTGTTGGACCATGTACATGTCTTGTGATTCTTGTATATGTATAGACTCTGATTCCTGAGAAGGATGGCCCCCTGCTCTGTGAATCCTGTATCATAACGTGTATGGTTGGATCCACTATACCAGTCGGGGGTTGGAGAGGGTTACTTAGATATGTGACCATACCCACCCTGTATAAGTATTCCTGTACAAGTTCTCTGTTAGTGTTAATCATACACTTTAAGTATGATTAACCAGGCCAAGATCCCTGTTCATGTTCCCAAGTCAATCACATATCGATGCTAGTACTCAGACACTTAGTGTAGTTTCTTATTCCAGATTTCCTGTATATGATATTTCATTACCTGCCCATTTACATTCTGTATTACTATTTATTAATTCCTATCTTTGTTCCCTATTTTTATTTTATATTCTATATTCCTTACTATTTACTGATTAATAGTCTTTATCATTTATTTGGAACTGTTGTTAGAGGTATGCTTCGCTCTAATCCTGACTGAATATATTTTTTAGATGATTTAGATGATTGGTATCCTACACGTTGTGAACCTCAGGACGTATGGGTGTAAAGTTGGAGATGGCGGCTCAAGAGGAGCCGATACCGGTTGAGGAAGATTATTAGCTAAATGCAGATAGTTAGATTATTGTACTGGATATGTTCCTAGTTAGACATTTTGGCATGTATATTATATTGGAGACTATTATGTTATGGCCAGACTATTAAACTTGGTTGGATTAAATTTGTGACTATGTAACTCATTTCTTCTATTCCATATAGTGCTACATCTTTCTTTAGTTTTATTGTGATTGAGTATTGATTATGATATTTTTCTCCATCTGGAGTTTAGATATCTTGACAGGCACATTATATATATATATATATATATATATATATATATATATATATATATATATATATATATATATATATATATATATATTGTGTGAGCTGTTTAGATAGTATTGTTGACCTAGACAATATTCTACCACCGATGCTGTGACGTAGACTGGATGTATCTATGTACTCGTACCGTTACACCGAGTGCGGGTCATGACACATTTTTGTGGTGGCCCATCTAGGTCATGGTAGTAGTGCTCAGATTTGGAGTACTACTACAAGCCTGATATAGATATATGATATAGGATATTGGATGAGAGTATACTCAATCAGAAATAGAAACATTTCCAATCTATTAATTTTTCTATGCTTATCAATATAAATATTTGCTTTCCTTGAAATGTAACTGTCCTTCTTTGATGATATCGTATCTTGTGTCTTATTGATTTCTTGTTTCGATCTGTCTTCAGGATGCCGTCGAAGACCAAGTCACAATGCTCTGGAGCAGATTTAGCGAGGTAGGCGACTTTTCCACCTCCGAGGTGGGCAATAGAAGCTAATGCTTCACCTCCTCCAGTTCAGAGAGTTGCCTCAGCGATTCAGGTGGGGCTTCAGTTCCTTTCGGGGGTGCTCCTTCACTAGTTCAGAGGGTTGTCCCAGTCATTTAAGGGGAGCTACCACCACCTCCAACACCAGTAGATGCCATGCAGATGTTTGTACTTTTTAGAGAGATGATGAAGGCACATCATCGCCAGTCAGACGTGATATGACAAGGTATCGAGAATGCCCACCAGTTAGCGCTCGCAGTCGTGGAGAGAGTAGCGCTTGTTCAGCGTCAGATTGTTCTACCCCATCCCGCCCTGCAGCAGCCGAGGCCAGGCATTATTGTTGATTTCAAGAGGATGTTGCTCAAGGACTTCAAGGGCATGGAGGGGATATTGTACGCAGACGACTAGATAAAGATATCGAGAGGAACATGCGGTTGGTGCAGATCCCAGAGAGCTTAAATTTTGAGGCGAGCGGTAGCCAGATGTTCGATATAGCCCTTGCATAGTTTTGCATAGATCCGAGGATTATGGCGCCTAGATTGACTTGGGAAGCTTTTAAAGACCTTTTCGAGGAAAATTTCTTCCCTGAGGTGGATCTGAGTGCCCTTGAGAGCCAATTTCAGGATCTTGTTCAGGGGAGTATGCCGGTGGATGTGTACGCCACCGAGTTTTTCTAATTGGGCAAATTTGTGGAGGTGCAGAACTCCCTAGTAAGAGCGAGGAAGTTCCAAAAGGGTTTGGTCAAGAAGATCAAATTTCACACCATGGGACATCGTACTGCAACATTCGAGGAGATGTTGATGGATGCCCAGAGGATAACTTGGAGCTCAAGTCCAAGGGGGGAGAGATGTATCATAGGGAGCTAACAATAGTGCATTTTCATCCAAGCGATCCCATTTTTAGCAACAGAAGACATTTCAGCCGCAGCAGTTTCAGGCTCCAATTCGGGCACTAGTTCAGCAGGTGCCACAGTAGCAGCAGCAGACTCCTACCTGGCACTTCTACAAAAAGACAGGCTATATCTGGGAGGTCTGTAGGATGAGGTTAGAAGTTTGCTTGTATTGTGGCATAGAGGGACATCAGATGAGAGATTGTCTCGTGTCTCCTCATCGTGCAGCTCATAGATCAGCTCCAGTTCAGAGAGCACCATAAAGTCCACCTACGGGTTAGCAGAGGGGACCTCCATTGCAGATACAGTAGCAGAGATTTGCCTAGCACCAGCACCAGCACCAACATAGAGGCGTACCCCAGGGCGAGCATTCTCCATGACGCCCGAGAAGACCGAGCTAGTGGGAGATATAATATCATGTTCAGTTCTTCTTAATTCTATTCCAGCATATGCTTTATTTAATTTTGATGCTTCCTATAATTTTGTATCTATATATTTTGCTCTTAAACATCATTTAGAGGCTGAAACTTTGGCTAGGACTTGCAAGATCACGACTGGGGGTGACATTATCCTAACCAGTGATGTTTGCAAGAATCGAAGAGTTACACTGGCAGGCCAAGTTTTAAGTGCATGCATACTCGTAATGCCATTCCGAGCTACGATATAGTACTCGGGATGGATTAGTTGATTAGCCACCATGCTAATATAGAATATTGTGGAGGCAGGGTATTGTTTTGCTGCTACGAGAGCCAGAGTTTGAGATTTCTAGAGGAGCAGCTGAGAAGAGCGAGGATGCCATCTGTGGAGCCATGGTGGAAGAGAAGGAGCTGCCACACCCGTTGATAGAAGAGTTTATGGATATTTTCTTGGAGGAGTTCCCAGAGTTGTCGGACATGTCGCTAGACCGAGATATGGAGTTCTCTATAGACTTGGTTCCAGGCACAGAACCAATATCTTATTATGTCTACAGAGTCAACAATAACAAACTGGTAGAGTTAAAGAAGCAGGTGGATGGATTGCAGGATAAAGGCTTCATCAGATCCAGTTTATCACTGTGAGCTACTCTGGTATTGTTTGTACCGAAGAAGAATAGGTCGATACACATGTGTATTAACTACAGGGCTCTAAACAACCTCACTATCAAGAAAAAATACCCACTACTGAGGATATATGGTTTTCTCGATCAGTTGAGAGAAACAAAGGTATTTTCAAAGATAGACTTGAGTTCAGGCTACCACCAGGTGAAAGTGAAGAAAGAAGATATTCCGAAGACAACTTTTCAGACTCGGTATGGCCAGTTTGAGTTTATGGTGATGCCATTTGGGTTGACCAATTTCTCGACGGTATTCATGAACCTGATGAACAAGGTGTTCCACCAGTACCTTGATAAGTTCATAATGGTGTTCATTGATGATATTCTTGTGTATTCAAAAACCTCAGAGGAGCATGAGGAGCACCTGAGGATAGTTTTGGAGACTCTCAGGAATGATAAGCTTTATGGAAAGCTTTCAAAGTGTGAGTTCTTGCTCGACAAGGTTGAATTTTTTGGTCATGTGGTGACAGGAGATGGGATCTTAGTTGACCCAAAGAAGATCGTGGAAGTGGAGTCGTGGGCTACTCCAAGTTCAGTAGCAAAGATCAGGAGTTTTTTGGGGTTGTCCGGTTATTACATGAGGTTTGTACCGAACTTCTCCAGGATTGCAGAGACGATGACTAGGCTGACAAGAAACGATATAGATTTTGTCTAGACAGAGAATTATCAGACCGCTTTTGATGAGATAAGGAGAAGATTAACAACAGCTCCAGTGTTGACGTTGCCATCAGGGACATGTGGATTCACTATTTATAGTTATGATTCAGGGAAGGTTTGGGTTGCGTTCTGCAGGAAATGGGAAGGTGATTGCCTATGCTTCCAGGAAATTGTATCCTCTTGAGAAGAACTACCCTACCCATAATTTGGAGTTGGCAGCGGTCATCTTTGCTCTAAAGTTGTGGAAATACTATCTGTATGGAGCACGTGTGAAGATCTTTACAGACTATAAAACCTTAAAGTACGTGCTTACATAGAAAGAGATAAACATGAAACAGTGATGGTGGTAGGAGTTGATGATGGACTTCGATATATCTTTGTAGTACCATCCAGGAAAGTCCAACATTGTCGCTGATGCCTTGAGCAGGTATCCAGTGGCTATGTACTTGACGACAAACATACACTTGTTGGCCAATCTTGAGAGCTTGGACATTGAGGTATTAGTTCCTATTGTAGATATGCTTATGTGGGGATTGTATGTACAGTCTGAGCTGATAGACAAGATCAGGTCTTCGCAGTATGATATTGAGACTCTAAGAAGCATCAGGGCACATATTCGGATGGGGTTATCAGAAGACTTCACTATTGCTAAGGATGGATCATTGCGGCACGGTACCATACTATGTGTGTCGAGTGGAGAGTTGTACGGGGAGGTTCTTCAGGAGGTGCATCGCTCTTAGTACTCTATGCATCCAGGTGCCAACAAGATGTATAGAGATATGAAGGAGCATGTGTGGTGCTATGATATAAAGCGGGCGGTGGTATGTTTTGTATCCAAGTGTTTAGTGTGCCAGCAGGTAAAGGCGGAGAGGTAGAGGCTAGGTGGTTTACTTAAGCCTTTACCCATTCCAGAGTAGAAGTGGGAGCATGTTACCATGGATTTTGTTTCAGGGCTTCCGTGTTCTCTAGGAGAGAAAGACGTAATTTGGGTCATCGTAGACAGGTTGACCAAATCGGTCCACTTTTTTCCATTCAAAGTAGGTTTATCTACGGAGAAGCTGGAAGCGATGTATGTGCGACAGATTATAAGATTGCGTGAAGTTCCTGTGAGCATCATTTCGGATTAGGATAGTTGCTTCACATCCCACTTCTGGAGGAATATGTAGGCTAGCTTGGGAACCCAGCTCAAGTTTAGTACCAGTTCGCGAGTACGTCCAGCCTACGCCGCAGTGTCGGCGGTAGTACGCTGTCTAGATCATATTCACAGGTAAATTTAAATCTAGCTCATTCACAATAAATAAATAGGCAAGGATAATAACAGGAAATAGGAATGCTAAGATTTCATAAGACAAATGTGACATCCAAATCCATAGTTTAATACAGAACCAGAAGATAAATCGGGGACAAACCCGAGTACTATGCTGAAAGAAAAATACTAGCTAACTGGCTAACTACTCCTCAAAATTAGTCTCCTGAGTAGGAACCGGCTCCTCAAGTGTATCATCTGCTACGTCATATGGGCCATAAAAGGTGGGGGCATAGTCCTCATCATCGCCTAATATCAACGGATCCAGTCAGGAAAGGAGCAAAGTACCAATACACAACAAAGCTTAAACTAAATATTTATGACAAGTAGTAAAAACTGACTAAGCATCACGATAAGAATATGCATAATAAGTATTAAAATTAACTAAGGGTTAATTGCCATAAATCAGGGATATGAGTAAAACAGGATGATAATGAGACAAGAAAATGGAACTGCAACAAGACAAAAAAAACTATGTGTGTGTGAAATTGTGTATTTAGAATACATAGTTGGCATGTAGGGGGTTATAAGGCTAATAAGGCATGTCATAGACGGCTAGCAGTCAGGAATAATCGAGTATAAGGCTGATGGTACAGTCGCGTACTCAACAGCTAGCAGTCAGGACATGAGGAAAAGGGTAAACTACATGCCTCCTAGTATTCTCCCTTCCGACACGAAAAGCAAGACATGAAATCCAAATTCTAACACTAAGTGTAATCATCCAATGGTGCTAGTAGAGCAAGGAGCTAATTATCATAATATAAAGAATAAACTTGAAGTGCAGGTACTTGCCTGATGTTTGGATTCCAACTACGGTTCTGTTCTCGGGAAATTTTCAGAAATATCTCCGGATACTGAAATAAATATTACCATCATGCTCAGAAGATATCAAATAGCTAGAAATGCCTGTCCTTGAGTCCAATTTGGAGACAAGGGCAAAAACGACAATTTCGGGTCAAAACGGGGTCCACATGTGGGCCCGCTTTGCACCGAAAAATGTGTCAGGGTCAAAAGTCTCAAAATTCACCAAACTTAGTATCAACAGGTCAGGAACGATGATACGAACCCAATGAAACTTGCAGAATTGGATTCCGATGAGCCGATCACAAAATCGCCCGTCGAGTGGAGCCAATGGGGCCCACGACACGCGATTTCGTAAACGTTCTCAGAATCGAACCAAACTTGGGTCACAGGACCAGCGTATCGCTATGAGTCCGATGGCATAAGTTTCGTTTCAATCTGACGTGTGTACACAAAGTTAGGACGCATTCCAAAAAAGGCAGATACGGGACGGTGTCCGCGGATACGCGTTAATTTCTGTGTGCACGCACATCCAAATCAACTTCTGCGAAATCTCATACGTCCGTATCAACGACACGCACGTATCTGTGAAGATCGTACGCGACCAAGTCATCCCGTTTGGCGGGGCGTACCCAGTTCCGGGGTGAATCAGGGCGTAGTTTTTCCTGTTTTTGGATCGCGGTTCGCGATCGCCACAGGATGCGATGCCCCGAGCAGGTTGCACGGGCACCGAGGGGGTCATACAGGCTACGCAACGCAACTGACGGAATTAAAAACGGGTAAAAGAGCAGGGAGATACGCGTACCTGAACAGGGTCCGAAAACCCAAAATCTCGTGTCCGACACGACACGAAGGGCCGTGTCCTGGGTCCTGTGTACTGTGTCCTAGGGTTTAGGGCTCTCAGGCGGAGCTCCGGCGGTGCTGCGGTGGGGGAGGCCGACCGGAGGGGCTAGGACGGTGGTCGACGAGGCTGGGCGGAGGCACGGCGGCCGGAGTTGGCTGCGGCTGCTGCTACTGGCCGAAGAAGAGGAGGGGAGGAAGGAGGAAGAAGGAGGAGAGGGCTGGGGTGGCTCACGACGGGGCTGGGCGGAGCGGCGAGGTGAGGCGGCGGAGGAGGCAGCGGGCTGGTGGCGCAAGCGGGGCGGGGAGGTGACCGGAGAGGGCTGGGGAAAGGGTATTAATAGGGGAAGAGGCGAGGGGCGTGGCCTGGCTAGGCGGCGGGTGAGGCGGAGGAGGGGAGATCGTGGCCGCGGGCGGGGCGGCGGAGGAAGCGGGCACGCCGACGGAAGCGGGGGCCGACCGAGTCGCGCGGGGGAAGAGGGGGGTGGGGGAGAAGTAGGTTGGGTTGGGTTCGGATGCGGGTCGGGTTCGGGTGGACCCGACCCGACCCGTTAAGGCGGGTGGGCTCGGTTGGGCTGGGCCGGTTGGGCTCAGGGGTTTAGGTTTTATTAAATAAATAATTAAATAAATAAATAAATAAATAATTAATTAATAGTTTTTAGGTGATTAAAAATAGGTCCGGGGCCTAATAAATTCCAGAAAAATTACCCTAAGTCCAGTTTTTCATTTTACACCCAAAAATATTATTTTCATAATATTCTAATATATTTAACAGCAAAATAAAAATTATTTAATTACAAAGAGCCTAGGTTTTAATTACAAAAAAATCCTGAAAAATTCTATAAAATTGTGAAAAGTCCAAATTAATAATTCCTGAAAATCAGGGGGCTTACAATCTACCCAACTTATAAAAATTTCGTCCTCAAAATTAAAATATGGCATAATCTATTAATCCTTTATGTACATAAGGCAAGTCAATTGCAATCTCCTTGCGATAATCAAAATTCTAATCATATCCATTGCAATCACTTCAAGGTTAAGATGACCACTGTTCCAATCCAAATTTCCACCTATGGTTATCTCTTCTCACTTTCTCAAATTATCCATATCCATATCCAAATTTAAATTAAATTCTTATAACATCTTTAAAATTTAAATAAGCATGTAAATTTCACCTCCCGATCTCTAACTATCATAATCTCCTCTAGAAGTAATCCGAGTCCAATATTATTCTCATTTTTACTTATAAATTTTTGTATGCTTCGACTTTTAAAACTCCATTCACATCCTCAACGTTTCAAATAGGTAGTCCAACCATCAAATTTTAAATTCTTAATTCCAATCATCAAATTGAAGATAATTTAAATGCAATCAGCCAATGTTCAAGTCTGAACTTCTATATTTTTTATCCTCTAAATTCAAATTGATGATTTTATCTTCATTCTTTCAAATTTAAATCATGTACCTAAGGTATAAATATTGGGTCCTCAATATCAAGAATTTTTGAACTTCATTAATCCTCATCATCTTAGTCATTCTTCTAAAATTCTTAAAATTAAAATGGCTTGAACCTCTCCCAATCTAAGCTTTACTCGATTACAATCCAAAAGAAATTCCTCTCGAGTTGACAATGCACTGCTACCCAACTTAGAATTTACCCATCTATCACATAAGGCTATATACCTTAAGAAAATATTCCTTAATTATTTACTCATGTAATTTAAATCCTCAAAACTTCAACGCCGATCATATTACATATGATATGTCCTTAATTATGGAAGAATAATCCTCAAATATGTGATCGGCCTATGGGGTATATCTAGTACTCTTCGTGTATCAAACTTATACCAAGCACGAGGTTTCGTCTTTCCGAAATAAGGGAAGACGGAGATCAATAATAAAGAGTTTCAAGGGCGAGGTAATAGATTAGAAGTATCGGAATCAAGGCATTTAAAGAATTCAATTGGGAATTATCAAAGCAGTTGTGGATTAAAATCATATTTTGGTAATCCTTTGTTCGCCTGCTCGTATTAGTACAGTTATATAACTGATACAATATGCTCGGACATATCTAGAGGGCAAGTATACTAGCTAACTATATATCTCAATCCACGTAAAGTAGTCGTGCGAACCAAAATACACTAAGGTTGATCAGACCGTAATACACTGATTCTGAATAGACACTTGTATTAGTGGGGTTGATCAGGCCACAATAACACATATGTCGTGAACAAGCCCGATAAAGAGTAAGCTTGCAAAACTAGGCTATAGAATAGCAGCATAAGTCAAGTACAGCAAAATTAAGTACGCTAGATGATGATGAAAGGAGGTACAAATTAATTCAAGTTCACAAAATAACACACAATAAGCACAATAACAAAAGACTCTACAATCTCTACAGTTATTAAATATAAAAGCATAACAGGTTATTAGCAAGTTCAAAATTACTAGGTTGGGGCTGAGGTCACGAACCAATAGGCACGAGCTAAAACAAGACTAAAAATGGATAACTACAAATCACTTATGCGCATTAGCTACTCCACGAGTCTGCGCATTCTCCACGATCATCGCGAAAGCTTGTTCGCATCCTTGTGGTGGATTCCTCTGCTGCTGCTGGGCCTGTTGGAAGAGTGCTGCTTGTGGTACCAAGGGTGGTCTCGGTTCGGGTACTGGTAGAGCTTGTTGGTTTATCACAGCATCTCATGGTGATCTTGTAGAAATCTCGTCGCTTGCTGGTAGGTCCATTACTCTGCATCCAAAATAAACGATAAGATGCGCACAGGAATCAAGGCAGGATGCAAGTCAAGGAATTAATTCGAATCCGAGATAGATGTCAAGAACGATTCAAGCAAGTGGATGAGATCCTAAAAACTTATCTTATTCTTACTGCAGGCTTGTTCGGTCCCTAAGTTGAAACCGAATAATTTAGTCGTTGACCTGCATGGGCCACCATAAAAACGTGTTACGACCCGCACCCAGATGAATCGGGTACCGGTTCGCGAGTACGTCCAGCCTACGCCGCAGTGTCGGCGATAGTACGCTGTCTAGATCATATTCATAGGTAAATTTAAATCTAGCTCATTCACAATAAATAAATAGGCAAGGATAATAACAGGAAATAGGAATGCTAAGATTTCATAAGACAAATGTGACATCCAAATCCATAGTTTAATACAGAACCAGAAGATAAATCGGGGACAAACCCGGGTACTATGCTGAAAGAAAAATACTAGCTAACTGGCTAACTACTCCTCAAAAGTAGTCTCCTGAGTAGGAACCGGCTCCTCAAATGTATCATCTGCTACGTCATATGGGCCATAAAAGGTGGGAGCATAGTCCTCATCATCGCCTAATATCAACGGATCCAGTCAGGAAAGGAGCAAAGTACCAATACACAACAAAGCTTAAACTAAATATTTATGACAAGTAGTAAAAACTGACTAAGCATCATGATAAGAATATATATAATAAGTAGTAAAATTAACTAAGGGTTAATTGCTATAAATCAGGGATATGAGTAAAACAGGATGATAATGAGACAAAAAAATGGAACTACAACAAGACAAAAGAAACTATGTGTGTGTGAAATTGTGTATTTAGAATACATAGTTGGTATGTAGGGGGTTATAAGGCTAATAAGGCACGTCATAGACGGCTAGCAGTCAGGAATAATCGAGTATAAGGCTGATGGTACAGTCGCTTACTCAACAGCTAGCAGTCAAGACATGAGGGAAAGGGTAAACTACATGCCTCCTAGTATTCTCCCTCCCGACACGAAAAGCAAGACATGAAATCCAAATTCTAACACTAAGTGTAATCATCCAATGGTGCTAGTAGAGCAAGGAGCTAATTATCATAATATAAAGAATAAACTTGAAGTGCAGGTACTTGCCTGATGTTTGGATTCCAACTACGGTTCTGTTCTCGGAAAATTTCTAAAAATGTCTCCGGATGCTGAAATAAATATTACCATCATGCTCAGAAGATATCAAATAGCTAGAAATTTCTGTCCTTGAGTCCAATTTGGAGACAAGGGCAAAAACGTCAATTTTGGGTCAAAACGGGGTCCACATGTGGGCCCGCTTTGCACCGAAAAATGTGTCAGGGTCAAAAGTCTCTAAATTCACCAAACTTAGTATCAATAGGTCAGGAATGATAATACAAACCCAACGAAACTTTCAGAATTGGATTCCGATGAGCCGATCACAAAATCGCCCGTCGAGTGGAGCTTGTGGGGCCCATGACACGCGATTTCGTCAACATTCTCATAATCGAACCAAACTTGGGTCACAGGACCAGCGTATCGCTACGAGTTCGATGGCACAAGTTTTGTTTCAATCCGACGTGTGTACACAAAGTTAGGACGCATTCCAGAAAAGGCGAATACGGGACGGTGTCCGCGGATACGCGTTGATTTCGGTGTGCACGCACATCCAAATCAACTTCTGCAAAATCCCACATGTCCGTATCAACGACGCGCACGTATCTGTGAAGACCGCACGCGACCAAGTCGTCCCGTTTGGCGGAGCGTACCCAGTTCCGGGGTGAATCAGGGCGTGATTTTCTTGTTTTTAGATCGCGGTTCGCGATCGCCACAGGACGCGATACCCCGAGCGGGTTGTACGGGCACCGAGGGGGTCATGCAGGCTACCCAATGCAACTGACGGAATCAAAAACGGGTAAACGAGCAGGGAGATACGCGTACCTGAACAGGGTCCGAAAACCCGAAATCTCGTGTCCGACATGACGCGAAGGGTCGTGTCCTGGGTCCTGTGTACTGTGTCCTAGGGTTTAGGGCTCTCAGGCGAAGCTCCGCCGGCGCTACAGCGGGAGAGGCCGCCGGAGGGGCTAGGGCGGTGGTCGACGAGGCTGGGCGGAGGCACGGCGGCCGGAGTTGGCTGCGGCTGCTGCTACTGGCCGGAGAAGAGGAGGGGAGGAAGGAGGAGGAAGGAGGAGAGGGCTGGGGCGGCTCACGGCGGGGCTGGGCGGAGCGGCGAGGTGAGGCGGCGGAGGAGGCAGCCGGCTGGTGGCGCAGGCGGGGCGGGGAGGTGACCGGAGAGGGCTGGGGAAAGGGTATTAATAGGGGAAGAGGCGAGGGGCGTGGCCTGGCTAGGCGGCGGGTGAGGCGGAGGAGGGGAGGTCGTGGCCGCGGGCGGGGCGGCGGAGGAAGCGGGCACACCGGCGGAAGCGGGGGCCGACCGAGTCGCGCGGGGGAAGAGGGGGCTGGGGGAGAAGCGGGTTGGGTTCGGATGCGGGTCGGGTTCGGGTGGACCCGACCCGACCCGTTAAGGCGGGTGGGCTCGGTTGGGCTTGGCCCGATTGGGCTGGGCCGGTTGGGCTCAGGGATTTAGATTTTATTAAATAAATAATTAAATAAATAAATAAATAACTAAATAAATAAATAATTAATAGATTTTAGGTGATTAAAAATAGGTCCGGGGCCCAATAAATTCCAGAAAAATTACCCTAAGTCCAGTTTTTTATTTTACACCCAAAAGTATTATTTTTATAATATTCTAATATATTTAACAGCAAAATAAAAATTATTTAATTACCAAGAGCCTAGGTTTTAGTTACAGAAAAATCCCAAAAAATTCCAGAAATTTGTGAAAAGTCCAAATTAATAATTCCTAAAAATCAGGGGGCTTACATTGGTGCACCAAGTGTTTATCATTTAGACAATTAGATCCAATTAGACTTAGATTGGTGGTGTGAGACTAGATACGTGTCCATAATTTGATACGAGTAGGGTGTGCCATGATATTTTGTGATACGCTAGGATACGTGGGTCCATTTTGGGTTATTGGTGCATACTAGTGTAATTCCTCTTTACACTCCATTGTAACTAATCATTTTAGTCATATAAAGATGAATTTGATATGTTAGTATTTGTTAGTTATTAGGAATTTTGATGCATTTTTTAGAGCGTATCATAGAGTATCACAAGAGTGAGCTTCAAGTGTGTGATCTAATGCACTTAGTGCATGCGTATCATATTGTCACACCCCAGTCCCAAAATACAAGGGACCATGCCACGTGGCAATAGCCAGCTAATACGACTCCGTGGAATTACCCAATTTAATGGACCCGACGAAATATACTGTGTTGTCCTAAAATACTAACAAGTCCAATACTAATATACAATAGGTAATCTAATCTCATCCACAATATAAACAAAAATACTAAAATAGATGCTAGAAGATAAACGCCAGTCTGAAATATCATAGTATAATCCAAAATGTCTGGTGGGAACAAACCCACTGCTATGACAAAATAAAAGTACTGAAAGACAGATAAAAGAGTAATGACTAGGGTATCGGCTGACTAGATAATGATGCTCCAATCCTAGGTGGAAGGCCTACCAAAGATCACGGGAATTCTGACAGAAGCACCTCTAGCTCCTCCTCGGATGCGTACCTAGTCTCATGTCCGGGTCCGTACACCATAGGATAATATGCCTCGTCCAAATCTGGAAGGCAACCAGGTCCTTAGAAGGACGTAACAAGATACAAAAATGCATGCCATATATAAATACTGAATAAAATAAAAGGGTGTGCTGACCATCTAAGTGAATGCAACGTAAGAAGAACCTTGGTACGTATGGGTAGGTATAGGCATAACGTCCACACTCCGAAGAGCGAGGTATCTGTACATGTAACGTCAATCATTCCGAAGAATGAGGTATCTATAAATATATACGTCTGTATCACTCCGAAGAACGCGGTATCTGTATAAAGGAAGTCATTGGATCCGTGGCTCCTCCGGATACTACGGAATCCAATGTGTGTATCCCATACGCCTACTAGCTGTCCTTTCTGCCCAATGCAGATATACAAGTCGAATACATGACGTGCATACCACGTATCTATATGCCAAGTCTCTACTAATTATATAATCCTGATTACGTACTAAACTGTGATGCATGTCACACGCACCGATAGCTAGTCGGGTACGCGGACCCGTATCCCAATATGAATTTGTCACCGTGATGCGTGTATAAGTGTCAGGTCTAGGAAGATATCAAAATATTCTCACAATGATGGGTGAGTCTGCTAGTGACTAGGTCAAGTATACTACTCATCGACGCATTCGTCGACTGCACCCGAGTCAATCTCGGACGCGCACAGTTGTATAAAATAATGCAACAAGATATCATACAACAATTGCATAATTTAAATTAAACAGTAAATATGGCAAGGTATCTTGCCTGGGTCCTCAAGCTGCGAATGCTAATAGCCTGCTCCTGAAGTCTCTCTTGACTGGTCCAGCGACCCTATACATATAATATAATATAGCAATTCGATTATCAGACACTAAAGTAATACGCTCAGAAATACTACGCTGCTCTTAGGCACTGACGCAAGGGGTCACAGCTAGTCAACTACAGGGCCGCGTGTGTACGCAGCTAAGATGTACACGTGTCCTGTCCTCAGTTACCGTGTACCACAAGGCAGCAAATTACCAAAGTGCTGTTACGAAACTAATTACATTTTGTACAGAAATACCTATCCAAATTATCATGTTTAAGGTGCACTTGGTCGATGTCTAGGTTTTTAGGTAAATCACAAAGTTCTTATTAACAAGTCATTTATTATTTGAGTAATTACTAATCATAAATTAATACTCTATATTGACACACACACATATATTTCAGTTAGGGTTTAACCGTTACTCGTGTCCGTTCGACGATACGTTGACACCACGATACATGAAGAATAGAATAAATTAAACATGCATACCTAGTTGTGGCCGAGAGGGGGTCTGGTTCGTCCGGCATGTTCTCTGGCGATCGGCAGAGCTCCGGCGTTGTACAGGAAATAACAACTGCAGCAACAGCAGTTGCAGCAGCGGCAGCCTCGACAGCAGCTGCAGCGGCGGCTTGCGACGGGGTCAGTCGTAGAAAAGGCGACGGTCAGGCTGGTGGTGGTGGTTGGCGGTGCTGGCAGGTGGTGGTAAAGCGGCTGGGGGATCGGGGTCGGGTTAAGGTGGAGTCAGGGGATGACGCAGGGTGGTGATGGTGATGTTGATGATGGTGGCGCAAGTGGTGGTTGGCGGTGGTGCAGGTGATGGTTGCTGATGGTCCGACGTCGATGGGGAAGGGCAGGCAGAGGGGGTGGTGGCTGAGGCGGTTAAGGTGGTGGCGGTGCTGTGTGATCGGGGAGGGGTAGATGGTTGATAGGTTTTTGAAGGGAAGGTGAACTAGGGTTTCGGCTAGGGTTAGTTTGTAGAGGGAATGAGTTGTATTTATATAGGAGAGAGGGAAAGGGGTTGTTCACAGAAATTGGGCCTGCTAGGGCTCCTTGGGGTGGGAAACATGTTGTCATGAAGGAATGTAGGGTGTATATGGGCTCTGTTGGGTCTATTTTTGGGTGAGGTTGGTCTTCATAATGATTTAATTAAACTAATGCACAAGGTGTTCTTTAATCTATTGGAAATACATGGGTTTAAAATTGGGTGGAACGCAGTCGTCATGGATGTAACAGACTCAGAATAGAATAATGCCCTAATTTGGGTTGTATGAAAATGGGTTAGGTCTGTGTCTCCAATTTCGATTGGAACGGGCAACTACGCAAGGTTGGGTTTATTGGGATTTAAAACTGGGTGGTTGTAACAATTATTGCGCGGCTAAAATGAAGCACAATATAGAGTATTTAAGAGTTACACAAGAGTCAGAATGGTAGTCTGGCATGTCTAGGAAATGTGTAGGAAATTTGTTTGAAGGTAACTACTAGTGTAGCGCTCCACATATCAAAGCAACGGTAAGGTGTATTAAGTGATAAATATTGCACAAATATTTCTAATTTGCTACATTCAACTTTAATTATCACCAATTTAATCCTATTCTCTCTATCTAAGCTAAATAAACCGAAATTTGGTCGAGGGGATTTACAACCTACCCTTCTTAGAGCATTTGATCCTCGAAATTAAAACATACATACGGTAACAACTATTGACTGAAATTAAATGCTACTACATACCTAGGCCTTCGAAGAGATAGGAAAAATGCTGTCGAATCTCACCCTCTCTTTCCCAAGTCGACTCGCCTGGTGCATGATGCCTCTATGCGACACGAACTAGAGGGATAGTCTGACCTCGTAATACCTTTTCGCTTCTGTCCAGAATCTCTACAGGCTCCTCTTGATATGATAAACTCGGCCCGATTGTGATCTCTAAATGGTCAAGCATATGACTCGGATCTGGCATGTACCTCCTTAGCTGAGATACATTGAAGTTGTCATAAACTCCTTCTAAAGTGTGGTAATGCTAATCTGTAAGCAACCTCTCTGATGCGTTCCAATACATCGAATGGTCCGATGTACCTCGGACTCAACTTCCCTCTGCCTCCAAATCTGATGGTTCCTCGGGTAGGAGAGATCTTCAGAAACACATGATCTCCAACCTGGAACTCTAGGGGTCATCGATGTGTATTTTCCTAATGCTTATGTCCGTCCTGTGCTGCTCGTAGGTGCCCTTGGATCTTCTTTACTTTCTCCACTATATGAACAACCACTCTGGTCCAAGAATCTGTCTCTCGCCTATATCGCTCCAACATACTGGGGAACGACACTTCCTGCCGTACAATGCTTCATAGGGAGCCATCTGAATGCTCGCTTGATATATATTATTGTAGGAAAATTTGACCAAATGCAAATGGTCCTCCCATGATCCTCCGAAATCAAGCATGCACGCCCTTAACATGTCTTCCAGTATCTGAATGGTACGATCGGACTGGCCATCTATTTACGGGTGATACGATGTACTGAACTTCAGGCGGGTACCGAGACTCTCTTGCATACTCCGCCAAAAGTAAGATGTGAACCTCGTATCCCTGTCCGACACTATACTGATTGGCACTCTATGCAGTCGCACGATCTCCCTCATATACATATCTGCTAAGCCCTCTGTAGACTGTCCAACTTTGAAAGATAAAAAGTGAGCGGACTTGGTGAGTCTATCTACGATTACCCATACTGTATTATGGCCACTAGGACTCCTCGGAAAGCCCATAACGAAGTCCATAGTGATATGCTCTTATTTCCACTCAGGTATCAGGAGCGGCTGAAGTAAACCTGCTGACCTTTGATGCTCAGCCTTGACCTGCTGACACACCAGGCACTTCACCATAAAGTGGGCTATCTCTCTCTTCATTCTATGCCACCAATAGTACTGTCTCAAGTCTTTGTACATATTCGTGCCTCCTGGATGAATAGAGTATGTTGAATTGTGTGCCTCCGACATCAGCTCCTGATGAAGTTCTCCATTCGGAACATAGAGACGATCTCCACATCTCAAGGTCCCGTCCTCATGTATGCGCAAACATGTCTGTATTTCGGCCTCTGTCCTCTGTCGAAGCCTCTGGAATCTTGCATCTGTTGGCAAGGCAGCCTTGATTCTATCAACCAATGTCGAATAAAACTGGAAACTCGACAACTGGCCATCTATTCCGGGCATAATAACCACTATACCCATCTGCTCTAGGTCTCTTAACAGATGTTGCTGAGTAGTCAAAAAGAATGCCATGGGCCTTCAGCTTAATGCATCCGCTACTATGTTGGCCTTCCCCGGATGGTATTGCAGCTCAATCGCAAAGTCTGTCATCACCTCGAGCCAACGTCTTTGTCTCTGGTTCAGGTCCTTCTGAGTATAGACGTACTTTAGGCTTTTGTGATCTGTGAATATCTCTACTCGTTCTCCGTATAGGTAGTGCCTCCAAAGCTTCAAAGCAAAGATCACTGCAGCAAGCTCCAAGTCATAAGTGGGATAGTTCTTCTCATGGGTCCTCAGTTGCCTAGAGGCATAGGCCACAACCTTCCTATGCTGCATCAAGACGCATCCCAATCCATTCCCGGATGCATCGCTATAGATCACGAATCCTCCGAGTCTAGAAGGTATGGTCAAGATAGGTGTCGTATTCAGATGCTTCTTCAGCTCATCGAATGTCGTCTGACACTCTTCTGTCCAGGTGAACTCCTGTTCTTTGTGGGTCAAGCGAGTCATCGGCTCCGCGATCCTTGCGAAGTTCTCTACGAACCTCCGGTAATATCCAGCAAGTCCTAGGAAACTCCTCATCTCTGAGACGTTGGTAGGGGTCGGCCACGTCTCTACTGATGAGATCTTCGCTGGATCTACTAAAATGCCATATCCCGAGATAACGTGTCCGAGAAAAGCGACACGATCTAGGAGAAACTCACACTTGCTCAGCTTTGCGTAAAGCCTCTCAAGCCTCAGTGTCTCTAACACTAGTCTCAAGTGCTCTTCGTGCTCCTCGTGGCTCTTTGAAGACACCAAAATATCGTCAATGAAGACTACCACGAACTGGTCTAGGTATTGGTGGAAGACTCTATTCATCAAGTTCATAAATACTGCGGGTGCATTTGTCAATCCGAAAGGCATCACCAAGAACTCGTAGTGACCATAACGAGTCATGAATGTTGTCTTTGGAATATCTTCTCTCTGCACCTTTACCTGATGATAACCCGATCTCAAGTCGATCTTCGTGAACACTACTGCTCCTGTCAGCTGGTCGAACAAATCATCAATCCGCGGTAGGGGATACTTGTTCTTGATAGTCAAAGCATTAAGGGCTCTGTAATCAATGCACATACGTACTGTCCCATCCTTCTTTGGTACAAACAATACTGGTGCTCCCCAAGGTGATGCACTAGGATGAACAAATCCCTTGATCTGCAACTCTTCTAACTGTAGCTTTAGATCATCTAGTTCCTTCTTTGCCAATCGGTACACATTGGAAGATATCGGTACTGCTCCGGGTACTAACTCAATAGTGAACTCCACGTCTCTATCCGGCGGTAAGCCTGGTAACTCCTCCAGAAAAACATCCTCGAACTCTGCAACTATCGGTAGGGGTACCGTCTCCATAGCCATATAAACTCCAGCTGTCTGTCCTACTCCTTGCTCGACGGTCCCTCGCATGTACTCGAACTCCGGTTGATCTGGCGGTCTAAAAATGACGCTACCTCTCCGGCAATCCAGTACGGCATTATACTGGCTCAACCAGTCCATGCCTAACACAACGTCAAAGTTTGGCATCGAGAATACCAAAAATTGTGCTCTCATCTCTCGACCACACACGACTACCGAGCACGTTCTAATAGTGCTGGTAACCGGCACGATACCTCCTCCAGTAAGAATCTTCCAACTCTTAGGTAAGGGGGAAGTAGCTACTCTATGCATAGCTACAAAACTACTAGATATGAAAGATAGTATAGGACCAGAATCAAACAATACAATCGCAGGTAATAATGCAACTAAAATGGTACCTGTGATAGCTTCCCCTTCTGTTTCTTCCTCAGTCACTGCTAGTGCAAAGGTCTATCCGTGCCTCTGCCCTCCGGCCTGCTGTCTGGCTCGATCAAATTGTGCCTCCTATGGGGCCAAGGGTGGTCCCCTCTGAAATCCTCCGGGTGCTGGTGGACGTTGACCTCCTGGCGGGGGTAGTATCCTCGGGACTGGTGCTGTTGGCCTCTGTCCTGTCTGCGGTGCTACATCTATGCGTTGTGGGCAATCTCTGGCAAGGTGCTGACTTGCTCCACATATCATGCACAATCCAAGCTTCTTCCGATAATCTCTGACGACGTGTCCCTTCTTGCCACAATGGTGACAAGTCGGAAGCTCCTTGTGCTAGTATGGTACTGTCCTCTGCTGCGTCTGTGCTCCTAGACGACGGATCGGTCCTCTTGCTCCGGGCTGGGCTCTGATTGGTACGGTCGTGCTGGAACATCTTGCTCCTCTGCCAATGGCTTCCTAGGTCCTCGCTCTGTTAGAACCTCCTCATAAGAAATCCTCGCCTGGGTGGTGGTATACCTATGTAGCTCAAAAGTAAGGCTGTGATAGAATCTTTGGGCCTTCTCTAGATCGTTTGGTATCAAGGCAGCACCAAATCTGCTAAGTCGGCTAAACTCTGCATCGTATGCTTCTACGGTCATATTCCCTTATTCTAGATGCAGGAACTGGGAGTATAGGGCATTTCTGACTGTAGTCGAGAAATACTTCGCATTAAAGTACTCTAAGAACTGCTTCCACGTCTGTGTCTTGCCTATACTGTGCTCTATGGAATCCCACCAGTGATGGGCGTTGCCTTTTAGTTGGGCCCCACTGCGGCCATCCAAAGGTCTGGATGTAGCTGAGAAGCCTCTAGTAGCATCTCCGTGTTGGCGACCCAATCAGAGATCTCCTTTACAGTCTCGTTGCCCAAAAAAGTATCCGGGCCCATCTGGCAGAACCCTCGTATAGTACCAACTGTCTGAACTGGTGGAGGTGCTGGTACGGGTGCTGGGGCAGGTGTCCTCTCCAGAACTGTCGTCAAGCTCTGTCTCAACGTCTTGGTCTGATGCCACTGTGCCTGCATCATAGCTTGGAAGAACTGAAGCATCTGTGGCTGTCCATCTGATTATGGCATCTAAGGTAGATAGGGTGGAGGTGGTGGCAATGGAACCTCCGGCTGTGCGATAGGTATCTCCTCAGATGTTGGCCTTTTAGGTTACGGCATCGGTGTAGCCCCCGAAGTCAGGCCCTCGAAATGCTGCGTGGGGATCGTCTGTGAAGTATGTCCCTCGTGCTGTTGCGTAGGATCGCCCTGAGAAGTCTCGGGCCAATGTATCAGCGAGGCCTGTAGAATCACCGTGGCCTGTGGTGGTGGTTGCAATCCAGGTGGTCCCTGTGATATCTTCTATCTCTTGGTGGTATTGGCTGGTACCACGGCACCGTGTGCTCCTCGTCCACTGCGCAAGTTTATCTTGCTGCAAGAGATAGAACTTCATTAAAAGAGTACGAAATCAAGCAAACATGATGCAGATATTTAGAAATAATACGAAGAAAGTTCAAAGACGTAATCAAAGTGGATAAGAGCTAGTGATTCCTATCTTATTGCAGGCTCGCTGGGCATGTTTTCATACCACAAGCGATAATCATGACCTGCATGGGCTACCACTAAAACCATGTCATACCCCAGTCCCAAATACACGGGACCAGGCCACGTGGCAAGAGCCAACTAATACGACTACGTAGGATTATCCAATTTAATGGACCCGACAAAATGTACTGCGTTGTCCTAAAAATACTAACAAGTCCAATACTAATATACAACAAGTAATCTAATCTCATCCACAATATAAACAAGAAATACTAAAATAGATGCTGGAAGATAAACGCCAGTCTGAAATATCATAGTATAATCCAAAATGTCTGGTGGGAACAAACCCACTACTATGACAAAATAAAAGTACTGAAAGACAGATAAAAGAGTAATGACTAGGGCATCGGCTGACTAGATAATGATGCTTCAATCCTAGGCGAAAGGCCTACCAATGATCACGGAAATTCTGACGGAAGCACCTCTAGCTCCTCCTCGGATGCGTACCTAGTCTCCTGTTCGGGTCCGTACACTGTAGGATAATATGCCTCGTCCAAATCTGGAAGGGAACCAAGTCCTCAGAGGGACATAACAAGATACAAAAATGCATGCCATAAATAAATACTGAATAAAATAAAAGGGTGTGTTAACCATCTAAGTGAATGCAATATGAGAACAACATTGGTACGTATGGGTAGGTGTAGGCATAACGTCCATACTCCAAAGAGCGAGGTATCTGTACATGTAACGTCTATCATTCCGAAGAATGAGGTATCTACAAATATATACGTCCGTATCACTCCGAAGAATGTGATATCTGTATAAAGGAAGTCATTGGATCCGTGGCTCCTTCGGATACTACGGAATCCAATGTGTGTATCCCATATGCCTACTAGCTGTCCTCCACGCCCAATATAGATATACAAGTTGAATACACGATGTACATACCACGTATCTATACGCCAAGTCTCTACTAATTATATAACCCTGATTACGTACTAAATCGTGATGCATGTCACACGCACCGATAGCTAGTCGGATATGCAGACCCGCATCCCAACATGAATTTGTCACTGTGATGCGTGTATAAGTGTCAGGTCTAGGAAGATATCAGAATATCCTCACAATGATGGGTGAGTCTGCTAGTGACTAGGTCAAGTACACTACTCATTGACGCATTCGTCGACTGCACCCGAGTCAATCTCGGACGCGCATAGTTGTATAAAATAATGCAACAAGATATCATACAATATTTGCATAATTTAAATTAAACAGTAAATATTGTAAGGTATCTTGCCTGGGTCCTCAAGCTGTGAATGCCAATAGCCTGCCCCTGAAGTCTCTCCTGACTAGTCCAGTGACCCTATACATATAGTATAATATAGAAATTCGATCATCAGGCACTAAAGTAATACGCTCACAAACACTACGCTGCTCTTAGGCACTGACGCATGGGGTCACAACTGGTCAACTACAGGGTCGCGTGTATACGCAGCTAAGATGTACACGTGTCCTGTCCTCAGTTACCGTGTACCACAAGGCAGTAAATTACCAAAGTGCTGTTACGAAACTAATTTTGTTTTGTATAGAAATACCTGTCCAAATTATCATGTTTAAGGTGCACTTGGTCGATGTCTAGGTTTTTAGGTAAATCACAAAGTTCTTATTAACAAGTCATTTATTATTTGAGTAATTACTAATCATAAATTACTACTCTATATTGACACACACACACACATATATTTCAGTTAGGGTTTAACCGTTACTCGTGTCCGTTCGATGACACGTTGACACCACGATATATGAAGAATAGAATGAATTAAACATGCATACCTAGTCGTGGCCGAGAGGGGGTCTGGTTCATTCGGCCTATTCTCCAGCGATCGGCGGAGCTCCGGCGTTGTACAGGAAACAGTAACGGCAGCAGCAGCAGTTACAGCAGTGGCATCCTCGGCTGGCGGCGGGGTCAATCGTGGGGAAGGCGGCGGTCTGGCTGGTGGTGGTATTTGACGGTGCTGGCAGGTGGTGGTCAAGCGGCTGGGGGATCAGGGTCGGGTTGAGGTGGAGTCGGGAGATAACGCGGGGTGGTGATGGTGATATTGATGATGGTGGTACAAGTGGTGGTTGGCGGTGGTACAGGTGATGGTTGTTGATGGTCCGGCATCGACGGGGAAGGGCAGGCAGAGGGGGTGGTGGCTGAGGCGGTTAAGGTGGTGGCGGTGCTGTGTGATCGGGGAGGGGGAGATGGTTGATAGGGTTTTGAAGGGAAGGTGAACTAGGGTTTCGGCTAGGGTTGGTTTGAAGAGGGAATGAGTTGTATTTATATAGGAGAGAGGGAAAGGGGTTATTCTTAGAAATTGGGCCGGCTAGGGCTCCTTGGGGTGGGGAACATGTTTTCATGAAGGAATGTAGGGTGTATATGGGCTCTGTTGGGTCTAGTTTTGGGTGAGGTTGGTCTTCATAATGATTTAATTAAACTAATACACAATGTGTTCTTTAATCAATTAGAAATACATGGGTTTAAAATTGGGTGGAATGCAGTCGTCATGGACGTAACAGACTCAGAATAGAATAATGCCCTAATTTGGGTTGTATGAAAATGGGTTCGTCTGTGTCTCCAATTTTGATTGGAACGGGCAACTACGCAAGTATGGGTTTATTGGGATTTAAAACTGGGCGGTTGTAACAATTATTGCGCAACTAAAATGAAGCACAATATAGAGTATTTAAGAGTTACACAAGAGTCAGATTGGTAGTCTGGCATGTCTAAGAAATATATAGGAAATTTGTTTGAAGGTAACTACTAGTGTAGCGCTCCAAATATCAAAGCAACGGTAAGGTATATTAAGTGATAAATATTGCACAAATATTTCTAATTTGTTGCATTCAACTCTAATTGTTACCAATTTAATCATAGTCTCTCTATCTAAGATAAATAAACCTAAATTTGGTCGAGAAGGTTTACACACACACACACACACACACACACACACACACACACACATATATATATATATATATATATATATATATATATATATATATATATATATAAGTGTGAGTGTGTTGTGTGATAGCTTGTGTATAGGTGTGTCTAGTGTTGTGTTGTGTATGTGTACAAGTAGTAGAGGGGTTGGGCAGTGGCATTGCAACATGGTAGTAGCTGTGGTGGTGTTTGTGTTATTGTTGTAATATAAAGAGGGGAATCGGGCTAAGAAGGTTAATAATATCAACATCAGTAGGTAATTAAGTAGGAGGTAAGGGAGGGTTTCAGTTGTGTCTGCAGGGGCAATTAGGCCTAAGGTTTCAGCAGCAGTGTGCATTAACACAGTGCATCAGTGTTAATCTTTGTATATCTGCAGTTCATAGGTTCTTGATGAGTTTGATGATTGAGTAAGGAAGTGAAGAGAAGATACAGCAGTTGCAACTTGGAGTTGCATATTATTAGGAGGTAAGAGGGTTCTGTTTTGATACCTGAGCATGTATCAGTCTTCAAAGGAACTCGATATCAATCAAGAGATTAGCAGTGGGTGGGGGAGGAATGTCAGTCCTAGCCACTGTGGTGTAGGTCTGATACAGTATTACATACTCGCTGGATATCAAATCTGGTGTAGGGTGATACAATGTGTGCATTGTATTTAGCTACAAAAGTAGTATCAGGAAGTTAGGGGGGCACTTTGAGTTTCCGTTTAGAACAGTAGCAGTAGGAGTTAAGGCATTGGTTTGGTTTTAGGTTGGTGTTGACAAGAGAGAAACTTACAGACAATGTTTTCCTCGATCTGAAGCCTATGAGCTACCTAATATGTTGGTCAAGTGTTAGAGCCAATTAAGTGTTAGGGTGGTAGTAGGGTATGAGTGAAGTATGAGTTAAAGTGAGGTATCCTAGTATTGAGTGTGCCATGAAGTGAAGTTGAGTGTTGGCTAGTGAGATACTAGAATAATGGTCAAGGTATTAGCTCATAATCTAAGGTAAGTAAGATATTAGATTGAGTATTGGGTTAAGTAAGATATTGGTTATGTTAGACACCAAGGTAATCTATACTAAGGTAAATTAGAGAATATTATATGCTATATATTATTAGCTAGTTAGCTAATACTTTCAAGTAATGACTTTGAAACCTAAGTGTTTTTGAAACCTAAGTGTTGCCTAGTAAAGCCTGGTACCAACTAGTGTAGCCTTGAAACCAACCTAGAAGCTAGGTATGACTCTATAATCAAGGTGTTGACCTACTTTGACCTAGTTTGACTAGTACGGCCTAGTCTTGACCAAGAAAATCATACCTTAGTACATTTAGCATATTTATTACTTTTTTACACCCAAATGACATAATATTTCATATATAGGTCTGTGTGATACCATCTTGGATACCGAGTTACATTATTTTCTTAGGACCAGAGGCGAGTACATTTTCTGATAGTTTATGATATATGGTATCTTATATATTACATGTATCTAGTGTAGTTATACATGATTCCTGATACGATGTTACAAGAATTGGTTTATTCAGGATCCCGTCAGGAGATGTTATTTCCTGTTGGACCCAGTACATGCCATGTGATTCCTGTACATGTAATGATACCGATTCCTGAGAAGCATGGTCCCCTGCTCTGTGAATCCTGTGTCACCCACTATACCAGTCAGGATTTGGGGAGTGTTAGTTAGATATGTGATCATACCCACCATGTACAAGTATTCATGTATAAGTACTATATTAGTATTAATCATACACTTTACGTATGATTAACCTGACCATGATCCATGTTCATGTTCCCAAGCCGATCATATGTCGAAGCTAGTAATCACACACTTAGGATAGTTTCTTATTCTTGATTCCCTATATATAATATTTTATTACCTGCCAAATTATATTCTGTATTTATATTTATCAGTTCCTATCTATGTTCCCTGTTTTTATTTCGTATTCTGTATTTCTTATTATTTATTGTTGCATAGTCTTTATCATTTTGGAACTGCAGTTAGAGGTGTGCTTCGCTCCAATCCTGACATAATATATTTTTTAAATCATTTATATGATTGGTATCCTACACATTATGGACCTTAGGACGTAGTGGGTGTAGAGTTGGATACGGTGGCTCAGGAGGAGCCGATACCCGTTGAGGGAGATGATCAACTAGTTGCAGATAGTTAGATTATTTTACTGAATATGTTCCCAGTTAGATATTTTGGCATGTATATTATATATGAGACTATTGTGTTGTGGCAAGACTATTAGACTTGGTTGGATTGTATTTGTGACTATGTGATTCATTTCTTCTTTTCTATATCCTGCTATATCTTTCTCTAGTTTTATTTTGATTGAGTATTGATTATCATATTGTCCTCCATTTAGAGTTGAGATAACTTGACAGGTACATTATCTCTCTCTCTCTCTCTCTCTCTCTCTCTCTCTCTCTCTCTCTCTCTCTCTCTATATATATATATATATATATATATATATATATATATATATATATATATATATATATATATATATTGTGTGAGATTTTTATATATTATTGTTGACCTAGACAACGTTCTATCGCCGATGCTGCAGTGTAGGCTGGATGTACCCACGTACTCATGTCCTTACATCGGGTGCGGGTCATGACATGTTTAAGATGAGTCTTTGAATATGGCTAATCGATTAAGTTTAGCATTATGATAATCGATCAATCACTATAACTTCTACTTAAACTAAACTAGTTGATCTTACTGTTACCATATATATTTTTTCAGTATATTGCTTTGTTTGTCTAACATGTATTTACAGAAAAGCAATGGACATATGCTATGAAGATATGGTGATGAGCCAAAGACGGCGTTACACAATAAGTTTTCTCTGAACCACCTACGACATCTTTGGAGCCTTGCACTCGGGGGCCCTGAAAGGTATTCAGATTCCTAGATCTGTTTATCTTTGGACAACTACTGTGAAGGAAAAAGATATCTTTAAGACAACGGATGTTTCAAATGATTGGCATCATGAGAGTTCTCTTGGTTTATATTTTATTCTATATTTTTTACTTTATTTATTAGGACCAAATGTACATCGGGTTTGTGTTTGCATTAGGATATCAAACCCCTTACTAATCCAAAACCTAGTCCATTTTTACCAAGCCCAAATAACCCAAAACCAACCAACAATATTTTAGAAATAAACAGGTCGAACTCGGTCTGGGACCGAACTCGGACCAAACCCGGTAAGCCCTAATTTTGTAAAACCCTTAAAACCAGGTCCTCCTACAGACCAGCAGCTTAACAATCAAATTTATGAAAGTTGGGGACCGAACTCTGCCCGAACTCGGTCCCCTTAGCAACATTGGAATAGAGCTCCATTCCTCTCCATTTTAACAAACTCAATTCACATTCAATCTTCTCATCTTATCTAGCGTATTAGCCTGAGCTTTAACCTTCTTCATTCCCAAGATCAACTCCAAGCCTTCTAGTGCCAATGCGGTTCTGATTTAGAAGACTGATCGAGTTGTAAATCTTGGTTTATAAGTTCGTCTTTCATACAAGTCTGAAGTCAGCAAGCCCTTTGGATTAAAAGTTTGTGGTTGTAAGAATCGCGAATCCTTCGGATCAAAGCTCGTGTTGTTAGAATTTGGCGTGCTCTTCAGATCAAAGGCGCGTGTGTACCCTATTTTACAAATAGTGGATTAACACCGAGCAAGAGTACTTAGGCCTAGACTAGTCCTCCAGAAGGAAAACCAATATAAAATTGCGGTGTCTAAGTTTGCTTTTTGAACTCTGCTTACTTACTGACACTCTGCTTATATTATGATATTATTTCCATATTATTCTGCCTTTATTATTAGTTGGTTATCTGCCTTTATTTTAATTGGTAGATTTTGTCACGCACTATATTCACCCCCCCGGCATAGTTGCCTTACATCCTTCAAGCTTAGCTTTACATATTCTAGTATTTGAGACGTCTCCGAAAACTTCTTTGATATATATATATTTTGGATATGTTTTGGGATTTAGACTTTGTTTGGATATTGTGGTGCCTAAGACTTGTGACTTTGTTTCTCCTCATTATATTCTATCGTGCTTTATCTTCCTTAGATATTGTGATTGAGTATTATCATTGATATATTATATGTCCTACTATAGAGGAGTTGAGATATTACTGCGTGAGATTGTGGATTATATTTTTGAGATATTAGACAGTGTTCTACCGCTAATACTGTGGCGTAGGCTGGACGTACCCAAGACTCATAACCGAATTTTTGGGTGCGGGTCGTGACAACAAGTGAGGTTTTTTTGTTTTTCTTCTTGTAAATTTTTTTCATAAATTTTGCAAAAATTTGTATGAGACTCCACAAGTGAGTCTTCTAAAAATATACAAAAAAGAAAGCCACCACGTCTAGTACTCTTACGGTAGCTTCTACATCATTGACATCCTCCGGACCTAGTACTTTGACCACTATAGATATTCAAGATTTGATCGAATAGACTCTTTCTATTGGTAACAACTCTATTGTGGCATATGCATTTTCAGGTATTTAATCTAATAGTTGGTTTCTTGAATCTGGTGCATCACATCATATGACATATAATTCAAAAAAATTTGAAAATTTAACTCCTATTTTTTTTATCTCCTATAACTTATAATGATTATAGTACTATTATTACGATAAGTCATATCAGTTCTGTTAAAATATCTAATGACCTAGTTGTCTCAGATGTTTTGCTTGTGCCTAAACAATCAATGAATCTTCTATCTGTCGAACATTTATGTGATCAAGGATTTAATATTAACTTCTCTTCTATTGGTTGTGTCATTCAGGATTGCTCGACGGAGAAGCAAGTTGGGACATGCGATAGAGTTGGTAAACTTTTTGTCAGAGACAAACTTATTATCCCCCTCGTAGTTGGTACCTCATTTATTGCTCCAACAACTCTTTCATCTCCTTTTATGTTTTGGCATTCTAAATTAGGTCATGTTTCTTTTTCTCGACTTTGATATATGCCGAATAAAGGATTGTTAGGCTCTATCCATCTAGATAAAGAACCTTATTGTGCTGCTTGTAAACTTGCTAAACAACCTGCACTTCCTTTTAATAATAATTTTTTTTCTGCATGACCTTTTGATATTGTGCATTCTAATTTTGGGGCAAAGCTCCTATCAAATCTATGGGAGATGCTCAATATTATGTACTCTTTCTTGATGACTATACTCGTTATACATTGACATATTTATTACATTCTCGTATTGACTTATTTAAAGTATATATTGAGTTTTACACAATGATCAAAACACAGTTTTCAAAAACTATTAAATTTTTTAGATCATACTTTAGAGGCGAATATATATCCAAATCCTTCCTTGATTTTTTTGAAAACTCAAGGAACCCTTCCTGAATTATTATGTACTGAGACACCTGAACAAAATGGTGTTACGGAGCGTAAACACTGTTATATTATGAAAACTGCACGTACCTTACTTCTCTCCTCTTCGGTTCCTCGTACTTTTTAGGGATATTTCGTTCACACTTCTACTTATATCATAAATCAAATTTCCTCTTTAGTGACTAACGGGATATCCTCCATTGAACGCCTTTATCATAACCTTCCTTATTACTCAGAACTTCTAGTCTTTGGCTCCACCTACTTTGTCCTTCTTCCTAAAAGAGAACATGATAAACTCAACAAGAAAATGACTATGTGTATTTTTAGGCTACGGTATTCAAAAAAAAAAGTTACAGATGTTATGATCCCTCATCTCAAAACTTTATGTCTTTCGACATGTCACATTTTGGGAGAAGATACCCTTTTACTTACTCCCAAAATATCAAACAGATGTCTTTGATTCACGTCAATTTTATGATCCTTTTATTGATTCACCATCTAAAAACTCTGAACAAACACCACCACAAAATCATCTTACACAATGTACTGAGCCTGCCATAGTACCAGCATCATACCATCTTGCCCAATGTTCTTACATTATCTCTCCAAAGAATAATCCAACAATTGTTGAGCTAGTCTCTTCATATACTGATCCAGTCCCCTCAATTTCAACTCGACCTGTTCGTGATAAATACTAAACTGTTTATCTGAAATATTATCACTTATATTTGTCTTCTCTTTTATCCCTTTATGAACCAACAACCTATCGTGAGGCCTCTTCTGACCTAGTTTGACAACAGGCCATGACAGAAGAGCTAACTTCTCTACAAGATACTAATACATGGGATCTTATGGATCTTCCTCCTAGTAAATCTGATGTACGATGTAAATGGATTTACAAAATAAAAATAAAACCTGATGGTTCTGTTGATTGATAAAAAGATCTGTCTAGTTGCAAAAGGCTTTACCCAAGAATATAGTATTGATTATGAAGAAACTTTTGCCCCAGTTGCTCGTATGACTACTATACGAACCTTGATTGCAGTTGATTATATTCGTCAATGAAAATTATATCAAATGGACGTCAAAAATGTCTTTCTTCATGGAGACCTACTAGAAAAAGTTTATATAAAACCACCCCTGGTCTCCCACACTCTCCTAATCAGGTTTGTAAACTTTTTCGTGCTTTATATGATCTCAAGCAAGCCCCTCGAGCTTGGTTTAAAAAGTTTTGCACTACCATCATTAATTATGGTTTAACCCAGAGTACCCATGATTCCGCTATGTTCTTTCACTCATCTAATGAAGGTATCGTCATTCTTGTCATATACATAGATGATATGGTTATTATAGGTAATGATTTAAAAGGTATTCATGCTTTCAAGTTACACCTTGATCACATGTTTTGAGATAAAAAGTTTAGGTACTCTCTGTTACTTTCTTGGAATTAAGGTTGATCACTCTTCCAATGGATCTTTTCTTTCTTAAGTAATGTATGCATCCAAAATACTTTTTCTTGTAGGTTTAACTGATACTAAGACTGCAGATACTCCTCTTGAATTGAATGTCATGCTTCATGAATCTCATGGCACTATACTCACCGATCCTACTATGTATCGCCAGGTTATAGGCAGTCTTAATTATCTTACTATAACTAGACCAGATATCAATCATGTAGTTCATATAGTGAGTCAATTTATGTCTTCACCTCGTCCTGTTTATTATGCAACTGTTCTTAGAATATTGCGCTACTTGAAGGGAACTTTGTATCAAGGACTACACGTATGCTCTACCTCCATGCTTACTCTTCGTGCTTATTTAGATTCTGATTCGGCAGGAGATGTTATAAATCGTCGCTCTACCACTGACTTTTGTATATTTCTTGGTGATTCTCTTATTTCTTGGAAAAGCAAAAAGCAAACAACAGTTGTCTGCTTAAGTGCTGAAGCCACTACGTCCGAGATTATATGGTTACGCTGGCTTCTTCATGACATGGGCATTGAACATTTCTCTTCTACTCCTCTTTTTTGTGATAGTAAAAGTGCTATTCAAATAGATCATAATGATGTCTTACATGAGCGCACCAAGCATATTGAAGTTGACTGCCATTTTGTCAAGGATCATTTTACAAAAAGAACAATCCACCTACCTTATATTTCTTCAGAAGCTAAAATTGCATATATATATTTTTTATAAAGTCACACCCCTTGGCTCGGTTCAATTTTTTAGTATCCAAACTCCTTATGTTTTCTAAACTATCTTAAGTTTGAGGGAGAGTGTTAAAGAGATATTTAGACAGCTTTACACAGTTGTTATAGCCGTTACAAACATTACATCCTAAAAGTCTTTCCTTCTTTAGAATTCTACCGCTAAACTCTTTTTATATTTTTCATTCTTTGTAAACTGTATAAATCGAGGTTGTCTCCAATGAATAAGATACAGAAAATTATTCCATTCTTCATTGCTAACACACTTGAGCTGCTCTTCATCATCTGATAGGGGAGACGCTTCTGATTATAGTGCATGCTCATATAGAGTGTGGTAGTCATTTCGTTTCTCTTTAGCCAAGATCACTTCATTTTGTTGTCTGAAGATTTATGTCTGATATCCTCTTTTTTTTGTATATTAGGCTTATAGGTCTAGCTAGTGTATATCCTTTTTTTTAACATGTTTATATACATTCATATTATTTTAAGAGTTATTTACCTTTCCAATCCTAATTGTTATTATTTTTCAACCCCCCTCCCCCCCCTCTTCCCCCAATTTTTCCATATTCCAAAAAATGCCTAACTTTTAAAGAATGGGGGATATTAGTAATAAAAGAAATTGGGAGAGTAACATGATTATTTTAAGTCTACTAAGTATTAGATGAGACATGTTGTCTAGTTCCTTTTTTTTAATCAAAAATTACAATCAATATACTTGTAACATCATTTATAACAATAAAACTAATATCTAACAAAATATTGTATGCCATATTAAGGGTCTGATTGACTGTCCCTGTGTAGAAACAACATGCAACATTTTAGTGATGTTGCAAATACCATATTTAGTAGACTACAAATATGTTTACAAGATTTACAAGTCAATTGTTTAAACTTTGGAGTGATCTAATTAGAAATTTTATTTTTTAACCTTTTGCGGTAAATTATAACTTCATTCTTTGATTGTGACTTGAATAAAGAGAAAATGAAAGAAAATAGAGGAAATGGTATAATAATTGTGTATTTGTTGGATAGTTGAAAATTTTGTTGCAAATTTCTACTATTATAAAGAGGCTTAAAAATTGCTCCAAATAAATCGTCAAGGATGTATGTATATTATCAAGTAATTAAAAATTAAGAATTTTTTAAATACGTGTCACGACCCGCACCCAGGGTAAGGGTACTAGTCGGAAACAACGCCCAGCCTACGTCGCAGAATCGGCGGTAGAACGCTGTCTAGAAAGTCTATCTAATATAATGAACCACCAAAAGATAGTGTACTCAATCACAGAACTAAGATAGAATGAACACGAATCAGATAAGAATAGAATAGTCACAATACAACTCATGAGTCTAAAATAATACATCAATGAGTCTGAAGAAAAATACAGAAATATGCTGGAGACAAATCCAGTACAAAAGAATACTACAAAACTATAAAGCTACAACTCCAGGGTCAACTGTCTGAGTTGGGATAAGTCCCTCTTGAGCCAGGGTCTCAGAATCTAAACCCACAACATCCTGGGGTCCATAATAGGTAGGGTACTCCTCAGTGTCATCTGGAAAAATATATCCAGTCAGGAAAGGAGCAGAGTACAACCTTAACAGCAGTTCTCAAATAATGATAAAAACTATGTAACAGTAAATAGTTGTGGATAAACAAGATGCATAAATAGATACAAGAATGTATAGACAATAAGGAAATACTGGAAAAAAATACAATAATGAACAATATGCTGATAGAACAAGAATACTAATGACTAAGTGTGTGAGTACTAGCTTTAACATGTGATCGGCTTAGGAACTTGCACAAGAGTATAATGGCCTGGCTGATTATACGTGCGGTGTATGATCAACACTCACAAGGAACAAGACATGCACAAGAAGGGTATGATCACATATCTACACTAAAATACTCCCCAGCCCGACTGGTATAATAGATCCAACCACGGTACGTTATGGCACTAGATTCCCCAAGAAGATAGCTAATCTCCCCGAGAATCGGTGTCTGTACATGTACAAGATAACCAATGAAACAATACTTGCACCATATACACCATATACCAAGGAATAACATCTCATGACGAGATCCGGATATACCAATCCGTGTAACCATAGTGTCAAGAGAACATGTATATCTACACTAGATACAACGAACATAGAGGATATCATAAATGAGAAACTATCAGAGAATGTACTCGCCTGAAATCCAAAGAACAGTCTCACAGATGTCTGACTCGGTGCCTCGAAGACCTAGATATGGAATACCACATTAATACAAGGTCCCGGAAAGAGAACAAGCAAACTAGGCAACTTCTAGGTCAATAAGTCAATTCTAAGTCAAAAGTCAACTATGGTCAACTCTAAAGTCCACTAAAGTCAAACATGGTCAAACCCAAAGTCAACCTCACAAGACATCTATAAAATAATATAGAGATAAACTACAATAATTTAGGAATCAAATTAGATTCAAAAAGAACTCACACAAAGTATACTAATAATATAATTAATATATACCCTAAAATAATATATATACAACCCAACATTAATATAAATAACATATTATATTATTACAATTATTATTCCTCACAAAACACATATATATATACATATATATATATACAATTATAATATATAATATATACATTAAATCTGTCAAAGCGTCATTGAAAAACAGTGAATAAAATAGGATTAAATCAAAACAGTTTAAATAGTGACAGTCGGGACTGTCACCGAAGGACTGTCACCGAAATCCAAATAATAAACTGCCACTGCTTTGGTTTTCGCTGACAGTTAAACTGTCGCGGAAAAGCGTCGCAGAAAAGCTGCTGTTTCCCGCTGCTGCAATTAATGACAGGTTTGTCATTAATTGTCCGAAGGCTACAGCGGCTGCTATTAGTCGGCTAATTAATGACAGTTTTTTTACTGTCATTAATTCACTGTCACTAAAACAAGTTGTATATATATAATTATATATATAAAAACAGAATATATAAACAATATATATATATATATATATATATATATATAAACAGAATATATAAAACAGTATATATATATATATATATATATATATATATATATATATATATATATATATAAACCATTAATACAAAATGTACATATATATTAATATACACATAAACTTATACCTTCAAATATTTAACAAAGAACATATAATTTACATGGCTAGAAGCACACCTAAAATATTTACATTAATATCCAAATAATTACATAATAATTATAAATAATATAATTACACAATTAAACATACAAATATATTTTATAAAACATTTTATGTATAAATTATATTATTTAACAAGTAGTAACATATATATTTGCATGCAAGAAAGCTACATATTATATTGTACATTATATTAGCACACCCAAATTATACATCTATGCTACAATAATTACTATAATAAATACACAAAATAAATATTTAATATCCATATATATATACTAATTATAAATGAAGAATTGAACCACAATTAATTAGATCTATACAAAAATACACACAATTGGAGAGTATCTCACCGTATCCCACTAGATCTAGGATACGCATGCGACACGAGTCCAACACACAACTAAATGCACCCCGAAGGACACAAACAAATCACAAATAATATTTATGAACAAATTAAAGCGTCAAAAGTAGATCTATGTGTCCGTGTCAAAATACGACATGTTCAAAGCCCCGTGTCGGAGGAAAACCCCCAAATGACACGTATCACCAAATAGTTGGGATACGAACCACAAGTATCCCAATATGGACACGACACTAGCCTCAAACACAAATCTCATGTCCAATTGATCTATAGGATCAATTGACACACACAAAAAAATGTAAATTCGGAATTCCAACAAAATTGACACAAAAAGCACCATAACTTTCTCCATGTGTCTCCTATGAACACAAAACAAAGTCCTATGGGTAGTACATACATATAGGTTGATTTTACATGATTAAATCTCAGATTTAGAAGCTATTTAAATGGGAAAATCTGAATTATACCTATTGGGAGATGGATTCCCAATGAAACCTCCAATTGAGATGAACTTGCTTCCAAATTATAGATCCTAGCTCCTCTTTGTAGATCCTTGCTTCCTTCTTCTAGATCCTTGCTTCCTCCTTCTCTAATGGTGAATTGGGAAGAATTTGGAATGAATTTGGTAGGGAATTGGATTGGAAATGGAGGGAATTTGGTAGTGGGAGAATTCTAGATCTAGATTTGGAATGAGATGAGAGGAGAGAGAAATTTCCCCCCCTCTTTAATAGGCCGGCCATAGCCCCTCCCCCAAGCAATTGTAAAATGTCCAATGTACCCCTTGGGGCCTCTCATGAAGAAATAATTAAGGAAGGAAGCTTCTAGTCTAATCATTTAATTAATTTAATCCATCTCCTTAACTATGGGCTTTCTAAATGGGCCAAGTCTAACTAATTAATTCATGTTGGTCCATGGGTCCAAACTAAACTAGTTGGGTCCACTAAAATAAGTCTAAAATAATTAAATAATAACTAACAACAATTAAATAATACAACAAATAATTATTTACCATGCACAATATTTATTTAAATAGGAAATTACCAAAATACCCTTTCCTAGAAAATGTGGTAGTGACAAGTCTACCCTCCTTAAAATAATTTTGTCCTCGAAATTCAAAGGCGAAAACTACCCCCAGAAAATCACAGAACAGAACTAAAGAATCACAACTATCTAATGAACAGAACATAATAATGAACAGAACATAACTAGAAATAACATACCTCAAGGTACAAACAAATATGGATAACGCTCTCGCATGTCATCCTCTCTCTCCCAGGTAGACTCCCCCGGAGAGTGATGCCTCCATGCGACGCGCACCAAAGGAATAGTCTGGTTCCTCAGCACCTTCTCTCTCCGATCCAGAATTCCAACTGGCTGCTCTGGATAGCTAAGAGTAGGGCCCACCTCTATCTCTGAGTGATCCAATACATGACTAGGATCTGCCACGTATCGTCTCAACTGTGATACATGAAACACGTTGTGCACTCCCTCCAATGCAGGTGGCAAGTCTAGTCTATAAGCAACTGCACCGACCCTCTCTAGAATAGTGAAAGGTCCAATGAATCGCGGACTAAGCTTTCCGCCTCCACCGAAGCGAATCGTGCCTCGTGTCGGAGAAATCCTCAGAAATACCAAACCACCCACCTAGAACAAAACACCACCTTAAGAACTTATCTATAACAAACAACCAAGAACAAGCACACAAAATAAAATCTAAACTATACCTCAAACTCCAAGGGTCTCCGATGGCTATCGGCCCAATGCCGTTGTCTGTCCTGTGCCACTCGAAGTCTGTCTCTGATCAAATGAACCTTCTCCGCTGCATCCACAACCATCTCTGGCCCAAGCAAAATTCTCTCTCCAACATCGTCCCAAGACAAAGGAGTACGACACCTCCGACCATATAGAGCTTCAAAATGTGACATCTCTATACTGGCCTGGTAACTGTTGTTGTAAGCAAACTCTACCAAATGGAGATGGTCCTCCCAAGAACCCCCGAAATCTAGTACACAAGTGCGCAACATATCCTCGAGAGTCTGGATAGTCCTCTCTGACTGCCCATCTGTCTGGGGATGATATGCAGTACTGAACTTGAGCTGAGTGCCCAAACTCTCCTGTAAACTCCTCCAGAAATGAGAAGTGAAACGACTATCCCGATCTGAGACTATGCTGACGGGAACTCCATGTATCCTAACGATCTGCCTCACATACATCTCTGCCAGCTTCTCCGTAGACAAACCCACCTTGAAAGGCAAAAAGTGGGCCGACTTGGTCAATCTATCAACAATGACCCAAATCGCGTCTTTCCCTCCTGGAGATCGTGGTAGTCCGGACACAAAATCCATAGTAATGTGTTCCCACTTCCACTCTGGAATGGGTAATGGCTGAAGTAAACCTCCTGGCCTCTGCCTCTCGGCTTTCACCTGCTGGCATACTAAGCATCTGGATACAAACTGTGCCACTTCCCTCTTCATGCCATACCACCACACACTCTCTCGCATATCCCGATACATCTTGTTAGCACCTGGATGTATGGAATACTGAGAGCGATGCGCTTCCTGCAATATCTCCTCTCGCAACTCCCCACTAGGCACACACAATCTAACTCCATGCCTCAAAGATCCATCCTCTGCAATAGTGAAATCATCCTCCAATCCTGCTCTCACCTGAGCTCTGATACTCCTCAAAGATACGTCATCATACTGTGCTGCCTTGATCCTATCCATCAAATCTGAATGTATCTGTAATCCCCACATCTGCATAGCACCACCCGGAACAATCACCTCAATGCCCAAGCTCTCCAAGTCCTCCAACAAATATCGATCCTGCGTCAAGAACATAGCTACCGGATACCTGCTCAAAGCATCGGCAACTACATTGGCCTTCCCAGGATGATATTGCAAAGAGATATCAAAATCCTTCATCAGTTCCAACCACCGACGCTGCCTCATGTTCAACTCCTTCTGCGTGAAAACGTACTTCAAGCTTTTGTGGTCTGTGAAGATCTCCACACGCTCTCCGTACAAATAATGTTTCTACAACTTCAGGGCGAATATGACAGCTGCCAACTCCAAATCATGGGTAGGATAGTTCTTTTCATGAGGACGCAATTGCCTGGATGCATAGGCAATCACTTTCCCATGCTGCTGAAGAACACAACCTAAACCCTTTCCCGATGCATCACTATAAATAGTGAAACCTCCGGACCCTGATGGCAATGTCAAAATAGGAGCAGACGTCAACCTCTTCTTCAACTCCTCAAAAGCAGTCTGGCAATCTTCCGTCCAAACAAACTCCACATCCTTCCTTGTGAGTCTGGTCATCGGCTCAGCAATCCTCGAAAAATCTTGCACAAACTTTCTGTAGTAGCCTGCCAATCCCAAGAAACTCCTGATCTCTGCTACCGAACTCGGAGTCTTCCAAGATTCCACTGCTGAAATCTTCTTCGGATCCACTGAAATACCATCACCAGTCACAACATGCCCCAAGAATTCCACCTTGTCCAAGAAAAACTCACATTTGGACAACTTCCCATACAGCTTCTCCTTCCTCAGCACATCCAACACAATCCTCAAATGCTCCTCATGCTCCTCCGGTGTCCTCGAGTATATGAGTATGTCGTCGATGAACACCACTACGAACTTGTCAAGGTACTGGTGGAACACCTTGTTCATCAAGTTCATAAATACCGCCGGTGCATTAGTCAAACCAAACGGCATCACCATAAACTCGTACTGACCATACCGAGTTCTAAAAGCAGTCTTCGGTATGTCCTTCGGCTTCACCTTCACCTGATGGTAGCCTGATCTCAAATCTATCTTAGAAAATACCTTCGCACCACTCAACTGATCAAACAGATCATCAATCCGTGGCAAAGGATACTTATTCTTGATAGTGAGATTATTCAAAGCCCTGTAATCAATGCACATACGCACCGATCCATCCTTCTTCGGTACAAACAATACCGGGGCTCCCCATGGTGAAGAACTCGATCTGATAAACCCCTTATCCTGCAATTCGTCCACCTGCTTCTTCAACTCGACCAGCTCGCTGTTGTTTACTCTATAGACATGCTGCGAAATCGGTTCTGCACCTGGCACCAAGTCTATAGAAAATTCAACATCTCGATCTGGCGGCAATCCTGGCAATTCTTCAGGAAACACATCCAAAAATTCTGCTATCAACGGATGTGGCAACTCCTTGTCTTCCACCATAGCTCCACAAATAATGCCTTCTTCCTGCTCCGCAGCTCCTCTAGCAAACTCGAACTCTGGCTCTCCTGGCGGACCAAACAAAACTCTATCTCCTCTACAATCTATGCTAGCACGGTGCCTACTCAACCAATCCATCCCGAGTACAATGTCGTAGCTCGGAAGTGGCATTACAAGTAGACACGCACTCAACTCCCGGCCTCCCAGAGTAACTCTCCGATCTTTGCAAATATCATTAACCAGGATAATGCCTCCCCCGGTCATGATCTTGCAAGTCCTAAGCAAAGACTCAGCTACCAAACCATGCTTTAGAGCAAAAGAAACAGATACAAAACTATGGGAAGCACCACTATCAAACAAAGCTAAAGCTGGAATGGAATCAAGAAGAATAGAACCTGCGATGACATCTCCGGTGGGTTCCTCCTCTTCAACTGTCATAGCAAACGCTCGTCCCTGCCGAGCACCTCCCTGCTGCTGATGCTGGACAAAACGCTGCTGCTGTGTCGGAAGCGGTCCCCTCGGTTGTGCTGCAGGTGGTCTCATCTGTGCCCTCGGAGCTGGAGCTGCTTCCTGAACTGCAAGACGAGGACACTTCCTCAATTGATGCCCTTCAGTACCACAATACAAATAAACTCCTAGCCTCTTTCTGCAAACTTCCCAGATGTGGCCGGGCTTCTTGCAGAAGTTGCATAGAGCTTGCTGTAACTGCCTCTGCTGCTGAGGTGCCTGGTAAAAAGGCGCTCTAGCTGGAGTCTGGTTCTGCTGTGGCTGCTGGAAAGGTCTGGACTGGAAATGAGGATGTTTGGCAGATACTGCACTGCCGTTGGCCCCCAGAAAAGAATCACGGTCTCTCTTGGTCTTCAAACCCAGATCCCGCTCAACCTTGCGTGCCTCCGCAAGTATCTCCGAGTATGTCTCATAAAAAGACGGAATGAGAATCTTCACCTCCCAGTTTAGACCCTCTCGGAAACGAATAGCTCGAACCTCCGGCTCCCTCACCAGATACTCTGCAAATCGGCTCAGCCTACCGAACTCTGCAGCGTATTCCTCCACAGACATGCTTCCCTGAATGAGACTCTCAAATTGTCTCCCCAAGTCAAGCCTGTCTATCCGGGCGAAAAACTTCTTCTTGAAAAGGTCCCTGAATACCTCCCAAGATTGTCCTGCGTCAACTAGAACCGGCTCATTCCTGAACCAGGTACGAGCGACGTCGAACAGTTGAAGTCCTACCGCCTCAACCTTCAGATCTTCAGAAAGACGGGACACCCTCATAAGACGCTCAATGTCCTCGAGCCAATCATCAGCATAGACGATGCTCTCCGTCCCTTTGAAAACCCTAGGCTCCAGTTTCTTGAAGTCCTGAATGTTGTCTGGCCGAAGCTGAGCAACCTGAGGAACAACCTGCTGCTGGACCGGAACTCCTCTCTCAACTACAGCACGAGCAAGCTGATGAGCACTCTCGATGCCCTGCCGTAGAACGTCGGTCTGCCTCTGATGTGCCTCCGACTGAGCCCTCTGTGCCTCGAGCATCTCACGAAACAGAGTAAACATCTGTGACGCCTCTGCTGGCACAGGAGGTGGAGGTGGAAGCCCCTCAGATACAGCTGGCACAGTCCTCTGAGTGGGTGGTGGACCTCCGAAAGCAGCTGACACTCCAATCACCGGAGAAGTGACTGGTGCAGGCCCTCGAGATGTCGCAGACCTCTCAGAAACTGCTCTCCCTTGCTGTGATCTAGTCTTAGGCGGCATCTTGAGACAAAGCGAAAGAAAGAATCAATATGGCACAAGATGTAAGATATTCAAGGAAAGGACAGTTTAAGAGATCAAGTATCAACGTCAAAGGAGAATAGTTGAATCAAAAGAATTTTCCTAGATGTGATTGAGTATCTCAGCCTATATCCTATATCCTATCGTAGGCTCGCAGTAGTACAACTAAGTTGTCGCACTACCACGACATCACATACTTGTGAAGCTAGACCTGTATGGGCCACCACCAAAAACGTGTCACGACCCGCACCCGGGGTAAGGGTACTAGTCGGAAACAACGCCCAGCCTACGCCGCAGAATCGGCGGTAGAACGCTGTCTAGAAAGTCTATCTAATATAATGAACCACCAAAAGATAGTGTACTCAATCACAGAACTAAGATAGAATGAACACGAATCAAATAAGAATAGAATAGTCACAATACAACTCATGAGTCTAAAATAATACATCAATGAGTCTGAAGAAAAATACAGAAATATGCTGGAGACAAATCCAGTACAAAAGAATACTACAAAACTATAAAGCTACAACTCCAGGGTCAACTGTCTCAGTTGGGATAAGTCCCTCTTGAGCCAGGGTCTCAGAATCTAAACCCACAACATCCTGGGGTCCATAATAGGTAGGGTACTCCTCAGTGTCATCTGGAAAAATATATCCAGTCAGGAAAGGAGCAGAGTACAACCCTAACAGCAGTTCTCAAATAATGATAAAAACTATGTAACAGTAAATAGTTGTGGATAAACAAGATGCATAAATAGATACAAGAATGTATAGACAATAAGGAAATACTGGAAAGAAATACAATAATGAACAATATGCTGATAGAACAAGAATACTAATGACTAAGTGTGTGAGTACTAGCTTTAACATGTGATCGGCTTAGGAACTTGCACAAGAGTATAATGGCCTGGCTGATTATACGTGCGGTGTATGATCAACACTCACAAGGAACAAGACATGCACAAGGAGGGTATGATCACATATCTACACTAAAATACTCCCCACCCCGACTGGTATAATAGATCCAACTACGGTACGTTATGGCACTAGATTCCCCAAGAAGATAGCTAATCTCCCCGAGAATCGGTGTCTGTACATGTACAAGATAACCAATGAAACAATACTTGCACCATATACACCATATACCAAGGAATAACATCTCATGACGAGATCCGGATATACCAATCCGTGTAACCATAGTGTCAAGAGAACATGTATATCTACACTAGATACAACGAACATAGAGGATATCATAAATGAGAAACTATCAGAGAATGTACTCGCCTGAAATCCAAAGAACAGTCTCAAAGATGTCTGACTCGGTGCCTCGAAGACCTAGATATGGAATACCACATTAATACAAGGTCCCGGAAAGAGAACAAGTCAAACTAGGCAACTTCTAGGTCAATAAGTCAATTCTAAGTCAAAAGTCAACTATGGTCAACTCTAAAGTCCACTAAAGTCAAACATGGTCAAACCCAAAGTCAACCTCACAAGACATCTATAAAATAATATAGAGATAAACTACAATAATTTAGGAATCAAATTAGATTCAAAAAGAACTCACACAAAGTATACTAATAATATAATTAATATATACCCTAAAATAATATATATACAACCCAACATTTATATAAATAACATAATATATTATTACAATTATTATTCCTCACAAAACACATATATATATACATATATATATATATACAATTATAATATATAATATATACATTAAATCTGTCAAAGCGTCATTGAAAAACAGTGAATAAAATAGGATTAAATCAAAACAGTTTAAATAGTGACAGTCGGGACTGTCACCGAAGGACTGTCACCGAAACCCAAATAATAAACTGCCACTGCTTTGGTTTTCGCTGACAGTTAAACTGTCGCGGAAAAGCGTCGCAGAAAAGCTGCTGTTTTCCGCTGCTGCAATTAATGACAGGTTTGTCATTAATTGCCCGAAGGCTACAGCGGCTGCTATTAGTCGGCTAATTAATGACAGTTTTTTTACTGTCATTAATTCACTGTCACTAAAACAAGTTGTATATATATAATTATATATATAAAAACAGAATATATAAACAATATATATATATATATATAAACAGAATATATAAAACAGTATATATATATATATATATATAAACCATTAATACAAAATGTACATATATATTAATATACACATAAACTTATACCTTCAAATATTTAACAAAGAACATATAATTTACATGGCTAGAAGCACACCTAAAATATTTACATTAATATCCAAATAATTACATAATAATTATAAATAATATAATTACACAATTAAACATACAAATATATTTTATAAAATATTTTATGTATAAATTATATTATTTAACAAGTAGTAACATATATATTTGCATGCAAGAAAGCTACATATTATATTGTACATTATATTAGCACACCCAAAATATAGATTTATGCTACAATAATTACTATAATAAATACACAAAATAAATATTTAATATCCATATATATACTAATTATAAATGAAGAATTGAACCACAATTAATTAGATCTATACAAAAATACACACAATTGGAGAGTATCTCACCGTATCCCACTAGATCTAGGATACGCATACGACACGAGTCCAACACACAACTAAATGCACCCCGAAGGACACAAACAAATCACAAATAATATTTATGAACAAATCAAAGCGTCAAAAGTAGATCTATGTGTCCGTGTCAAAATACGACATGTTCAAAGCCCCGTGTCGGAGGAAAACCCCCAAATGACACGTATCACCAAATAGTTGGGATACGAACCACAAGTATCCCAATATGGACACGACACTAGCGTCAAACACAAATCTCATGTCCAATTGATCTATAGGATCAATTGACACACACAAAAAAATGTAAATTCGAAATTCCAACAAAATTGACACAAAAAGCACCATAACTTTCTCCATGGGTCTCCTATGAACACAAAACAAAGTCCTATGGGTAGTACATACATATAGGTTGATTTTACATGATTAAATCTCAGATTTAGAAGCTATTTAAATGGGAAAATCTGAATTATACCTATTGGGAGATGGATTCCCAATGAAACCTCCAATTGAGATAAACTTGCTTCCAAATTGTAGATCCTTGCTCCTCTTTGTAGATCCTTGCTTCCTTCTTCTAGATCCTTGCTTCCTCCTTCTCTAATGGTGAATTGGGAAGAATTTGGAATGAATTTGGTAGGGAATTGGATTGGAAATGGAGGGAATTTGGTAGTGGGAGAATTCTAGATCTAGATTTGGAATGAGATGAGAGGAGAGAGAAATTTCCCCCCCTCTTTAATAGGCCGGCCATAGCCCCTCCCCCAAGCAATTGTAAAATGTCCAATGTACCCCTTGGGGCCTCTCATGAAGAAATAATTAAGGAAGGAAGCTTCTAGTCTAATCATTTAATTAATTTAATCCATCTCCTTAACTATGGGCTTTCTAAATGGGCCAAGTCTAACTAATTAATTCATGTTGGTCCATGGGTCCAAACTAAACTAGTTGGGTCCACTAAAATAAGTCTAAAATAATTAAATAATAACTAACAACAATTAAATAATACAACAAATAATTATTTACCATGCACAATATTTATTTAAATAGGAAATTACCAAAATATCCTTTCCTAGAAAATGTGGTAGTGACAATAATAGATTAACTATATGATATTATCTAGCTGCCTACACGTATATATGTAATAAATTTTAATTAAAATATAAACATATCTATAACAAATTCATATTCAAATTATATCTATAAAAAAATATAAATTAAACTATTTTTCAGTAATATTAAACAAAAAATATTTTACTTACACGTGACCATAAGCGGAGCCAATGGTGGGCTTGAGTAGGCTCCAGCCCACCAATGGTGAGAATATATATATATATATATATATATATATATATATATATATATATATATATATATATATATATATATATATATTTAAGGATTTGAATTAAACTGGAATTGAAAATATTTTGGAGTAATATGAAAAGACAAATCTCAACTTCGACCATGATTTTAGTGTTTGGTCTTAAAAATAATTTTCGTTCTTCCATACAAAATTACAATGATTATATGAATACCTATACTTCAATCCGGCTCTCCTCTTTCTGAATGCATGTTAAGTTATAATTTTTTTTTTATGCCTAACAGAATTTACTTGATAAATTAAATATATATTTTGTCACATTTTCTTAATATGTTGGACATGGTTATACAATGATTAGACACGATACATTATAAACACGATAAAATATGTATATGACGATATTAATGCAATATTTATTATGTTAGAAAAAAAAATTGAGGACAATTTTAAACTCAGTCCGAATTAAACTGAAATTCTAGCTCCGCGCTAATCATTTATATGGAAAGAGATGCAAGGGACATAGACACCAAACATCCCAGGTCCAAATACACCGTAACAACCAAAAAGAGTCACGAGAATCTTCAATGACAAGTGGCAGCAGTGCTGCCGACATGCTTAGATCGGAATCTAGAGGAATCTAATATTCCCTCTTTGGGTGTAAGCCACGAATTCAGTCCTTATCCAATAACCAACCACAGTGGCCGAATGTGCAAAATGTGTTATTCTCTCATTATTTAATTGCTTTCGACTTGCTATAAAAAGCAGGCATCTGCACACACTCCGTGTTCTTATCAGCCTTTCTCCATCCATCCTTCCAAATCTTCCCCGCCCCCGCCCAATCTAAACTTAGTAGTGATGGATTCCCACTGGACTCCAATGGAGGACAAGACCTTCGAGACCGCGCTCCTCCGGCACCCCGAGGGCGCCCCGAACCGCTGGCACATGATCGCGGCGGAGCTCCCGGGCAGGAGCCCGGGCGACGTGTACGCGCACTACCGGAAGCTTGTCGAGGACGTGTACGCGATCGACTCCGGCGCGGTCGACATTCCCGACTACAATGATGTTGTTGTCGATGACGACGAGGATGGCGGCGAGGGCTGCAGCGGCGGCGGACGGAAGCGCGAGGTGGAGAGGAAGCGGGGGACGCCGTGGACGGAGGAGGAGCACAGGAGGTTTCTGGAAGGGCTGGGGAGGTACGGTAAGGGGGACTGGAGGATGATATCGAGGATGGTGGTGCTCACGAGGACGCCGACGCAGGTCGCGAGCCACGCACAGAAGTACTTCCTGCGCCAGCAGCAGAGTGCTAACAGCAGGGACCCCAAGAGGAAGAGCATACACGACATTACCAATTGAGAATTGATTGCACCACAAAATCTTTCATTTCTTTCGGCCTCAATAATTGTTTGGTGACATAAAAGAGGATTGCTAGGGAGTGGGCCTTCTAGTATCAGAAATGACTTGGGATTATATGTAAATTAGTAAGCCACTTTATATTATTATCTTAATTAAGCTGCTAATTGTCAACTCTAAAGTAACATGAGCAGGCAAAAAAAAAAAAAAAAATTGCGTGAAAGTTTTAATTATGCTGTAGTATTTTTCATTCAGAGATATTTCATTTATGGATCATCAAAAATTATATAAAAAAATATGTTTTCAAGTTTTTTGTCCCCTTTCCGTTCAATATTACCACGGTATCTTGTAATAGTAGAAATGTTAGTTTTGAGCTTAATCTTTCATTTTGCACTCTTTTTTATTAGGAAATTACAGATAAGTTTCTTGTTCTGGTTTTCATTCTTTTTACAGAAAATTTGCTACAACGAAAATATATTTAAATAAATTAGGTAGAACAAAACAAGTTTAAATTTTTTGACAAAAACGAAATGTTCCGCTAGTGGCTCAGGCGAAAATTGAGCAAGTTTGGTTTAATGTATGCTTGAACAGGTAAGGGGTAGGTTCGTTTCTGGGTTTGATTTTTTACAAAACATTAATTGGTGCATTAAATCCCCACCCTCTCCTCGCCTCTGTTGAACACCAACAAAGAGAATCAATTAAACCCTGAACCGAATTTCAGAGTCAGTGGACTCCTAAGGCTCATCTGCAAATCCAAATGGTCTGTGAACTGATCCATCAGTCAACCAACACGTGGAATGAAAATCTCATCACCTCTCTTTTTTCTCATGATGAAGCGGCTGCAATCCTCTTAGTTCCTATTTCCTGATGACACCCTGACTTGGATCCATACTAAAAGTAGAGTTCTGAATACAAAATCTGCCTACCGCTTCATATATGATCAAAAATATCCCAACTCGAACCAATCGCATGGGGGAGAATTCAACAAATGGAAGCAGCTTTGGAAACTGACGAACATTTGTCCCCGTGTGTCCATGTTCATATGGAGGGCGCTAACTAATTCATTAGCTACTGGGGAGAACATACAATCTCAATTGCATAATTTGAATCCTAGACTTATCAACTTTGTCAGGTACACATTGAAACTCTTGATCACATCCTATTACATTGCTCTGTCACAAGATTGGCATGGAAGGAACTGCCAACAATACATCGACTTATTCACCCTCATACCACTATTCAAGCCCTATTGTAAGATCTCCTCACCAATGGCCAACAAGATGCAATTTCTGCTACATTCTACCAACTCTTGGAGATATGGAAATGCAGAAATGATTTCATCTTCAATAAAACTCCATTCTGTGCTGCAACTGTCATCAGAAAAGTACACAGGCTCAAAGATTCATATGAGTCATGCTCCACAAATCCAGATGCAAACAGAGTTGACGACTTACATACGCTTGCACCGGAATCCTGGACACCTCCACCTTGCACCATTGTGAAGATCAATTTCGACGGATCCTATTTGGATGAGAAGATGGGAGCTGCAGCAGTCAACAGAGACAATGATGGTCGATTCTTGGCTGCAGGAGGAATCCCCCTGGAGGCCGAAGGGTTAGCTTTGCACCTGGCCATCAACCTATGCAAGAGAGAACTATATAGCAAGGTGATTATAGAAGGTGACTGCAATGTTCTCATTGATTCCATTAATGACAAGGAATCTAACACCCTTTCGCGAGTCCGGCTCATCCTTGAAGAATGTCGAGTTCTGTATCCTTGAAGAATTTCGAGTTCTGTACTAGTATAACAATAACATCTCATTTCTATATATCCCTAGAGTTGCTAACTCAGTGATACAAACTCTTGCCAATGAGTTTGTAAGAACAGAACTCCTCCTTTCCTCAAGGCTTTTTAAAATGCCTCCTTGTAGTATTCTGACCAATATCAATAGAGATATGGCTATGATCTGTTTAGTTGAATGAAATATTTCTTCTTTAAAAAAAATTTCCCTGAACCGAACCTACCCCTCACTCGCTCGAGCATGCATTAAACCAAACTTGCTTAATTTTCGTCAATGTCATTGGCAAAAATTATAGACAAAGTCCAATTTTTGCTAGTACATCTAGCGGAACGGTTCGTTTCTGTCAAAAAAATTAAACTTGTTTCGTTCTACCTAATTTATTTAAATATATTTTCGTTGTAGCAAATTTTCTGTTCTCTTTACCCCCTTTCTAAGAAAAAATATAGATGGTTGCAAGAAACCAATTGACCTCAGAAGTTGATCCAAACAAGATGTAAATAGTTTTTTAGTAGATTGGAAAGTTGAAAAGTATAAGGTCAAAAACAAAAATCTAATGCAAAATAATACTTCAAAGTTGCATAAAAAATATTGTAATGGACAAAGTAGCTACAGATTATTGTAAGTTGCTGCATGGTAAGAAAATGGTTTGAACTCATGGCAACAAAGAGTCCCAAAAAATAAACTCAAACTGATATGATATGACTAGTAACCACAAGCTTTATAATCGAAATCGATTAAAATCACAAAAATTCGATAAAAAAGAGTCGAGCTAAGATGTATTTGCTTACGCGGGGATGATGCAACCGATAGATCCTATATGCCATACTTGTGCTTGTGTCCATCTCCAGGTCAGTTCAATGGCACATATATTGCTTCATCGACACTTGGGCTCATGGGTGTGTAGTATAGATAAAAAGGTGTAACCACCACTTTTTTCACGTCCCAGTCCCAAAATACGTAGGACTAGGAATACGTAAGCATGCCAGCCGTATGTATATGGAAACTCCAAATATATGAAAACCATAACACATGCATACGCTGTATTATCAACAACAATTCACAAGTGGTATATATTTGTCACAAGTCACAGGGCATAATTAAATCTCATCCACAGAAATCATAAAGAAATAAATAATCAATCAACTAGATAACTGAATCAAGTATAAGATGCTTGATAAGAACAAGTAGTTTGGTGGAGACAAATCCACTACCAAACTAGAATATAAAAGAAACATAATAAGTACATCTAATGAACAATGAGGCTCGAAAAGAAGACCTCCTCGAAAGATAACGAAGTAGCAAGTCCTGATCCGTGCTCCTGCGAATAGTCGTAATCGTCTACACCTGGAAAGGGACCAGGTCCTCAGAGGGACGTAACAATATACATAGAAGCATGCTAATAAAGTAAATACTGTGAAAACTCGAGGGTGAACTAACCAGCTAAGTGAAATACACTTGAAGATAACCTTGGTACGTATGGGTAGGTGAAAGGTATAAAGCGTAGCGTCGAGCCAGAGGCTAAGTATCTGGCATTAGCTATAAATTGGATGCCAGAAGTATATGTTGACTACATCACCGATTATGATAGCGCGCAGCTAGTAACCTCTGCCGGATATATCGACAAGCATATACGCCCATAACCGGGTAACACTGAGCCCATAATCGGGTAACTCTAAGGCTCACGACCCCGTAGTTTACACTGAAACTACGGTAGCCAAATGTCTGTCACATACGCCTACTAATTCTCTTTTCCGCCCAATACCAATGTACAAGTCATGAACACGACGTTGACATCTCGTACTGTCACGACCCGCACCCGGTGTAAGGGTACTAGTCGGAAACAACGCCCAGCCTATGCCGCAGAATCGGCGGTAGAACGATGTCTAGATAGTCTATCTAACAATATAATGAACCACCAATAATGATAGTATACTCAATCACAGAACTAAGATAGAAATGAGCACGATCATATAAAGAATAGAATAGTCACAATATAACTCATGAGTCTAAAATAATACATCAATGAGTCTGAAGAGTAACAAAATAAGCTGGAGACAAATCCAGTACAAAAGAATATACTACTAGGCTACAACTCCTGGGTCAACTGTCTCAGTTGGGATAAGTCCCTCTTGAGCCAGGGTCTCAGAATCTAAACCCACAACATCTTGGGGTCCATAATAGGCAGGGTACCACTCCTCAGTGTCATTTGGAAAAATATATCCAATCAGGAAAGGAGCAGAGTACATCTCTAATAGCAGTTCTTATTAATGATAAAAACTATGTAATAGTAAATAACTATTGATAAACAAGATGCACAATAGATACAAGAGATATATATATAATAAGAAAATACTAGAAAGAAATACAATAATGAACAATATGCCAATGAAACAATAATACTAATGACTAAGTGTGTGAGTACTAGCTTAACATGTGATCGGCTTGGGCAAGATACAATGTGGCCTGGCTAATCATACGTGCGGTGCATGATCAACACTATTCATTTACCAGTACTTTATTCAATAGGGATTTGATCGCATATCTATACTAATACTCCCCACCCCCGACTGGTATAATAGATCCAACCACGGTATGCTATGGCACGAGATTCCCCAAGAAGATAGCTAGTCTCCCTGAGAATCGGTGTCTGTACATGTACAAGATAACCAATGAAATAATACTTGTACCATATACACCATATACCAAGGAATAACATCTCATGACGAGATCCGGATATACCAATCCGTGTAACCATAGTGTCAAGAGAACATGGATATCTACACTAGATACAGTGAACATAGAGGATATCATAAATGAGAAACTATCAGAGAATGTACTCGCCTGAAGTCCAATGAATAGTCTTACAGATGTCTGACTCGGTGCCTCGAAGACCTAGATACGGAATACAACATCAATACAAAGTCCAGGAAAGAGAACAAGTCAAACTAGTCAACTTCTTGGTCAATTCTAAGTCAAAAGTCAACTATGGTCAACTCTAAAGTTAATTAAAGTCAACTATGGTCAAACCAAGGTCAATCCTCACAAAACATCTATATAAATAATAATATAGAATAATAAATTAACCAATTTGGAACTATGGTTTTGAACCATCTTGGTACCCACACAAAGTATGCTCAAGATACATATAATATATACTCTAATATAATATATATACAAACCAATATTTTATACAATTAAAATAATATATCAATACTAGTATTATACCTCACAATAAGCACATATATATATACATATATATATATACAATTATAATATATAATATATAAATTAAATCTGTCCAAATGTCACTGAAAACAGTGTGCTAAAATACAAATTTCAATAAACAGACTTATAGTGACAGTCCCGACTGTCACAGAAAAACTGTCGCCAAAACGCTGTATATATAACCCACTGCTGTCACAGTTTGATGACAGTTCAAACTGTCACAGAAAACCGTCGCTGAAGAATTGCCGCTCAAACCCGCCCGCAGCATTAATGACAGAACTGTCATTAATGCCGAAACACTGCTACAGCGGCTGCTGTTTTAATGACAGCAACTGTCATTAAATGCCACTGTCGCAAAACAAAACAAATAATATATAACTATATATATTAATAAATATAAATTAATATAAATCAATATATATATATAAAACAATTAAATAAATATATATACTAATATATATATACATAAACCTACACAATTAAATACTAATAGTTACAAAACACATGCATGTATTAATATACATATTTTACATGGCTAGAAGCACACATAAAATATATTCATTAATATACAAATAATTACATAATAATTATAATTAATATAATTACATATTTAAGCACATAAATATATTTTATAAAACATTTATATATAATTTATTTTATTAACATAAGTTGTAATATATATAAATACATGTAAAGAAAACTACATATATATTTATACATCATATTAGTACACATAAAAATATATAGTTCTATGCTATAATAAATACTATAATAAATACACTAAAAATAAATATATAACATCCATATATATTTACTAACTATAATTCAAGAATTAAAACATAAATAATTAGATCTATTCATAAATACACACAATTGGAGAGTATCACACCGTATCCCACTAGATCTAGGATACACATGCGACACGAGTCCAACACACAACCAATTGCACCCCGAAGGACACAAACAAGTTACAAATAATATTTATGAACAAATCAAAGTGTCAAATATAGATCTATGTGTCCGTGTCAAAATACGACATGTACAAAGTCCCGTGTCGGAGGGAAAACCCCCAAAACGACACGTATCCCCAAATTATTGGGATACGACCTACACGTACCCAATTGTGGATACGACACTAGCCCCAAACACATAAGCACATGCCCAATTGATCTATAGGATCAATTGACACACACAACAAAATGTAAATTCGGAATTCCCACAAAATTAACACAAAAAGCACCATAACTTTCTCCATGGGTCTCCTATGAACACAAAACAAATTCCTATGGGTAGTACTTACATATGGGTTGATTTTACATGATTAAATCTCAGATTTAGAAGCTATTTTAAGGGGAAAAACTGAATTATACCTATTGGGAGATGGATTCCCAATGAAACCTCCAATTGAGATGAACTTGCTTCCAAATTATAGATCCTTGCTCCTCTTTGTAGATCCTTGCTTCCTCCTTCTAGATCCTTGCTTCTCAACTTTCTAATGGTAAATTGGGAAGGAATTGGAATGAATTTGGTGGAGAATTGGAATGGGAATGAAAGAAAATTGGGAGTGGAAAATTCTAGATCTAGATTTGGAATGAGAATGAGAGGAGAGAGAAATTTCCCCCCTCTAATATAGGCCGGCCATGCCCCCTTCCCCAAGCAATTATAAAATATCCAATGTACCCCTTGGGGCCTCTCATGAAGAAATAATTAAGGAAGGAAGCTTCTAGTCTAATGATTTAATTAATTTAATCCATCTCCTTAACAATGGGCTTTCTAAATGGGCCAAGTCTAACTAATTAATTCATGTTGGTCCATGGGTCCAAACTAACTAGTTGGGTCCACTAATATAAGTCCAAAATAATTAAATAATATTAAATAATACAACAAATAATTATTTACCATGCACAATATTTAATTAAATAGGAAATTACTAAAATACCCTTTCCTAGAAAATGTGGTAGTGACAAGTCTACCCTCCTTAAAAAAATTCGTCCTCGAAATTCAAAGACGAAAACTACCCCCAAAAAATCACAAACAGAACTAAAGAATCACAACTAACTATGAAAGAACATAACAATGAACCGAACATAACTAGGAAATAACATACCTCAAGGTACAAACAAATATGGATAACGCTCTCGCATGTCATCCTCTCTCTCCCAGGTAGACTCCCCCGGAGAGTGATGCCTCCATGCGACGCGCACCAAAGGAATAGTCTGGTTCCTCAGCACCTTCTCTCTCCGATCCAGAATCTCAACTGGCTGCTCTGGATAGCTAAGAGTAGGGCCCACCTCTATCTCTGAGTGATCCAATACATGACTAGGATCTGCCATGTATCGTCTCAACTATGATACATGAAACACGTTGTGCACTCCCTCCAATGCAGGTGGCAAGTCTAGTTTATAAGCAACTGCACCGACCCTCTCTAGAATAGTGAAAGGTCCGATAAATCGCGGACTAAGCTTTCTGCCTCCACCGAAGCAAATCGTGCCTCGTGTCGGAGAAATCCTCAGAAACACCAAACTACCCACCTATAACAAAATACCACCTTAAGAACTTAGTCTATAACAAACAAAAACAAGCACAAACAAAATCTAAACTATACCTCAAACTCCAAAGGTCTTCGATGGCTATCGGCCCAATGTCGCTGTCTGTCCTGCGCCACTCGAAGTCTGTCTCTGATCAACTGAACCTTCTCTGCTGCATCCACAACCATCTCTGGCCCAAGCAAAACTCTCTCTCTAACATCGTCCCAAGATAAAGGAGTACGACACCTCCGACCGTATAGAGCTTCAAAAGGTGACATCTCTATACTGGCCTGGTAACTATTGTTGTAAGCAAACTCTACCAAATGGAGATGGTCCTCCCAATAACCCCCGAAATCTAGTACACAAGTACGCAATATATCTTCGAGAGTCTGGATAGTCCTCTCTGACTGCCCATCTGTCTGGGGATGATATGCAGTACTGAACTTGAGCTGAGTGCCCAAACTCTCCTGTAAACTCCTCCAGAAATAAGAAGTGAAACGACTATCCTGATCTGAGACTATGCTGATGGAAACTCCATGTATCCTAACGATCTGCCTCACATACATCTCTGCCAGCTTCTCCGTAGACAAACCCACCTTGAAAGGCAAGAAATGGGCCGACTTGGTCAACCTATCAACAATGACCCAAATCGCATCTTTCTCTCCTGGAGATCGTGAAAGTCCGGACACAAAATCCATAGTAATGTGTTCCCACTTCCACTCTGGAATGGGTAATGGTTGAAGTAAACCTCCTGGCCTCTGCCTCTCGGCTTTCACCTGCTGGCACACTAAGCATCTGGATACAAACTGTGCCACTTTCCTCTTCATGACATACCACCACACACTCTCTCGCATATCCCTATACATCTTGTTAGCACCTGGATGTATGGAATACTGAGAGCGATGCGCTTCCTGCAATACCTCCTCTCGCAACTCCCCACTAGGCACACACAATCTAACTCCATGCCTCAAAGATCCATCATCTGCAATAGTAAAATCATCCTCCAATCCTGCTCGCACCTGAGCTCTGATACTCCTTAGAGATACATCATCATACTGTGCTGCCTTGATCCTGACCATCAAATCTGAGTGTATCTGCAATCCCCATATCTGCATAGCACACCCAGGAACAATCACCTCAATGCCCAAGCTCTCCAAATCCTCCAACAAATATCGATCCTGCGTCAAGAACATAGCTACCGGATACCTGCTCAAAGCATCGACAACTACATTGGCTTTCCCAGGATGATATTGCAAAGAGATATCAAAATCCTTCATCAGTTCCAACCACCGACGATGTCTCATGTTCAACTCCTTCTGCGTGAAAACGTACTTCAAGCTTTTGTGGTCTGTGAAGATCTCCACACGCTCTCCGTACAAATAATGTTTCCATAACTTCAGGGCGAATATGATGGCTGCCAACTCCAAATCATGGGTAGGATAGTTCTTTTCATGAGGACGCAATTGCCTGGATGCATAGGCAATCACTTTCCCATGCTGCTGAAGAACACAACCTAAACCCTTCCCCGATGCATCACTATAAATAGTGAAACCTCCGGACCCTGATGGCAACGTCAAAATAGGAGCAGACGTTAACCTCTTCTTCAACTCCTCAAAAGCAACCTGACAATCCTCCGTCCAAACAAACTCCACATCCTTCCTTGTGAGTCTGGTCATCGGCTCGGCAATCCTCGAAAAATCTTGCACAAACTTCCTGTAGTAGCCTGCCAATCCCAAGAAACTCCTGATCTCTGCTACCGAACTCGGAGTCTTCCAAGATTCCACTGCTAAAATCTTCTTCAGATCCACTGAAATACCATCACCAGTCACAACATGCCCCAAGAATTCCACCTTGTCCAAGAAAAACTCACACTTGGACAACATCCCATACAGCTTCTCCTTCCTCAGCACGTCCAAGACAATCCTCAAATGCTTCTCATGCTCCTCCGGTGTCTTCGAGTATATGAGTATGTCGTCAATGAACACCACCACGAACTTGTCAAGGTACTGGTGGAACACCTTGTTCATCAAGTTCATAAATACCGCCGGTGCATTAATCAAACCAAACGGCATCACCATAAACTCGTACTGACCATACCGAGTTCTAAAAGCAGTCTTCGGTATGTCCTCCGGCTTCACCTTCACCTGATGGTAGCCTGATCTCAAATCTATCTTAGAAAATATCTTCGCACCACTCAACTGATCAAACAGATCATCAATCCGTAGTAAAGGATACTTATTCTTGATAGTGAGATTATTCAAAGCCCTATAATTAATGCACATGTGCACCGATCCATCCTTCTTTGGCACAAACAATATCGGGGCTCTCCATGGTGAAGAACTGGATCTGATAAACCCTTATCCTACAATTCGTCCACCTGCTTTTTCAACTCGACCAGCTCGCTGTTATTTACTCTATAGACATGCTGTAAAATTGGTTCTGCACCTGGCACCAAGTCTATAGAAAATTCAATATCTCGATCTGGCGGCAACCCTGGCAATTCCTTAGGAAATACATCTAAGAACTCTGCTATCAACGAATGTGGCAACTCCTTGTCTTCCACCATAGCTCCACAAATAATGCTTTCTCCCTGCTCTGCAGCTCCTCTAGCAAACTCGAACTCTGGCTCTCCTGGCGGACCAAACAAAAACTCTACCTCCTCTACAATCTATGCTAGCACGGTGCCTACTCAACCAATCCATCACGAGTACAATGTCGTAGCTCGGAAGTGGCATTACAAGTAGACACGCACTCAACTCCCGACCTCCCAGAGTAACTCTCTGATCCTTACAAATATCATTAACCAGGATAATACCTCCCCCGGTCATGATCTTGCAAGTCCTAACCAAAGACTCAGCTACCAAACCATGCTTTAGAGCAAAAGAAACAGATACAAAACTATGGGAAGCACCACTATCAAACAAAGCTAAAGCTGGAATAGAATCAAGAAGAATAGAACCTGCGATGACATCTCCGGTGGGTTCCTCCTCTTCGACGGTCATAAGAAACGCTCGTCCCTGTCGAGCACCTCCCTGCTGCTGATGCTAGACAAAATGCTGCTGCTGTGTCGGAAGCGGTCCCCTTGGCGGTGCTGCAGGTGGTCTCGTCTGTGTCCTCGGAGCTGGAGCTGCTTCCTGAACTGCACGACGAGGACACTCCCTCGATTGATGCCCTTCAGTACCACAATACAAACAAACTCCTAGCCTCCTCCTGCAAACTTCCCAGATGTGGTCGGGCTTCTTGCAGAAGTTGCATGGAGCTTGCTGTAACTGTCTCTGCTGCTGAGGTGCCTGGTGAAAAGGCGCTCTAGCTGGAGTCTGGTTCTGCTGTGGCTGCTGGAAAGGTCTGGACTGGAAATGAGGACGTTTGGCAGATACTGCACTTCCGTTGGCCCCCAGAAAAGAATCACGGTCTCTCTTGGGCTTCAAACCCAACTCCCGCTCAACCTTGCGTGCCTCCGCAAGTATCTCCGAGTATGTCTCATAAAAAGATGAAATAAGGATCAATATAGCACAAGATGTAAGACATCAAGGAAAGGACAGATTAAGAGATCAAGTATCAATGCCAAAGGAGAATAGTTGAATCAAAAGAATTTTTCTAGATGTGATTGAGTATCTCAGCCTATATCTTATATCCTATCGCAGGCTCGCAGTAGTACAACTAAATTGTCGTACTACCACGACATCACATACTTTGTGAAGCTAGACCTGCATGGGCCACCACCAAAAATGTGTCACGACCCGCACCCGGTGTAAGGGTACTAGTCGGAAACAACGCCCAGCCTACGCCGCAGAATTGACGGTAGAACGCTGTCTAGATAGTCTATCTAACAATATAATGAACTACCAATAATGATAGTATACTCAATCACAAAACTAAGATAGAAATAAGCACGAATCAGATAAAGAATAGAATAGTCACAATACAACTCATGAGACTAAAATAATACATCAATGAGTCTGAAGAGTAACAAAATAAGCTGGAGACAAATCCAGTACAAAAGAATATACTACTAGGCTACAACTCCTGGGTCAACTGTCTCAGTTGGGATAAGTCCCTCTTGAGCCAGGGTCTCAGAATCTAAACCCACAATATCTTGGGGTCCATAATAGGTAGGGTACCACTCCTCAGTGTCATCTGGAAAAATATATCCAGTCAGGAAAGAAGCAGAGTATATCTCTAACAGCAATTCTTATTAATGATAAAAACTATGTAATAGTAAATAGTTGTTGATAAACAAGATGCACAATAGATACAAAAGATATATATACAATAAGAAAATACTAGAAAAAATACAATAATGAACAATATGCCAATGAAATAATAATACTAATGACTAAGTGTGTGAGTACTAGCTTAACATGTGATCGGCTTGGGCAAGATGCAATGCGGCCTGGCTAATCATACGTGCGGTGCATGATCAACACTATTCATTTACCAGTACTTTATTCAATAGGGATTTGATCACATATCTATACTAATACTCCCCACCCCCGACTGGTATAATAGATCCAACCACGGTATGCTATGGCACGAGATTCCCCAAGAAGATAGCTAGTCTCCCCGAGAATCGGTGTCTGTACATGTACAAGATAACCAATGAAACAATACTTGCACCATATACACCATATACCAAGGAATAACATCTCATGACGAGATCCGGATATACCAATCCGTGTAACCATAGTGTCAAGAGAACATGGATATCTATACTAGATACAGTGAACATAGAGGATATCATAAATGAGAAACTATCAGAGAATGTACTCGCCTGAAGTCCAATGAATAGTCTCACAGATGTCTGACTCGGTGCCTCGAAGACCTAGATACGGAATACAACATCAATACAAGGTCCCGGAAAGAGAACAAGTCAAACAAGTCAACTTCTAGGTCAATAAGTCAATTCTAAGTCAAAAGTCAACTATGGTCAACTCTAAAGTCAATTAAAGTCAACTATGGTCAAACCAAGGTCAATCCTCACAAAACATCTATATAAATAATAATATAGAATAATAAATTAACCAATTTGGAACCATGGTTTTGAACCATCTTGGTTCAATGAATAGTCTCACAGATGTCTGACTCGGTGCCTCGAAGACCTAGATACGGAATACAACATCAATACAAGGTCCCGAAAAGAGAACAAGTCAAACTAGTCAAGTTCTAGGTCAATAAGTCAATTCTAAGTCAAAAGTCAACTATGGTCAACTCTAAAGTCAATTAAAGTCAACTATGGTCAAACCAAGGTCAATCCTCACAAAACATCTATATAAATAATAATATAGAATAATAAATTAACCAATTTGGAACCATGGTTTTGAACCATCTTGGTACCCACACAAAGTATGCTCAAGATACATATAATATATACTCTAATATAATATATATACAAACCAATATTTTATACAATTAAAATAATATATCAATACTAGTATTATACCTCACAATAAGCACATATATATATACATATATATATACAATTATAATATATAATATATAAATTAAATCTGTCCAAATGTCACTGAAAATAGTGTGCTAAAATACAAATTTTAATAAACAGACTTATAGTGACAGTCCCGACTGTCACAGAAAAACTGTCGCCAAAACGCTGTATATATAACCCACTGCCATCACAGTTTGATGACAGTTCAAACTGTCACAGAAAATCATCGCTGAAGAATTGCCGCTCAAACCCGCCCACAGCATTAATGACAGAACTGTCATTAATGCCGAAACACTGCTACAGCGGCTGCTGTTTTAATGACAGCAACTGTCATTAAATGCCACTGTCGCAAAACAAAACAAATAATATATAACTATATATATTAATAAATATAAATTAATATAAATCAATATATATATATATATATATATATATATATATATATATATATATATATATATATATATATATATATATATATGTATATAACAGTTAAATAAATATATATATACTTATATATATATACATAAACCTACACAATTAAATACTAATAGTTACAAAACACATGCATGTATTAATATACATATTTTACATGGCTAGAAGCACACATAAAATATATTCATTAATATACAAATAATTACATAATAATTATAATTAATATAATTACATATTTAAGCCCATAAATATATTTTATAAAACATTTATATATAATTTATTTTATTAACATAAGTTGTAAAATATATAAATGCATGTAAAGAAAACTACATATATATTTATACATCATATTAGTACACATAAAAATATATAGATCTATGCTATAATAAATACACTAAAAATAAATATATAACATCCATATATATTTACTAACTATAATTCAAGAATTAAAACATAAATAATTAGATCTATTCATAAATACACACAATTGGAGACTATCACACCGTATCCCACTAGATCTAGGATACGCATGCGACACGAGTCCAACACACAACTAATTGCACCCCGAAGGACACAAACAAGTTACAAATAATATTTATGAACAAATCAAAGTGTCAAATGTAGATCTATTTGTCCGTGTCAAAATACGACATGTACAAAGTCCCGTGTCGGAGGGAAAACCCCCAAAACGACATGTATCACCAAATTGTTGGGATACGACCTACACGTACCCAATTGTGGACACGACACTAGCCCCAAACATATAAGCACATGCCCAATTGATCTATAGGATCAATTGACACACACAACAAAATGTAAATTCGGAATTCCCACAAAATTAACACAAAAAGTACCATAACTTTCTCCATGGGTCTCCTATGAACACAAAATAAATTCCTATGGGTAGTACTTACATATGGGTTGATTTTACATGATTAAATCTCATATTTAGAAGCTATTTTAAGGAGAAAAACTGAATTATACCTATTGGGAGATGGATTCCCAATGAAATCTCCAATTGAGATGAACTTGCTTCCAAATTGTAGATCCTTGCTCCTCTTTGTAGATCCTTGCTTCCTCCTTCTAGATCCTTGCTTCTCAACTTTCTAATGGTGAATTAGGAAGGAATTGGAATGAATTTGGTGGAGAATTGGAATGGGAATGAAAGAAATTTGGGAGTGGAAAATTCTAGATCTAGATTTGGAATGAGAATGAGAGGAGAGAGAAATTTCCTCCCCTCTAATATAGGCCGGCCATGCCCCCTTCCCCAAGCAATTATAAAATGTCCAATGTACCCCTTGGGGCCTCTCATGAAGAAATAATTAAGGAAGGAAGCTTCTAGTCTAATGATTTAATTAATTTAATCCATCTCCTTAACAATGGGCTTTCTAAATGGGCCAAGTCTAACTAATTAATTCATGTTGGTCCATGGGTCCAAACTAACTAGTTGGGTCCACTAATATAAGTCCAAAATAATTAAATAATATTAAATAATACAACAAATAATTATTTACCATGCACAATATTTAATTAAATAAGAAATGACTAAAATACCCTTTCCTAAAAAATGTGGTAGTGATACGTACTATAATGCAAGTCTCTATATAAATAAATAACTAAGCTAAATACCGTCACATGTGCTGCTCACACCGATGGTCAGTCGAGTATGAAGCACGCGTCCCTACATGAACTCACTCTGTGACGTGCAATGATATGTGTCAAGACCTGGGGATTCATATTGATAACTTCACAACTTTAGGTGCGTCCACTAGACACTAGGTCAAACACAAGTCACTACCAGAAAAAGTTAAATTAGCGACGTAAAGAAATATCGCTAAATGACCAATAAACATCGCTAATTACTTTTAGCGACATAATTAGTGACGTTTTACAAAAGTCGCCTTTCAGCTAGTCTCTGAAAGAAAAAATGTCGCTAAATGTCGCTATATCGACCTTTTTTAGCGACGTAAATGTGTCGCTAGATTAGCGACATTTAGCGACGTACTCATCTGTCGCTTAACGTCGCTAATTAGCGACTTATATAGCGACGTCTTTAATGACCTAGCAATATTGCCATGTCAGCAAGTTGCGACGTACATCGACATTTTAGCAATATTTTTAGCGACGTCATTAGCAATGTGTAGTAACGTCGCAACTTAGCGACGTATTTAGCGAATTGTAGTAACGTCGCTAAACGTCGCTAAAAATGTCGCTAATTGTACAGTAAAAAAATAAAAAAATGAATACTGAATTATTTTCAAACTATTATTCCTGTAGTTTATTAATTTATAATCTATTCAAATAGACCCGGAGCAACCCTTCATTGAATTTTCTGGGTTTGCCGACCCCCTTGGATTGAACACTCAACACCGATAAATTAACATATATTTAATATCAATAATATAATAAAATTTGAAGAAAATAAAACATCCAACAAATATCGTCATAAAGAATACATGAAATATATATATTCATACAATGAGTCTCATCCTAAATAATACAAAGAATATAAATATCCAGTAAATATCCATGCAAATATCTATACTACTGCGAATCTACAGGAGGATGACCACCGGCGCGCATGAAGGATAAGAATAGATCATACTGCTCCCGGAAAATCGACACCAATGTCGATGGAGAAGGCAGTGACGTCGGTGGAGTCTGTGTCGATGTAGGCGCACCAGGACGACGTATCCGCTCCAACTCTGCGAGTCACTGGTTGTAAGAATCCATGGTAGATAACAGCCTCGTACTGCTATGAACCATTGAATCCTGCATCATCGTCAGCCTCTCGCCCATGGATAGCTGTGATGACTGCAGCTTCGTCATGCTGTGCTCTGTCGAGGCTCTAAGATCATTTGTCAAATCCTGGAGCTCCGCGATGGTGCGGTCGAGCATATCGAATCGTGCGATGAGTGTCGGATCGTCCGCCTGCGGCTGGGACCGGGGCTGCTCCTCCATCCTTCGCAGCAACTCATCACGGATAGACGTAATCTGACGATCAACGGCCTCCTGGACTCTGGCAGACGACTGCGAGGGCTGTAGGGAATGTGCACTTGTCGGGGAAGCCCTAGATGACTGTGTCGTAACTAGGACGCCATAGGATCATGTACCATAGTACGTACCCCTCTGGATACCACCAGCGGCGGTCACCCACAGGTCGTCCACCGACGAAGCTGGAGAGGGCTGCGAGGAAGTACCAGCCTCTCCAGCTGTAGGTGCACTAGCAGTCGCCTGGTCACGCAGCCTAAGATGCTCGGCCTAGAAAAGTTTGGATACTCGATAATTGCCTAAGTTATATTAAAATTGCAACAAAGTAAAGTAATACTTACATAGGTCTGCGAGGCCCTCTCATCAATGAGATTTTCGTCGTTGCGATGGGTGGCCAAGAAGACGATCACCATTTTTTTATCCTCACCCCTATGTACCTGTTAAAAATATATTATTTAGTACTAAAATTAAATATATTTTTCTACTACCATTTTATCGTACTTACATTAAAATAATATATCTTAAATAAAAAATATATCAAACGACAAAAATGTTCCGTTATCGGAATCGAGCCACCATACCACTTTGCAGCATTCTGCTAGCCACCTTGGCCTTCTCAGACCTTTCCTTGTAGCTCGGATCGTCGAATCTAGCCCTCATCGCAGTCCACTGCTCAGGCGTAATCCAACCTTGGATCGGTTTTCTAGCATGATCATGAGCCTTCTGGTCATCCAGAGCATCACGGATAAGCTTGGCGGCAACAACAGAAAACATCCGCTCGATCAACTCGGCCCGGTGCGGAGGATAGAAATACGTTTGCTACAATAAATAATTTAGTAAGTTAGCATCACGGATAAGTTATATAATATACATAAATTAGAAAATTTATATAATATACTTTTACCTTGAAGTACGCAAACCAGAACGCCTTCCTCTCCTCTGGAGCTTCAGAGTAGTTGATCCAAGGGCTACCATAGTTGCTCCTCAGAAATAGGCCCAGGCGTCTCTGAACCGACGATGGACGATATCTATACAGAGATAATTATTTAGATCAAAAAAGTCAATACATGATGAATAAAGAAATACACAATATATATGATGCTAAACCATCTAATTGACTTACTTTGTACCATCGACCCAAATCTCTGTCATCGTCTCCTCCGGAGGTGCGCATGGAGGATCTTGCTGATGCTGGGACAACGTTGGCACGACCTCCTCTACATGCTCATCTGTCTCCATGGTTCCGTCAGCTGAAGGAATGCTGGACGAGGGAGTACTATCACGCCTGAAACTACTCATCCCAGGAGTGATGCCATGTAACGTCGTCGCAGTCGGAGGTGTGACTGATCGATATACTGGAGTACTGGGCGACGATAATCCGAAACCAACAGTAGGCAGTACCGGAGGAGCACTATGTCTACCTCGGGACCTGCCGAACCCTCTGCGTCGTCCTGTCATATCTGATAACAACATATGATGAATAAAGAAATACACAAATATATAGTACATTCTACAGTCAAAATATTATGCATATCTCACAGCATTCATAGAATTGTACAGCAAATAACCAGTGGTGTCACAAGTCTAAATGGATAGTATATTCTACAGTCAAAATATAATACATATATTCGTCAAAATAGTATATTCTATAGTCAAAATATAGTTACGTTCTACAGGCAAAATATTTTATTTTCAATCATCTTCAGAAAATTCATCTTATTCGCCTTCCTCGTCCTCCTCTTCCTCCTCTTCCTCTTCCTCTTCCTCCTCCTCGTCTTCACTTTCATCCACTTTATCTTCGTCTTCATCTTTTTCTTCTGATAATTCTATATTATTACTCGTATAATGAGTAACTTACGTTGAGTCCACATCTACAATATTTGTTACAAGAGGTAGCTCGTCCTCCTGATAAGCTATTTCGTCAATGTCAAAGGTATTTCTAGCTTTAGTCTTGCATACTGCCCACCAATTTAACCTCGCTGTCCCCCATCTAGGATAAGTTATGAAGTACACGAGCTGAGCCTGACTTGATAGGACAAATGGTTCGTAGCCTTGATATCTACGCTTGTAGTTTATATCCACAAGGCCATGCTTGTCAATTTTCCAACCTTGATCTTTAATCGGATCGAACCATTCACACTTGAATAGCACGCTGTTAGCAGGTTCTGTGCCATAATTATATGTCAACTCCACAATCTCTCGTAAGATGCCATAGAAATTATTGCCTGGATCGACGTCTTTGTAGTTCAAAGATTTGATACACAAATAACTATTTTTCGTGGAATCAAGATCCAGAAAGCTATCTCTGATAGGAGCATTTATTGACTTGAACCTGAACCCATTCACACAGAAACTTGGCCATATTTTAACAATAGTAATTAGTCCCTTGGCAAGAGTTCTAATAGATTCAGTCTCGGGTGTTATTAGACGATCGACCTAAATACCAAAGTAGTGATAGTAAGTTATTTGTTTTGCAAGTGCAAAAATAAAAAGTAATTACCAAGCACCTTACATATGCGCTCAATCAAGAAGGAAAATGGCATCTCATTTCTTGTTCTACTTCTTCGTCTGTTATGTAGGGTCTAACCGACCTTAACTCATCATTATATGTGCTGAAAAATAATGAAGCAACTGCTGATTAGTAGCATAATAGTTTCTTATACTATTACATTGAGATGATGTAAACGTGGACGTATTAATTACTTACCCCTCTAGCTTCTCCACTTTATCCTCGTCGTAATTGAGTAATATATACAACTGAGCAGCCCTTAGCTCGTCGTCATTCAAATATCTTTTCTTTATTTTCCCCGAAGGCTTTCCGAACGCATTGAATACTTTGAGTATTGCATCATTAGATTCCTAATATCCATCGTCATTTCTCGGAGCTTTCGTTCTATTAGTAGCAATATGAGGTTTAAAATACGTCGAGCAAAAGTTTGTAATCTCCTCGAGAACATAAGCTTTACAAATAGATCCCTCAACCCGTGCCTTATTTTTCACCTTTCTCTTTAGGTGATCCAGATGCCGCTCGAAGGGGTACATCCACCGATAACCGACAAGACCACCAACACGTGCCTCATAGGAAAGATGAATTGGCAAATGCTCCATAGAGTCGAAGAATCCAGGAGAAAGTACCTTCTCGAGCTTATATAGTGTTACCGCAATGTCCTTCTCTTGCTTTTCTAGACGATCGTCGAGCAACTTAGTAGAACAAAGATCTCTGAAGAATATGCTGAGCTCTGTCAATGGATCCCAAATGACCTGCGGTAAGAATTCTTGAAATGCAATCGAAATTAACATCTCCATGAATACGTGACAATCGTGGCTCTTCATACCCGCCAGTTTGTTCTCCTTGAGGTCGACGCATCTTCTCAAGTTCGACACGTACCCGTCTAAAAACTTTAGACTCTAAATCCACCTACAAAGTCTTCCTTTATCCTCTTTCTCCAGTGAAAAAACTGACTTAGGTTGCTTTAACTTTTCATTCCCCTCCTCTATCAAATGCAACACAGGACGTCTACATATTTCTTCTAAGTCCAACCTGGCCTTCGGGTTATCTTTCGTCTTTCCCTTTACCTCCATTACAGTATTAATTATGTTATCAAACATATTCTTCTCGATATGTATGACATCAAGGTTATGTCTGATCAGATTGGTGCTCTAATATGGCAGATCCCAGAATATACTCCTCTTCGTCCAGTTATGGGTACGACCAAATCCGTCATACTTGTACCCCTTAGCAGGCTCTTTGATAGCACTTGGTAAATCTTTTACCTCTTCCCATATCGTGTATCCGGGCCACCTTGACGGTGGATTGGCCTTCTCCATAACGCCCGCACGAAAAGCATTCATGTTCCTCCGGTACGGATGATCCTTCGGTAGAAATTGTCAATAACAATCAAAGAAGCACAGTTTGTCTCCGTGTTTCAAACGGAAAGCCTTAGTACGGTCCATGCAATACGGACATGAGAGACGACCATGGGTGCTCCATCCCGATAATATTCCATAGGCCAGAAAGTCGTTGATGGTCCACATAAGTGCTGCCCTCATCTGAAAATTCTGCTTTCTAGAAACATCGTACGTGTTGGCACCTACTTTCTACAGCTGATTCAACTCATCTATCAAAGGTTGTAAATACACATCGATGTTCCTCTTCGGATTGTTCGAACCCGGGATAATAACGGTTAGGAACATATACGGAGTCTTCATGCACATCCAAGGCGATAGATTGTACGGAGTGACGATCACAGGCCAACATGAATACTAGGAGCCCGAAAGTGCGAATGGGGTAAAACCGTCAGAGGTGAGCCCCAATCTGACATTACGCGGATCCGAAGCAAAATTTGGATACTCTTGATCAAAGTGCTTCTATGCTTCTCTATCGGATGGATGATCCAATACTCCTTCGATCTGTTTCCGCCTGTGCCAACTCATATTTTTTGCAGTCTCCTTAACCATAAACAACTGCTGCAACTGCGGCGTCAAAGGCAAGTAGTGCATCAAATCGGTAGGCTTCCTTGCACCGACAGACTTTTCGCTACCAGTGGCCTTATAGCGATCAAAACCACATAATCGGCACGCATCTTCATCCTTGTTGTCTTTGTAGTACAACATGCACCCGTTGCAACATGCATCAATTTTCTCGTATCCCATCCAGAGCAATCTCACCATCCTCTTAGATCTATAGAAGTCTTTAGACAACTTTGCACCCTCGGGCAAGATCTCTATAATCAAATCGATCAGTCGATTATAGCATTCTTGCGACATGTTAAAATCGGACTTGATGCTCAATAATCTTGTAACCACCTCTAATGGTGAATGATCCTCACAACCAGGATATAGTGGAGTCCTTGCATTCTCCAGCAACTCCATAAACTTTGCAGCATCAACATTCGATGCCTCCTTAGCTGTATCATAATTGTTCGGATTAAAACTAGGCCCTGCCGCATCAAAAACCATGTTCACCCACCCGTCGTCGTAAGCAGTGTGGTCGTGGACATCCATATACGGCTCCACATAAGGCTCCGACTTCGATGCTAGAGACACAAGTTCTCCGTGCGCGGTCCACTGATAGTAATTCGGCGTGAAGTCCTTCGAGTATAAATGATATATGACTTTCACTTCTGGATGATATTTCAAGTTGCGATATCTCACACACGGACACTTAATTTTGGTACCGTCCATGTACCGAGGGAACGCCTTGGCAAACTGCAGGAATTGTTATACACCCTCAATGAATTTATCCCGTACATAGTACATGTCATCAGGATGACGGTTGTACATCTACGAACGATGACGCAGATAGTAATTCATATCCATTTCTATATACTTCTGCAAAAATGACAGTATGTATCATATAAATTATTACATACAGTGTGATTCTCTGGAGGAGGTAAGAACTGCTCTAACTTGATACACAATGCCCTATGTGTGTGTGTGTGTGTGTGTGTGTGTGTGTGTAGTGTGTACATATGGTTTGAATAAAAACCCTAGTTCTTTCCTAATTTAGTTCTTTATTTCTTTATAATTTATTCAGTTTTATTGGCTAAGTGTGATTGTTCTTCTCCAATTCATGACCAAATGGGAAGAGGACCCATCAATTTGGTATCAATTGGTATCAGAGCCTTTGGATCATGCTTTTGAAGCTAGTGGAGAGCACGACTTGAGCAGCCATGGTTCCAGAGCTGGATCTCTCCAAAGAATCAATACCTACCTGATGCAAATGGGAGAATACTTGCGTTGGAAGGTATAATTCATCACTTGAACCATAAAAATTTGATAGGTTGTTAGAGGAATTGGCTATGTCAAGAAGAGGGTTTGAGTTTCCACCATATGCTCCATCCATGGCAATACCTCAATCCCCTCTAAACATACCAAATATACTATAATTTGGTATAAATCCAGCTGGAATGGCACCAAATCTACCACAATTTGGTATAATCCCTACTGGAGTAGCTCAATCCATTCCTCAAACAAAATTTTTATCAAAACCCTTGCCAAACTGTAATATATTACCAATTTCCTCATAACCAGAGCACAACTCCAGGATTTCAAGCAACTCGTGCTCAATCCAAATGTCACTGCACCAAACCCTAGTTTTCCTACATCACCTATGATATCTTCCCCATGTATAAGTGCATAGTATGCACAGGTTGTGCACTGCAGTGTTGGAGTGTTGGGCAGGCTAGGATTTGAGTGTGAGATATGGGAGTGTTGTGTAGGCCAAGAGGGAGTCGCAGTGCACTCTTGTGCACTGCAGTAAAAAGCAGCAGCAATAAGGGGATGCACAACAGCAGCAAGGGGAGCAACTACAGCAGCAAGAAAAGCAACTACAAGTCGTGTCGTGTCAGGTGGTGTCATATCGTGTTAGGGTTAGGGTTAGTGTGTGTCCGCGTGTGTGTGTATGTTCGAGTCAGGGTTAGAGTTAGTGTATGTCAGGTCATGTCGTGTCGTGTCGTGTTGTGTTGTGTCGTGTCGTGTTAGAGAGAAAGGCGACAGAGAGAGGAGCTCACCGAGGAGGAGAGCCGGAGGAAGGACGCCAGAGGAAGAAGGGGAGCCGGAGGAAGGAGGAGCTGACGGCGGAGGGGGGAGGACGCGGCCGAAGGGGGTCGTCGGGAGGGAGAAGGGGACGCTGGAGGGAGGAGGGGAGCCGGAGGGGGAGGACGCAGCCGGAGGGGGGTCACCGGAGGGAGGAAGGGAGCCAGAGGAAGGAGGAGCCGGAGAAAGGAGGTTCCAAATTTGGGAGAGGGAGAGGGAGAGATCGAAGGAAATGGGGGGAATCAGCCCTAAATGAAACAAATTTAGCGATATTTTAGCGATGCCAATAATGACATCGCTAATTAGCGACGTCTTTAACGTCGCTAATGACGTCGCTAAATGTCTAATAGATATACGTCGCTAAATACATCGCTAAACGTCGCTAAATAAAATATATTAGCGACGTTTAGCGACCTTAATTGAACTTATAGCCACTAATCTTTTAAAAACTGAATAAAAGTCGCTAAACGTCGCTAAATGTCGCCAATTAGCGATGTCTAGCGACGTTTTTACATGGAGTCGCTAATTTGTATTATATTAGCAACGTTTTTCGTTGACGTCGCTAAAAAATGTTGTTAATCCCGCTTATTCTAGTAGTGAGTCCTAACGTCAACGCCTTCGTTGACTGCACCCGAGTCTTTTTCTAACGCACACAGTTATATAATATTAAAATAATAAAACATACAACTAAATAATATCTTAATTTAAATAGTACAACAAGGCAAGGTATACTTGCCTGGCAAGAAAGCTGCATAGTATAAGCATCCAGACGTCAAGCACAAGGGATCAGAAACCATGGCATCCGAATGAATGTCTCTGAATGCTAAAATAAACATCACCAAAGTTCTCAAAATCAGCGAGATAGTCAAAAAAGCCTACCCTTTTGTCCAATTTGGACACAGGGGCAAAACGATAATTTTGGATCAAAGCAGGGTCCACATGTGGGCCACTTTGCACCGAAAATGTGCCAGAGGTAAAGGTCTCTAAATAGAACAAATTATAGGTCAAAAAAATTTTAAACGTCGACACAAACTCAACGGTATGTCCAATTTTGGATTCCGGTGAGCCGATCAAAAATTTGCCCTTAAAGTCAAACCGTGAGGCCCGCGAATAGGTGACTTGGTCAACTGTCTCAGAATTGTGTGAAACTTGGATCACAGGACCAGCGTGATACCACAAATCCAATAGCACAAGTTTTGTCATATTTCAACGAGCGTACACAAAATGGGGTGGTAGTTCACAAAAGTGGCAATACAGAAACTTTTTACGGATACGGGTTGATTTCGGCGCACAAAAATGTCTGAATCAACTTTCGCAAAAGCCCACATGACAGGATATACCATACGCGCCTTTCGATACAATTGGTATGCGATGAGGTAGTCCCGTTTGGCGGAACGCACTCCGTATCACAAAATTTCAGTTTTAAAGTATTAAGTTTTTAGTCGTTTTGGAGGCCGAATAATTTAACACATAAAACAAATTAATAAAAAATAAAAGAACAAAAAAATTCTTGGTTATAATG